>CM060325.1:21569183-21574183 GCA_030674155.1 Stramonita haemastoma | reverse complement strand
ATAAGAAATAAAGAATAACATGATGATTATGGTAAAAATGGGCAATATACAGGTAGCAAACAAAAAACATAACGATTCGAGCATCTGAAAACGTCATCCCACCATTATCTATGGACAAAATAAATCGTATAAATCATATTTTTGTAAAAGGGGAGGAGAAAACTTAACAAACCCATAATGGGGAAGAAAGTACTACCAAATCAAATTACATAAAACATATGCCCCAGATTCAAAAGAAATAATTATGCATAACATTAAAAAACAATTGCATAAAGGTTTACACACACACAGACACAATCACACATGCACGCACGCGCATACACACACACACACACGCATATATAAATATCATGTGTTTGTGTATGTGTCTGTACTTCTCTCTCTCTCTCTCTCTCTCTCTCTCTCTCTCTCTCTCTCTCCTCTCTCTCTCTCTCTCTCTCTTTCATATTCACCTCTATCATAAAAGCCAACTCCCATTATTTTTTCTTACACAAAAAAGCGGATATTCCGCCATTTTCAGGTGTGACGTCAGCCTCGGGGTTTGTGGAAACCGAAATAAACTCCAGTGACGTCACGGGGAGTCCAGGGAGACAGAGACGATGCCCCGAGACAGAGACAGCACAGACAGGGAGACAGAACGACAAGGCCTGACAGTAAGTGGCATTATCTTCTCTCTACACTAACGGTGCCGAGAAGCTGGTGACAGACGGGATGCACGTGCGTCAGAAACTGGTACTGCTTCCCTTTACTTCTTTTGGCCACAGTGGTTTCGTGGCAATGATTAGATGCTACGACACTCGAGTTTTATTGCTGTTGTTGTATCCAATGCAGGCTTGAGTAGTTATCGCAACAACAACAAAATCGATCGATTGATCAGTAAAATTGACCCTACTTTAACTGATACCTTTCTTTCGTGTGCGGGTGGGAACAAATGACATTTACAAAACTGCGTACATACGGGGACTGGATGTAAAAAAGCACAAGAGTGCTTATCCCATTATCCTCGATATAAAAGACTAAAATAAAATAAAATAAAAACATGACTGACTTTGACGCTGACAGTGGTTTTTGTGCAGAGAATTCGTATTACTTTTTGTCACCTCCAAATTTTAATAATCATAATCAATTGATTCTAGTCGACCAATTTGATCTTTGATCTAGTAATCGTATTTTTTTGTAGTGATATTTATAACTTTTCACTTTTCTTCAGGTATTTTCTAAGGTAAAAAAGAATGAGTGATTTAGCTTGAAAAATATTTTCTTTAAGCCATAAATTTGTGGATTTCTTGGGTTTTTTTGTTTTGTACAACCCTTTGTCTCATCATGTCTTCTCTTGCTCTCTTCTTTCATCTAACTCCTTTTACACACACACACACACACACACACACACACACACACACACACACACAACACACACACACACACACACACACACGATTCAAGATTTAATTCGCCTTTGATCCCTCTTTGGGCGTGGAGGATTTCGGTAAACAAAATCAACTGAACATATCTAATTTGCATTAACAAAATTTTAATATGTTTACAAGACAAAATTCCACAGAAATAGAAATATAGTCAACCCCCCCCCTCTCTCTCTGTCTCTCTCTCTCTCTCACACACACGCACACGCACACGTACACGCACACATACACATAATTTGCGCATTGCATTGATTACATCACTCATAATCTCAATCTGCTTCACTCACCAACTTACTTACTCACAATAACACAAAGGCTGAATGTTGCTTTATAATTACCTTCTGTTTAAAAAAAAAAGAAGATAAAAATACCCCTGCCATAAGGTAAGGGTAAAAAAACTTCTATCCTTCAGCCTCACGTTCTTTTACAGTTTCACTTACAGAAGACATAGAGTAAACACTATTCTCTCCTCACCCCCTTCACCCTTTACATTCCCTGCAGTCTTATTCTATTCTATTTATACCAGTGAAAGTGTCTAGGCTCAAAACTTATAGGAAAAAAAACTAAAATACGCATGCTGATGAGGCACACACATAAGGGATTACACGTGCTATTAAACTTGTATTGATTTAAAGTGTTGGTTTGATTTTTGACATCGGAGAGGTAGCGCGCTTTGTTACCATTTTTGACATAGCACAAACCTCCCTCCCTCTCCCCAGACCAACACACAAGGTGAGACAAAGCGCGTGGGTGCACAAGTTTTCTGTCTGCTTTTTAGGCATATTTCCGCTGTTTATTTGTAATATGTTTTTTTCTGGACTGTGTGTGTGTGTGTGTGTGTGTGTGTGTGTTGTGTGTGTGTGTGTGTGTGTGTGTGTGTGTGTGTGTGTGTGTATGTATGTATGTATGTATGTATGTAGTATTTGCGTGTGTGTGTGGCGCGCGCGCACGTGTGTGTTATCATTGTGAAATTTTCCCTGGGGAAATAAAGTTGGCACAGGCAAACAGTAAGCGGATGTGGCATGCAGACGGGTTGCACTGGTAATTTTGCAGGCGGGAGGGGAGGGAGGGGAGAGAGAGAGAGAGAGAAGAGGAGAGAGAGAGAGAGAGAGAGAGAGAGAGAGAGAGAGAGAGAGAGAGAGAGAGAGAGAGAGGAGAGAGAGAGGGGAGAGAGAGAGAGAGAGAGACTCAAGACTCATAACTCTTGTAAAAAATATCTCAGTTTTTGCAGCAAAGAAGCACTAGGACCACTTTGAGCTGATAAAAGTAACAGAACAATACGATTCTATACCAATCTATACGATAGGAGACTTCAACCGTATTCGACAAAAAACTCAAATGCATTAACTGTAAGACTTCTTGCATAATAGTGTCCAGATATAGAATTCAATACTGCTGGCTTAGCGGAGCCATGACGCCAGGTTGCTCAGTATGTTGTCCTTTTTGAAAGGTAACGGTAAAAATGTTCCCATAACCTATAGTATGTGGTCGTAGGGGAGCGAGGCATCAGAGACCTCAGCTTCTCCAGGGGCCAACATATTGAGGGCAGCACCTATCTCCTCTCCATTGCTGCTTTACCTCCCTGACCCTAAAGAGGGAAGGTGGGACTGTAGTGAAGCCAAGACGCGCAAACGGTAACCATCCACTAGGTAACCACGCTCGATGCTGCTTAACATTGCCTTGGGTAAAACAAGTGCTCTGACCACCGAGTTATCCCGTCTCCTTTTAACCACGAACCCGCCTCCCCCAAAAAAACAACAACAACAACAAAAAAACAACAACAGAAAACATGCCTCAAGTGTGCCATAGGTATGCTAAGACATCTTTTTTAGACATACCGATCTTGCAGGAGAATGAGCATTCATTGCCCTGGATTGGAATAACACATGCTGAAAAGTAGGTTATTAATGCTGTCAACCCACTCATTACCAACTTGACAGCAGAGAGAGACATAGAGAGATAGAGAAGGGGGGAGGGGGACGGGGAGAGGTGGAGAGAGAGAGAGTGGGGGGGGGGAGGGAGAGAGACAGGGGGGAGGGCTGCCACAATCGTTACAAACTGAGTGATAATTAACCTTGCTGGCATTAAGGCACGTACATGCTGGCACATGTTTGTATTCGAACATGCACTCTTGTAGGCCTCAATGGTCGTATAAATACTGACTGTAACCCACCTACGCTTTAACGTATGCATGCAAATGTATACCCCCCATCCCCCCCCCCCCCCACACACACACACACACAGACGGAGGGGAGGGAGGGAGGTGGAGGAGAGAGAGAAGAGAGAGAGAGAGGAGAGAGAGAGAGAGAGAGAGAGAGAGAGAGAGAGAGAGAGAGAGAGAGGGAGAGAGAGAGAGAGAGAGAGAGAGGAGAGAGAGAGAGAGAGGATATCCACACATATAAATACGCAAACAGACCTCACCCTTTTCACATTGCGCGTTTTGTGCGAGTGCGCGCGCGCGTGCGCACACACACATTTCTATGTATGTATGTATGTATGTATGTATGTATGTATGTATGTATGTATGTATGTATGTATGTATGCATATATATATATTATATATATATATATATATATATATTATATATATATATATATATATATATATATATCACCGCTCTTCCAGCAGAATGAGCACTCATCGACCTGTGCTGGAATCATGCAGGCTAAACTGCAGGCCGATGTTGTCAGCCCAGTTATCCCCCCACGTTACAAAAGACGGTCAAAATTAGGTCTGCTGGGCTATATACCCTGATCGTTACAAACTGAATTGCCATCACGGGTTGCCGGCTTAAGAGGCAGGCATGCTACTGGTGTGCATGCGTGTGTACGGATAGGTAGACATGCACACGACCTACAGAGTGGTCTTGTACACCTTAAGACAGCTACGAGTTCTCTACATCATGTTCGCATATGTATGCGGGCCTGCAAATATTTGCAAGGAAAGAGAGAGAGAGGGGGGGGGGGGGGGGGGGGGGGCAGAGAGAGACAGAGTTAAGACATTTTACTGTACTCTATCCTTAGGCCACGATATAAAAGCAAATTTGGCATACGTTGTGGGCATGAGACATTTACAAATTTAGAAAGCATATTGATATAGATAGATCTACATGTATATAAGTTAAACTGTATGAAATAATGTATCAAAACGACTATGAAAAACATGAATGCTATATCAGGTTAATCGTAAACGTCTGTGCTAGGACAAGTGCATTTCATGCTGGCTTTTTTCAACAGTGTCTTGCATATACTATAAACTTATGAACATTTTTTTGTTTCTTGGCTAGAGCTCCGAGGTTGATCAGTGGCGGAACTTTTGCGTTTCTAGAAAGCTATCTGATTACTCTTTTAGGTTACATGAGAAATAAGTAGTAATAGAATTGTAACTGCCATCAGGTATTGAAGTTTTAAATTAAAGATGCAGAAAGGGAGGGAGGGAGGGAGGGAGGGAGGGAGAGAGAGAGAGAGAGAGAGAGAGAGAGAGGAGAGAGAGAGAGAGAGAGAGAGAGGAGAGAGAGAGGGGGGAGAGAGAGGGAGAGAGGGGAGAGAGAGGGAGAGAGGGGGAGAGAGAGGGGGAGA
>CM060325.1:21563950-21569083 GCA_030674155.1 Stramonita haemastoma | reverse complement strand
GTTTGCATGCAAACTACTGATTGAGGGAATGAAAACAAAAGGGGGATGGAGAAAGAAGAAAAGAAAAAAAATTAAGAAAAGAATAGAAGAGAGAGAGAGGTACAGACGTCGAGAGACAGAGAAAGAGACAAAAAGAAGAGACAAGGCAAGGCAAGGCAAGGCAAGGCAAGGCAATTCTTTTATTTCGAGGATAATGAATAAGCACTCGCGTGCTTTTTTACACCCAGTCCCCGCCTTTATCAGGGATTAAATCTGAGACAGACAGACAGACAGACAGACAAAGAGACAGAGACAGCGAGAGAGACACATAGAGAAAGAGACAGAAAGAGAGATTAGTTACAAAAGTAGACAAAGCATTCCGACAAATGCTCTGAAAAGAAAAACAATCACACAACCATACTGACAGAACAAAACGACCAAAGGCAGACAAACACACGGAGTCCGAAAGACAAAACACATGTTGGAGCCCGCTTAACAACAATCACGCAGTATAAGGGAAGAAATCGACAACCACGACGGGCCGACATCTCTTGTTAATGAGTACTTTCCCTTTAATTGTGGGAGTAATTTTTTTTTCCGGCAGAAACACGATCAATCGTTGTTCAGTTTCAAATTCTTCAGGCGATAATTTGGGGCGTTTCTCATCAATATAACGCCTTTTGGTTTTAAGAACGACGAACGCTATGATAAAAGAAAAATGAATGTGAGAGAAGCTCAAGCCAGACAAAAAATAAAGTGAAAATAAACAAAATCCCCCAAGCAAGTGGTCAGACAGATATAAACAAGCAAGTAAACAGGCAAGTAAATACATAGGCAGACAGGACAGGCAAGTAGGCAGGCAGACAGACCAATCCAATGCAGTAATGTTGCTTGGAGCCCCGCCGACCGCGCAGGCCATATCGGGGCTGTCACTCGTCAACAGACAAGACAGGCAGACAGACAGATAGCACACAGAGATGGGATAGCTCAGTGGTCAGAGCACTCGCTAAGGTTAAGCAGCGTTGAGCAAGGTTGTCTCTTGGATGTGCGACTGTTCATATGCGTTGGCTTACAGTCCCCCCAGCCCCCCCCCCCCCCCCCCCCCCCTCATTCACCCATCTAAAAAATAGATGCCTGTCCTCTTCTGGGACAGGGAAGGTAAAGCAGCGAGGGAGAGGAGATGGGCACTGGCTTCAATATGCTGGCCTCTAGAGAAGCTGAGGTCTCTGACACCTCGCTTCTCTGTGACTGCATAAGTTATGCGAATACCTTTACCCTTTTTACGCTAGTATACTATAGGGAGAGCAGATAGGCGCCACCTCAACATGCTAGCCCATAGAGAAGCTGAGGTCTCTGATGCCTTGCTCCCCTACGACCCCCTAGGTTATGGGACACCTTTACCTTTACACTATTCATCTCCTTGGTCTCTCTCCCATGGTATCTTTCAGACTTTTTAACGCAACGGAAAACGTGACGTTTTCAAAGGTCTCCCCAAACAAAGTTGTTTATAACGTCAAAGCACAACTTGAACATTTTAGCGAAGTACTTGATTTTGTTTAGTTCTACTGCACCTGTTCCTGCAAATCTCTGATTTTTTTTTCTTTGCATCAGACAGTTATTAGAAAAAAGTCGCTCAAAATCTCCAAATTTGAAGATTTGTTTTTTGTTGTTTTTTTATGAGTACTTTCTTTTGAAGTACCTGTCGTTGGAATTCTTTACCAAATGCTTTCAGAAATTTGGTTACTCTATTGAAAAGACCATGGTATTACCAAACTTTCGTCTTTTTTTTCAAATTCTACTTTATAAATTATTCTTCTGGCAACCACCAGAATAAGGTCTATGGGATGTTTATTCCTGTCGATTCTTTCAGCCGAGTGCTTAGTGTGAACGCCAAGTAAAGGCAAACGAGTCTGAGATTATATATATATAATTATATACATGCATTATATATAATCACAATAATTATAATATATATACTTACATAAATACACACGTGTGTGTGTGTGTGTGTGGGGGGGTGCAGTTAAGTAAAGCGAAGATATCAATATCAGTTGCAGTAGTAGAGGAAACAGTGGTCGAATACGAAAAACATATCCATGGAATGTTGAAATTTTTTTTAGCGATTTGAAAGCGCTAGAACGGAAACTTTCTGAATAATTCAGATTCAGCTCTTGAAGCATTTTATCCTCTAGATACAATACGTATCAGCAATACGCTTACATATTTCTTGTGATCTGTGTGTATGTATAGTATTACATCTGACGTGTATTCATCATGAAAAAACCATCAAACCAGAGAGAAAACAAGACCAATGAATACAAAAACTGTAGAATCAACGACGCAGAAACCGAAGACAATGACGTAGGATGTAAATGCACAAGAATAGAAAATAGTCCGGACAGGACTTAGGCGAGGGCGGGGGATGGTAATGGGGATGGGGAATGGCTAGGGGGGAGGGGGGGAGAGGTGACAGAGGGGGAAAATGACAACAAACAAGAGAAGCAGAAGGCGTCAAACTGGGTGCACACATTACTGTCAGCCACTCATCGTCAGAATGCTATCAATCACGACCAGAAATTCCTCCACACTTGGGCCCCAATAAAAGATCTGTCTAATTCACCCTCATTAATTTAATCCTGAGAGGTCGAGGAACAACTCTGTCAAGACGTCGGGAGCAGCGCCGTTTCAGGTAAGCACGAGTGATCCCCTTGACGGCATCAGTGGAGGAAATTAGCATATTACACGCCACTCTGTCATGACGTCAGCCCAATCGTCTTAGTTCTAGTGTTTCTATTCGTGGCTAGTCTCATGTCACTCACAACAGTATTAAGGGGGGATCACCACTGAGCCCGATCCTTTGTTTCTCTCCCCTAGCAGTCTCTGAAACCTCTCTCTCTCTCTCTCTCTCTCTCTCTCTCTCTCTCTCTCTCTCTCTCTCTCTCTCTCTCTCACACACACACACACACACAAACACACACACACACACACACACACACACACACACACCACACACTCACACACACACACACACACACACCACACACACACACACACACACAAACACACACACACTCACACACACACACACACAACACACACACACACACACACACACACACACACACACACACACACACACACACACGAACACACACACACACACCACACACACACACACACACCACACACACACACACACACACCACACACACACACCACACACACACACACACACACACACACACAACACACCACACACACACGAACACACACACACACGAACACACACACACACACCACACACACCACACACCACACACACACACACACACACACACACACACACACAGAGATACACTGGATCCCATGGACCTATGTGATGATTGGTGTGTTGGCCTACATATGGAATGACAGCGGCTGACAAAAAATTCTCAACTCTAACAGACAAAAAAGAAGAAAAACTTAGTAACGGTTTCCATGTCAAACCTTTCTTGTCGTGTGCGATTTGTTCCTTCGCGATTCATGTTTAATGAGCTGTAATAATAAAGTCAAATCTATTCCGTTCAGTTCTCTCTCTGTGTCTCTCTGTCTCTGTCTTTCAGATGAGACGATAAACCGAGGTCCCGTGTGTTACATTATTATTTAGCGCACGTAAAAGAACACACGGAAACAAAGAGGGTTGTCCCTGGCAAAATTCTGTAGAAAAAAGCCACTCTGATAGGGAAACAAAATATACAGTTGCAGACAGAAAAAGAAAAAAATAATGTTGGGTAGGCCCTGCACTTGTGGCGACACGCTATCTCCTGGGAGAGCAGCCCGAATTTCACTCAGAGAAATCTGCTGTGACAAAGTGGTAAGAATAAATGAACAAATTCTCAATCTCTCTCTCTCTCTCTCTCTCTCTCTCTCTCTCTCTCTCTCTCTCTCTCTCTTCTTCTCTCTCTCTCTCTCTCTCTCTCAGATAGAAAAGTCCTTCGGATGAGACTTTAAACCGAGGCCCCGTGTGCGAATGCACGCAGAACATCTTGCGCACACGTTAAATCCTGTTCCGCTTTTCGTAAGAGTAGGCCATCGTGTGCCGGTGGGAACAGATGACAATATTTACAAAACTGCAGCACACGGGGACCGGATGAAAAAAAGCACATGATTGCTTATTCTGTTATCCTCGATATAAAAGAATAAATAAAAAAAATTTTTAAAAATGGATACCATGGAGCTGGTGGTTAGAGTGATGCGCTCATGATCTGCTGACCCGAGTTCGAATCTCGTTCAAGAGGATTATTCCTCTGGAGTTATCAGTCTCGACTCCACTCCACCCAAAAGTCCATCGGATAAAACTATAAACCGATGTCCCGTGTGTGAACACACGCAGAACATCTTGAGCACATGTTAAAACCCGTTCCGCTTTTTGGAAGAGTGGGCTACTGTGTGCCCGTGGGAACGGATGACAAAACTGACAAAACTGCACACTTACGGGAACTGGATGTAAAAAAAAAAGCACATGAATGCTTATTCCATTATCCTCGAAATGTAAGAATAAAATAAAATCGATTCGAATAAATCAAAAAACAATAAAATTTCTTTCTCCACAAAGAAGAACGACAAATTAACATTACCCTCCCACCCCCCTTCTACAACACCCCTCTTCTCCCTCTCCCTCGCCCCTCCCCCTCAAAAAACAGTACCGCAACAATGTCGTTTACCCCACAAAAAAGTTCTCTACCGAAACTTCCTATTATGCCGGCGGACCCGTATCATACCAGCAACCCGACTTCTGTTGTTACAGTAAATGGCGACTCTATGGGGAACAGACTGTCTATCCTGATAGTGTTGTCCTCTGTTTGATCCCGGTAAGTGCGCACGTGATGCTCGGTTTCACCTATCTGGGGCATGTTATCTCTGATCATTGGAAACCTGCTGAAGCTCTCTGTTGAGACCGATCTTTATCCAGACATGTATGCACACGACACAGATCGTTTACTTTAAGAACAACAGGCAGGCAGGCAGGCAGGCACGGGGGTTCTTTGTATACTAGCAGACATGTGTATTAATTTCACTATTTTACTTGGCAGCTGTCAATCTTTGCTGCTCATGCTTGAAGTGACAGATGCTGAGGAGGTGAGGGAAAGTTTAGACAAACAAGCGAGCAGACAA
>CM060325.1:21553950-21556450 GCA_030674155.1 Stramonita haemastoma | reverse complement strand
ATGTCTTATGCTTTGCTTCGCTGTATATTATTTATTCTCTGATTATCATATTTAGTTATTCATTTATTTTTTTTATTTTTTTTCTGAGATGCTCCAAACAGGTTCAAACATTCCAAGCAGGTGTGTGCTAATACCATGAGTGAATGATATAACCGGTGAGCATGAAGTGTTTTCAGGTGCATTCTTGGGAAGGAATGAGAGCGAGGTTGAGGGGGGGGGGGGTGAGAGAGGAAATGTGTGAATAAAATAAACAATAAAATTGTTCAGAATTCAGAGTTCTCTCATTTTATTGATTGCTATGATGCATACATGTTTACAAAAACTGTAAACTGTAATACTGGGCTTGACCCATTATCTTTTTTTCTTGCATATTAAGTATCATTCATCTATTTCCTCTCTCTCTACCTTCCAGTAAACAATACCCCCCCCCCCCCCCCCCCCCGACTGCCAATTCTTTCTATGCAATCAGAAAGTTTATTGACTTGTCTTCATTTTGATATCTCCGGTCTTTGCCTGTATTGAGCCAAAATGTAGTGGGCGGTGCACTGTTTCAGGCACAATGACAAAATGGCGTGCCAGACCTCGTATTCAAATAGTCATTTCATTTTGGCAAATTTCCCCCAGGCTTCCCTTCCTTTGCCCTGTATCCGTTTCCTTTCTGCAAGCTGCCGAGTTAACATGTTTTTCGATTTCACACACACACACACACACGCACACACAGACACAGACACACAGACACAGACACAGACACACACACACACACACACACACACACACACACACACACACACACACACACACACAAGATTGGGATTAGGGAATGTGGGAACAGATGACAAGATTTAAATAACTGCATACACAAGGGGACTGGATGTAGAAAGGCACACGAGTGCTTATTCCATTATCCTCGATATACAAGAATAAAATAAAACACACACACACACAAACACACACACGCACGCACGCACACAACACACACACACACACACACACACACACACACACACACACACACACACACACACACACACACACACACACACACACACACACACACACACACACAAGTACGTCAATTCCCATCATACAGAGAAGCACGTATATTAACTAAATTAAACAAAATGAGTTTCGATCCTAATACTATTAACGCAGTTCTCCTCTATGAAAAAGTGCCTTACACTAAATCTTGTCCAGGTCCTAAATGACGGGTGGCTCTCAAGTACAGACAGTGGCCGGGTCACAAATCCATACCGCTTGTCCTGACAATCATCAAACAGCACTGGACGATGAAAGTAGACACACTAAGCCCACAATTCCCCGAGGTTTTGTTGTTACTGTTGTTGCTGTTGTTGCTGGGTTTTTTTTCTTTTCGTGGAGGGTTTTTTTTGGTGTGGTGTGTGTGTGTGTGTGTGTGTGTGTGTGTGTGTGTGTGTGTGTGTGTGTGTGTGTGTGTGTGTGGTGTAGTTTGTGAGTTGTTTTTTCGAGGGGGGGGGGGGGGGGGCATTCTTTTTCTGTTTTGTTGTTGTTTTTTTGTTGTTGTTTTTTGTGGGGACATGGGAGTTGGGAATAGAAGGGCGGATAAATGTGTACATATAATGGACGCGGGAAAGGCGTCACAGTTGGTACCAGTATACTCCAGGTTCGCTGTCTGCTTGCTCTACAGCGGTATACATATCCACACTATCCCACAGGGAAGACAGCTGTCCATCTTTTTTATTGACGCGTCTCTGATACCTTCTCTCCTAGTTGTGAAACTATGTGGTAATACTGTCTGCACGTTACATCTGGTTTTACATAGCTAGGGGCACTGTCACATCGGATGCAAGGAGGCAAATAGTGATCTTCTGGGATAACTAACGCCGTGTGGAAAACGGAGAAATGCATGCAAAGGAACAGACAGATAAGCCAACAATGAAAGAGTAGACGGATGGACAGTTGGGGAAAAAGAGTGAACAGAGAAGTAGACGGATACACAATGAGGTGAAATAGTTAACAGAGAAGTAGACAGATACGCAATGAGGTGAAATAATTAACAGAGAAGTAGACAGATACACAATGAGGAGTAATAATTAACAGAGAAGTAGACAGATACGCAATGAGGAGAGATAATTAACAGAGAAGTAGACAGATACTCAATGAGGAAAAATAATTAACAGAGAAGTAGACAGATACGCAATGGGGAGAAATGATTAACAGAGAAGTAGACAGATACACAATGAGGAGAAATAATTAACAGAGAAGTAGACAGATACGCAATGAGGAGAAATAATTAACAGAGAAGTAGACAGAATACTCAATGAGGAGAAATAATTAACAGAGAAGTAGACAGATACGCAATGAGGAGAAATACTTAACAGAGAAGTAGACAGATACACAATGAGGAGAAATAATTAACAGAGAAGTAGACAGATACGCAATGAGGAGAAATAAGAGAAGTAGACAGATACGCAATGAGGAGAAATAATTAACAGAGAAGTAGACAGATACGCAATGAGGAGAA
>CM060325.1:21546450-21548950 GCA_030674155.1 Stramonita haemastoma | reverse complement strand
GGCGAGGCATCAGAGACCTCAGCTTCTGTAGGGGCCAGAATGTTGAGGGTGGCCCCCATCTCCCCTCCCTCGCTGCTTTACCTTCCCTGACCCTAAAGAGGGCATGTACCCATTGACAGCTGGGTGAACTGGGGGAACTGTACTCAAGCCAAGGCGCGCAAACGGTCACCCATCCAAATGGTAACCATGCTCGATGTTGCTTAACATTGGCTGGGGGAAAGCGAGCGCTCTGACCAGTGAGCTATCCCGTCCCCGTAAAACGAAGACAAAAACAAACAAAAATTCATAAAACGAAGAAAAAAATCACCTGAAGCTGAAGTACAGCTGCCTTCTTGGCAAGGTAACCAAAAGGAAACATACACGTAAACGTCTCATCTAGTAAAGTCTCAAAGTGGTTCCCAGGTGCAATGTGAGAGACATGAGTGCATCATCTCGGTGACACCAAGGGTATCAAAACACCACAAGCAACAAATCACCGAACATAAATACAGACTACTGTCATAAATGTCGCTTTTTTTTCAACTCCGAGCAAACATGTAGCGTACATCTTTGTTCGTTTTTCTCTCCCCAGACTTGATCAACAGATTTTTGTTTCCTTTTGACACTGACTTTTTCTACAGAATTTTGCCAGGGACAACTCTCTTTAATACATGGATTCTTTGTTTTATGTGCGCTAAATTTTTGTTGCACGAAGGATCTCCGTTAATCGTTTCATCCAAAAGACCACCACTCAAGATCTAGCGGATTGGGAGGGGAGGGGAGGGGAGGGGGGAGAGAGAGAGAGAGAGAGAGAGAGAGAGAGAGGGGAGAGAGAGAGAGAGAGAGAGAGAGAGAGAGAGAGAGAGAGAGAGACAGAGACAGAGAGAGAGAGAGAGAGAGAGACAGACAGAGAGAGAGAGAGACAGAGAGAGAGAGAGATAGAGAGAGAGAGATAGAGAGAGAGAGAGAGACAGAGAGAGACAGAGAGACAGAGAGACAGAGACAGAGAGAGAGACAGAGACAGACGGAGACAGACGGAGACAGAGACAGACAGAGACAGAGACAGACAGAGACAAACAGAGACAGACAGACACAGACAGACACAGAGACAGACAGAGTGAGGGGAGAGAGAGGAGGGGGGAGGGAGGACCGGATTAAAACGGAGATAAGCACCCAGACCACAACTCAAAGATTTTGGTGATGGGGGAAGTTCAAATTCAAACATAATTATTATCCTCGAAGTTGGAGTGCGGTTACCTTATTGATGGGCACAAACGGTCGCATACACATAAAAGTCACCGCCAATGCACATCGGAGCTCTAACTCGGAACCGAGGGGGGGGGGGGATAAAACCAAATGAAGAACAAGGATTAAATCCGCGATTCCTCGATTTCTAACTGCAGACGTTACATCTAATGCACTGAACCCCAATACTAACTAGTACAATATTCTTCTCGCTCTATTTGCTCCATGGGAAAAACTACTTCTCCATTATCCATTGTTCTGAGTCTGCTGGTTTGTTCTGTGGCTCTATCGGAGTGAGCAATCAGCATCATTCCTCCAACAATGAAGCCGCCTTGATCCCACTAGCCAGAGGCGGACAAGCATTGCTGCCGGGTCGCTCCAAAAGGGGTTCGTTGTGCCTGTTCTCATCAAGATAACTATACACCATGGGCCGGGCCTATCCACGGCCCCCAAAAAAACAGCTTTGCTAAAAGCAAAACGAGTAATATCGGAATCAATATTTTGGGGGAAAAATTCTTTCGGCGCGGGGAAACACGCACACACGCACACGCCCGGGACAGCCACACCAAAAACATACCACCAGAAGTACTGCGGGCGTGAACCTTTACACATACCTTTCCGCACCAGCGCGTGCATGCGTTCTCACTTTTAATATAAAAGAACACACAACATACGCCAACCACACAACTATTGTATTTTCCTATAACCAAATATCCAAACTTATTCATCAGCTGCGCACCAGGGCCCAGGGGCGCGCGCACACACACCCAAAACACACACACACACACACCAAATCCAAAAAACCCCCACGCACGCAGCACATGCGCCACACACAGAAGTACCGGGGCGCGCACGCTTACACATAAAATAAACATGCACGCACAATCGCGAAAATCGTTTTACACAATTTTAGATAAAAGAACACACACGCGCGCCAAAGCACACCACCACACAACACCGTAAAAAACCATACAGCCATAATATCCAAGCAATCTTCATGGTGACTAGGGACTCAATGCAAATTTTTCTTCTTGCCCTTTTTTCCCCCCCCTTAATTTTTGCCCTTATTTATAAAAGAACCCAAGAACTGGGAAAAAACGGTTTTCAACACTTTATAACCATTTCGCCAGAATTTCAAATTTTCCGACTCGGGGTTAAAATTATAATAAATAGTTTGAAAGGATTTTGAGATTTTTCTCATCATACATTCTAATCTTTCATAGCAACTTCCATTAAAGGGAAAAAAAAATCCTCCGAATCGGGAATACACTGCCTT
>CM060325.1:21544772-21546350 GCA_030674155.1 Stramonita haemastoma | reverse complement strand
AAACCGCTGAGCATTCTTCTTTCCAGGTAGAATCAAAGAGTACAGGTGTGACAAAAAATTCCAGAGATGCCTCTAGTGCCTTCGCTTTTATACGGGGCCCTGGAGAATCGATAGCTGGCGCCCCGACAAGTGGCCGAAAGCTGCTTACCGACAGGGGATTGCGACCGCTCAGCACCTTCTCCCCTCCTGCAAACCTGCCCAAGACTCCGGGACCAGAGAAGACAGAGAAATGATGGCGTGTTCCCAAAGAGCAGGAGGAATGTCTTGTGTTGTGTTGGGAGAGACAAGAGAGAGGGGGAGAGGGAGAGAGAGAGGGAGGGAGAGGAGAGAGGGGGAGAGACAGACAGGAGGGAGGGAGAGGGAGGGAGGGAAGGAGGGAGGAGAGAGGGGGAGGGAGGGAGAGAGAGAGGGAGGGAGGGTCAAATTCTTATATTTCGAGGATAATGAATAAGCATTGTGTGCTTTTTTACATCCAGTCCCTGCCTTTATTTGGGATAACATCAAAATAAAAACCTAATTAAACAACAATTATAAACCAAATAACAAAACCGAGAGACAGCAACTACAGCAAAAAAAAAAAGAAGAAAACAAGGGCAGGAAGAACAATAACAGAATAACGAGAAGCACACAGATACCTAAAATAAGAAATAAAGAATAACATGATGATTATGGTAAAAATGGGCAATATACAGGTAGCAAACAAAAAACATAACGATTCGAGCAATTGGAAACGTTATCCCACCATTATCTATGGACAAAATAAATCGTATAAATCATATTTTTGTAAAAGGGGAGGAGAAAACTTAACAAACCCATAATGGGGAAGAAAGTACTGCCAAATCAAATGACATAAAACATATGCCCAGATTCAAAAGACATAAACTATGCATAACATTAAAAAAACAATTGCATAAAGGTTTACACACACACACACACACAGACACAATCACACATGCACGCACGCACATACATACATACACACACACGCATATATAAATATAATGTGTTTGTATATGTGTATGTGTCTGTACTTCTCTCTCTCTCTCTCTCTCTCTCTCTCTCTCTCTCTCTCTCTCTCTCTCTCTCTCTCTCTCTCTCTCTCTCTCTCTCTCTCTCTTCTTTCTATCTCTCTCTCTCTTTCATATTCACCTCTATCATAAAAGCCAACTCCCATTATTTTTTCTTACAGAAAAAAGCGGATATTCCGCCATTTTCAGGTGTGACGTCAGCCTCGGGGTTTGTGGAAACCGAAATAAACTCCAGTGACGTCACGGGGAGTCCAGGGAGACAGAGACGATGCCCCGAGACAGAGACAGCACAGACGGGGAGACAGAACGACAAGGCTTGACAGTAAGTGGCATTATCTTCTCTCTACACTAACGGTGCCGAGAAGCTGGTGACAGACGGGATGCACGTGCGTCAGAAATGGTACTGCTTCCCTTTACTTCTTTTGGCCACAGTGGTTTCGTGGCAATGGTTAGATGCTACGACACTCGAGTTTTGTTACTGTTGTTGCTGCATTATAATATCCAATGCAGGCTTGAGTAGTTATCGCAACAACAAAAAAATCGATCGATT
>CM060325.1:21524772-21539772 GCA_030674155.1 Stramonita haemastoma | reverse complement strand
AAATCACTGAGTTTAATCTACTACCCTTAGTAAAAAAAAAAAAAAAAAAAAAAAAAGAAAAGAACCCCCCCAAAATTTCGTTATTGTTAATATTATCGTCTTGCTGTCTTGCAAGTATTCCAGAACAATCCATCAGGCATAACTCTATACACAGCTGTTATTGCTTGAATCAAGTGCCGTGGAGAAGGGGGGTCTGCTGCATGGGTAACAGCTTGCCCTCCTTACATACTTGCCAGGCTTTGCGCTCTAAAGTGTACAGCAGCAACAAGACAACAACAGTTGATCATCGTTGTTCGTCGTTGATCTTTGCGCCTGGTGGCAGCATGATCTGTGGCTCTGTAGGTCAAATGCAAGCGCTTTGATTTGTCTTTACAAGAGATAGCGCTATACAAATTCCATGTATTACTATTATTATTATTAATGTCGTCGTCTTGTGCAGGTGTAGTAGGATTTTTTTTTACATTGCACCTAGGCAAAACGCTTCAGCTTAGAGATCTAGGTCGTGAGAACTATTAAATTAACTCTCACGAAGCATGCTTTTTCAGTACTTCTCTCCATTAAATAATTCGTATCACCTTCATAAGGGGCAATGGCCTGTAAATAAATCGGGCATCTCGTTATTTTCTCTCTCTCTCTCTCTCTCTCTCTCTCTCTTCTCTCTCTCTCTCCTCTCTCTCTCTCTCTCTGTGTCTCTCTCTCTCTCTCTCTCTCCATCCTCCTTCTCTCTGTGTCTTATGTCTCTCTCTGTCTATGTAATTATATAATGTCTGTCTGTCTGTCTGTCTGTCTGTCTGTCTATCTCTCTCTCTCATTTTCTTCCAAATCTCTTTCACTTTCCACAGATTTCGTATAAATCCTCTCGTTGTTGTAGCTGTTTATCTATGACTCAAAATGCCAGATCTCAACTACCATTCCCAAACATGCACTGTGTATTTACCACACCGTTTACTTTACTCCAGACTTGCTTGCAAATCATTCTCCTCTAACAGACCAGTGTACGCTCTCTCTCTCTCTCTCTCTCTCTCTCTCTCTCTCTCTCTCTCTCTCTCTCTCTCTCTCTCTCTCTCTCTCTCTCTCTCTCACACACACACACACACACATATATACATACAACACACACACATACGCACGCGTGTGCATTCACTGACACAACACACACACACGTTTTTGTATGTACCCGCGCACTTACATGCTGTTGATGTGTAAACAAATGCGTTTAATATATTATACAAATACATGCTTTTTCTGTTTTAACAAAAAGATAAGTAGACTGACACAGACAGACACACACGGACACACAGACAGACACACACACATATAATGGTGTGATTTTGTGTGTGTGTGTGTGTGTGTGGGGTTGTGTGTGTGACTTTTTCTGTTTTAACAAAAATATAAGTAGACTGTCACAGGCAGAACACACACACACACAGGCAGACAGACACACACATAATGGCGTGATTGTGTGTGTTTGTGTGTGTGTGTGTGTGTGTGTGGTGTGGTGTGAGAGAGAGAGAGAGAGAGAGAGAGAGAGAGAGAGAGAGAGAGAGAGAGAGAGAGAGGAGAGAGAGAGAGAGAGAGAGAGAGAGAGACAGACAGACAGACAGACAGACAGACAGACAGACAGACAGACAGACAGAAGAGAGAGAGAGAGAGAGAGAGAGAGAGAGAGAGAGAGAGAGAGAGAGAGAGAGAGAGAGAGAGAGAGAGAAGAGAGAGAGAGAGAGAGAGACAAAACACTGAGACAGACGGACACGGACACAGACGGACACTGAGACAGACAGACGGACACAGAGGGGCACAGTCAAAACATAGCAGACAGAAAAGGCACCATAACAAACAAGAGTGCAGCTATGATGTAGGTTACGTGTGGTCAGCTAACACTTACACAAGGAGTATCAGGAGTCCACGTTTGCATCACCGTCTGTCTGTCGGCACCGTCCGTGTCATGCATTATTCATCATCCCCAGCCACCACTGTTCCTCTCTCTCTCCAGGGGCCCACCCCATGGACATCCAACGACGACTGACAGCTCGGGTATCCATGAATGAAATCTGACTGACGTCGAGAAGCTAAGCAAAAACACGACACACAATACTTTCACCGTTAGGAGGGGAAGAGGGAAACACTCCCTCCTCTCGCTCACAATACATTCTCCACACTCCAGCCATCTATTTACCTCTCCTGGTATTTTAAGACAGAAACATTCGTTGATGGCGCCTTCGTTAATTGCGGATCTGTACATCAACCCTGTCATAGGCTAGCCTAAGTCAAGCAGACGACAATTTACTTCACGCTTCCGACCTCAGAAAAAAGTGCCTCGCTTTTCGCGTTTGACCGATTTTGTGCTATAGTTTTGTTCGCACATCTGTTCACGATTCCTTTCAAGTTTTATCTGGCAGTTTGCACCCAGGCAATTTTTTTTCCTTCGCTGATTAGTTCCAGTCCGTTCCAGCAGCACAGGAAGTTTGGCAGTACTTGTGGATCATTTCCCACAGCGCAGACGACAAAAAGTCGTGTGCAATTGTTACAGGCGGTTTTTTTTTTAACTCACTGTAAACTTCGTTACTGTGCTGGATCTTTTGTGCTTTTGAGGCTAGTGATGGTTGTGAAAGGAAGGAAGAAAAAAACTGTAGTCTTACTGGATTATATACTGCTTCGTTCAAGATGGGGTTGATTATGCGCAGGAAGAAAAAGAAGCGTGAGTATTGGTTGTGTCGATTTTCTGGAGGCTAGTACAAACCGTCAGACTTTTCGTTTGTCTGACTTCTTGTTTCTAATCGACTGTTTGGGGTTCATTCTGTCTAAAGAATCGTTGTTTTGTGTTCTCATTTGTATTGAATGTTTTATTATGACTAGTAAGATATCTTTGTAGTACCAGGTATTTTAGTTTGTGCAATAATTAAATGTACGGGTTTATTTTTCTCTCTCTTTTTTGGCGTTCTTTTTCAGTTGGATAATTGCTTTGCAGGTTACGCTTCATCGATGTTTGTTTCGCTTTTCCATACCGGTGTTTTGGGCTCATTTTCACACACACACAACACACTTACACACACACACACACACAGCACACACACACACACACACCACAACACACACACACACACACACACAGAGGAGAGAGAGAGAGAGAGAGAGAGAGAGAGAGAGAGAGGAGAGAGAGAGAGAGAGAGAGAGAGAGAGAGAGAGAGAGAGAAGAACCCAATGTCTGTCGACAGAATACACCTCTCTCTACCTTGTGTTTCTCGGAAGAGGCGGATAAAAATAGCAGGCTCCCCTCTTTTTCTATCATACGCCGTGTGTGTGTGTGTGTGTGTGTGTGTGTGTGTGTGTGTGTGTGTGTGTGTGTGTGTGTGTGTGTTGTGTGTATGCGCGTGCGTGCGTGCGTGCGTGTGTATGCGTGTGTATGAGAGTTCGCGCGCGGGCATGTGTGTTTGTGTGTGCGTGCGTGTGTGCATGCATATTATATGTGTGTGGGAGAGAGAGAGGGGGGGGGGGAGGGAGGAGAGAGAGAGAGACAGAGACAGACAGACAGACAGACAGACAGATAGACAGACAGACAGACCCTGTCTGTATGCATGTTCGTGTGTGCATGCGTGCGTGCGCATGTGTAAAAAAGTGTATATGTATGTGTGTGTGCGTGTGTGAAAATGTGAGTGTGCGTGTGTGTGCGGGTGTGTGTGTGTACGTGTGTGTGTGTTTGATTCATACTCATTGATATAAGGATTATGGTCACATAGGACTAGAGAGAGAGAGAGAGAGAGAGGAGAGAGAGAGAGAGAGAGAGAGAGAGAGAGAGAGAGAGAGAGAGAGAGAGAGCTAGTTTTTGATTGCATATATCGATTGAGTTTGAAGTGGTGTTCTGGTTGCACTGCTGGTTCTGCAATTCTATTAATAAATCTCTCGAGGAAAATCGACGTCAGAACATGGGCAGTGTGACCACGCGAGTGTGCGCGCGCCCAATTGTGCGTGTGCGCGCGTCTGTGTGTGTGTGATGTGTGTTGTGTGTGTTGGTGTGTGTGTTGTGTGTGTGTGTGTGTTGTGTGTGTTGTGTGTGTCTGTGTATGTGTGTGTGTTTTCTGTGTGTGTGTCTGTGTGTCTGTTGTGTGTGTGCGTGCGTGCGTTTGCGTGTTTCTATTTATCAACGCATGATGTATCACTGGCAAAGAATGGCTGGAGAAAACTCTTTTAAAAAAACATGCTTGGCTGCAAGTGTTCGTTTTCAGACAAAATTAGGGTAAGTAGAGCTCTCCAGACTTTCCGTTCCTTGGAAAACCCTGTTTCGCTATTTCAGTGAGTTGGCGTGCGGATATCTGGTA
The DNA here is from genome assembly GCA_030674155.1 of Stramonita haemastoma. Taxonomy (NCBI): domain Eukaryota; kingdom Metazoa; phylum Mollusca; class Gastropoda; order Neogastropoda; family Muricidae; genus Stramonita; species Stramonita haemastoma. Next base: position 21,535,456 of record CM060325.1, on the reverse strand, counting down.
GAATTCGATCAAACTAATCATGCTGCCACCGTGGAGGCCATATCAGGGCAACCACCTCGAGGGAAATAGAAAGAGATTAGCTTTTGAACTCATGCTGTTTATTAACCTTGCTAAGTGGTGATGAGCGGGTAGGATTTCATTAGGCTGTCGGTTTTAACTCTGGTTTCATTGATAGAAAAAAGACAGTAGGCAGAAGGGTAGCAGATTGGCAGACAGAGGGTTGACAGACAGACAGAGGTACATGCACGCACGCACGCACGCACGCACGCACAAGCACAGTCAACACACACACACACACACGCAAAAGCACATACACACACACACACACACACACACGCACGCACGCACACAACCATTACGAAGAGGAATGTATCGGGTTTTTTAGCATTTTTTCGGCTGTAAAATATTGTGAAATACAAAACAATGCCAGCATACACCCAAAACTTCACCAGCGTCCGTTTGAATAGATTTATGTCCAGGCTGATGTATTCGTACATACATACAGTGTGTGTATTTCACGACACACAGCACAGACACACGCACGCACGCACGCACACCACCACACGCACGCACGCGCACACACACACCAGACACACACACGCTACGCACACGCACGCGCAAACACACACACACAGAGCCAGACATGTGAGAGGTATGAGGGAGTTACATCAAATGTAAGTTAAATAGGCAATACACACACGCGGGGGGGGGGTGGGGGGGGTGGGGGTTGAAATCAGCATCGCACTGGTCGAGGTTACATTTTCTGTTGTCTCTCATTTCGTGTCGGTATTATTGAAAATCAAATATTTGAAATTGATAATATTATGAATGTTATAATGTTAAAAACAAAAGTTAAACAATTTCGCCACGGGCATACGGCAACGTACAATGTGATGAAAACACATTTACATTGGAGAAATATTTATCAACCCAACAAAATAAAAAGTACGTAAGTGATATTACTAAGTCTTGTTGATCTTTGTCCATAAACTGCTTTTCGGAGAAGGGGGGTCGGGGTGGAGGTTTAGAACTGTTTTGCATGCTTGCTCATGAAATTTGTTTTGTGTTTGGTGGCTTGTTTAGATGTGTTGCATTTCTTTGTCTTGTTGTGGTGCTATAGTTTGGTTCTAAAGAAAATTCATAACCTAAACAAGGGTTGAAGACTAAAACTGTTAATGAAACGGTAATGCCTTTACAGGCAAACATTATGTTAGATCATAAGAAATATTTCCTGCGTACACAAAAACCTGCTTCCTCTGATCCTTTTACTTAAAGTCGTTGAAACGTTTTTCTTGCCAACTCTACTTCGCTCCCTGAGTTCTTAGGTAACTGGTAATGTTCTCCCGAAGTACGTTAAAAAGAAAGTGCCATTGCGTCATGAACTGTTGTTTACTTTCCTTTATAGACTACACCGTTTTCTGTAACTTGTACCGTAGTTTTTCTTCAGGATCGTATTGTGTTATCTTTAAAGGGTTTACACGCACGCACAATCGCACGCAAACAAACGCACGCGCGAGCACACACACGCACACGCGCACACACACACGCACGCACACACACACGCACGCAGCATGCGCACACTCGCACACACACATGCACACACACGCACATACAATACACATACCCACACACACATACCACACACACATACCAACACACACAACCACAACACACACACACACACACACACCACACACACACACACACACACACACACACACACACACACACCAACACACACACACACACAACACGGTTCTTTCTGTTTTGGTTGGTTTTTGTTTGTTGTTTTTTTGGGGGAAACAGTGTCTAATATATTTTGCAAATATGAAAAAAGAACAAGTGTTATAATCTAGGGTCCCCCCCCCCCCCCTCTCTCTCTCTCTCTCTCTCTCTCTCTCTCTTCTCTCTCTGTCTCTCTCTCTTCTCTCTCTTCCTCCTCTCTCTCTCTCTGTTTTTCTTTTCTTTTTATCAGTGGATAAATCATGTCTTATTTTTTGCATTTGATCATAAATGATATGAAGAAGTATTGGTACATCCCAACCCAGCCAATGTATTGTGCTCCAAGGCCATGTACTTAATATCATTTCAGTGTTCAGTGTTCAGTGTTCTCTCTCCTGTCCATCCCACGCAGTCATATTTTGTCCAGCTTTAACCGAGATGACGTTCTAGTATCAATGGTTGCTACATATTGTATTTTTATTGCTGGGTATATAATATACTGTATCGATAACTTGATTTAAGAAGATTTTTTTCAAGTTTATCTTGCTTTGTGTTTCTTGAACATGCAATTCGGTATTTCCCACTTTTTAAAAATTACAGCTGACGCTGTATTGTTGTCGTTTCTATTTATATGTTTTAGGGATGAAAAAAATGTGGATGCTTATTTTCAGCCCTCAGAAATAAAAATATCACACAAGCAAGCAAGCGCGCACGGCACACACACATGTACACATATTAAAAAATATTTGATACATTGTATCATGACAAAAGGTATCGGAATAGATTTTTGCTGGATTCCTTCTCACTGCGGAATATACTGGAATGAAATAGCAGATAATATTGCGTAACAAGGTGCAAATAGAGATTGCCCAGTTCATAACTTAAAAAATGATTGTCGTGAAATTAATTCATTATTGGAAAATCATGTACATAAGAATAACTTCCATGGGAAATTAGAAATATTAGGCAGTCCAAGACATATTACTAATATCCTTTATAAGTTGCGATTGGATTCTTGGAAGACCAAATATTCTCGTAAAGTAACTTGTTCCTGTTCTGAGCCATTATCTAATGAACATATTCTTTTTCAATGTTCAATTTTAAATTCAGTTTACAAACAAAATGGCGTTGAAATTCAAAGGGAACCATTGAACATACTTTCAAGAAAACTGTTAATTACTGATGTTGCTAGGATTATTTCCAAGTCTTCTGTAAATATTTTATGGTAGGTTTTTTTGTTTGTTTGTTTAGTCTACTATCACCAAGTGTGAATAGACTTTAATTAAACTACAACAACTCTCTGTCCCTCTCTCACTCACACACACATATACTCACACACTCAAGACACACTCACGCATGCACGCAACTCACTCACTCACTCACTAACTTGCACGCACGAAACAGACAGCAACACACACACCACACACACACACACACACACACCACACAACACCACCACCAACACACTATAACATTTGTATCCCTGATGCCTGTGGTATTAAAAAAGAAAAGAAAGAAACACACTCATGCCTAGTTATCGTGTATCACCATTTTCATCGGTCCATACAAAACAGGTTTTAGTGAGGTGGCTCCCAGACGGCTGGTAGATAGGGGGACAACTTCCTATCTACTCTTCTGCTGATTTCCCGTAGACAGCTGCAATATTGTAGTTAGTTAGGGATTGTAGCATAAACTGAAGAAAGAGGACTGTTTGGAGGGAACTTTTCATTTTTGAGGTGGGGGGGGGGGGGGGGGAAAAAAACTAACTCAGAAAAGGAAGTGAAATGAAAAATTGTTTAGTTATGAAATTATCTGTGCAGATGTACAATGGTGAAGTTGTTCGAAATTTCCAGTCTCTGTCTGTCTGTCTGTCTGTCTGTCTGTTGTCTGCTCTCTCTGTCTGTCTGTCTGTCTCAGTCTCTCTCTCTCTCTGTTGTGTGTGTGTGTGTGTGTGAGAGAGAGAGAGAGGCGGAGAGATGAGAGAGAGAGTAGAGGAGGGAGAGGAGAGAGAGAGAGAAGGAGAGAGGACAGGACAGACAGACAGACAGACAGACAGACAGACAGACAGACAGACAGACAGACAGACAACAGACAGACACACAGCACAAACACACACACACACACACAGCCAGCACAACAACACAAGACACACACACACACACACGGAAGACATAGAAGATGGATGCTCATACGTGTGTCGGTAATTAGAGCGGTTGACGTCAAATCGAGCGGATCATCATCGGTTCAAATCTCGATAGCGCCTGTTTGCCTTATCAAAGAGGAGCTTTGCTAATCCACCGTGTCTTGACTAATGCACAGACGTTCCTGTAGCACACACAACCTGGCTCTGTGGCTATGGAAAAGAAGTTTGGATGCGAGGGAAAATGCATCAGAGGCCCAGAAGAAATCGTATGTAGAAAGAAGCTCGTTATGTATGGGGAAAAACCTGTGAATATTTTTTTGGGTAAAAATTACCTCCCCCCCCCCTTGTACGTTTATTGGTTTAAGTGTGTTAAAATATTCTAGCGTCACATACTTGAGTCAATAATGAATAATAATAATAATAATAAGAATAATAATTATTATTATTATTATTAATTATTAATTTATTATTATATTATTATTATTTGGGGTTTTGTTGCGTTTCATGCCAGAAATTGATAATGGTCAAAGCGTATTACCTGAGTACATTTTTTTGTTTTAAAACGTGCGACATTAAAAAGATTGAACGATAGAATTTTAAAGTTGTATCCTTTTTTTCGCGATGCTTATTCCAACGAGATTATATTTATGTACAAATACTTTCACCCATCACTGATGGCATTGACTACACTTCTGGTATGAGCGCTAGACCATGGAGGGATTTTTTGACACTGTTGGGTTCAGTATGTCTTTGATTCATTGGCCGTGTGTTGATCATCGCGAAGTCTGTTCTTCAAGTGTAGTTGGGCGTTCCCAACTTAACACCTTGAGAGTCACGGAGACTATGTACACTGCCTCACTCATCTCACCTGGGAATCACTGTGAGACAATACATTATAAATGGATGAGGACGTTTTCGTGTATAGCGTTTCCAAATACATCACCATCAGGCTGCCGCGTTTCGACTTCGGGTGATTTTTTTTTCTCTTTAATGGAAAGTTGAAGTTGCTATGCTAAGACTGTAAGAGCATGTCATGAATGAGATGAATCTCAACATCACGATTCAAACTATATTATAATTTTATACACCGTAGTCGGAAAACTTGTGTTTCTCGCGAAATGGTCCCACAAAGTGTTGTAAAGCCAGTTCTTCAGGTGTACTTTTGATGATCTGATAATTGGCAAGGAGAAGCAAAGGGTGGGTATGAAAAAAGGGCATAGGAGAGAAGGATGAATTGCATACGTGAGTGCATATGCTGTTGGTAGCAGTTGATGTATGAATGCTTGGATATTGTGGCTGTGTGGTTCAACGGTGTATGTGTGTGTGTGTGTGTGTGTGTGTGTGTGTGTGTGTGTGTGTGTGTGTGTGTGTGTGTGTGCGCGTGCGTGCGCGTATGTGTGTGATTTTTTATGTTCTAGAATGGTATTGTGTGAGCGCATGCGCGCGCATGCGTGCGTGCATGTTTATGTATGTTAATGCGTGCACGCCCGCATACTTCTGTGTGTGTTGTGTGTCGTGTGTGCGTACGTGCGTGTGCGTGTGTGTGTGCGCGTGCGCGCAAGGATTATTTCCCCCAAATATTCGATTCCTGATATTACTCGTTTTGCTTTCTATGACGAAACTGTTATTGTGGCCATGGATAGGCCAAGGCCATGGTGTTGTGTTATCTTGATGAGAACAGGCACAACGAACCCCTTTTGGAGCGACCGGCAGCAATGCTTGTTCGCTTCTGGCTAGTGGGATCAAGGCGGCTTCATTGTTGGAGGAACCATGCTGATTGCTCACTCCGATAGAGCCACAGAACAAACCAGCAGATCAGAACAATGGATTTGAAGAGGAAGTTTTTTCCCAGGAGCAAATAGAGCGAGAAGAATATTGTACTAGTTAGTATTGGGGGTCAGTGCACTAGAGGTAACGTCTGCAGTTAGAAATCGAGGAATCGCGGATTTAATCCTTGTTCTTCATTTGGTTTGATCCCCCCCCCCCCTCCGTTCCGAGTTAGAGCTCCGATGTACATTGGCGGTGACTTTTATGTGTATGCGACCGTTTGTGCCCATCAATAAGGTAACCGCACTTCAACTTCGAGGATAATAATTATGTTTGAATTTGAACTTCCCCCATCACCAAGATCTTTGAGTTGTGGTCTGGGTGCTTATCTCCGTTTTAATCCGGTCCTCCCTCCCCCCTCCTCTCTCTCTCTCTCACTCTGTCTGTCTGTCTGTCTGTCTCTGTGCCTGTCTGTGTCTGTCTGTCTGTCTCTGTCTCTGTTTGTCTTCTGTCTGTCTCTGTCTTCTGTCTGTCTGTCTGTCTGTCTGTCTGTCTGTCTGTCTGTCTGTCTGTCTGTCTGTCTCTCTCTCTCTCTCTTCTCTTCTCTCTCTCTCTCTCCTCTCTCTCTCTCTCTTCTCTCCCTCTCTCCTCTCTCTCTCTCTCTCTCTCTCTCTCTCTCTCTCTCTGTCTTTCTCTCTCTCTCTCTCCCCATCCACTAGATATTGAGTGGTGGTCTGGGTACTGGTCTTTCGGAAGAAATGATTAACGGAGATCCTTCGTGCAACACGAATTTAGCGCATATAAAACGAAGAGTCCATGTAAAAAGAGTTTCCCTGGGCAAAATTCTGTAGGAAAGTGCCAGTGTCAAAAGGAAACAAAATCTGTTATTAAAGTCTGGAGAGAGAAAAACAAACAAACATGTACGCGGCATGTTTGCTCGGGGTTGAAAGAAATTCAAAATAAAAGCGACATTTATGGCAGCAGTCTGTATGTTCGGTGATTTGTTGCTTGTAGTGTTTTGATACCCTGGGTGTCACCCAGATAATGCACTCATGTCTCTCACATTGCACCTGGGAATCACTTTCAGATTGTAAGTGCATACTAGATGAGACGTTTACCTGTATGGGTCCTTTTGGTTGCTTTGCCAAGAAGGCAGCTATACTTCAGCTTCAGGTGATTTTTTTCTTCGTTTTATGAATTTTTGTTTGTTTTTGTCTTCGTTTTACGGGGACGGGATAGCTCATTGGTCAGAGCGCTCGCTTTCCCCCAGCCAATGTTAAGCAGCATCGAGCATGGTTACCATTTGGATGGGTGACCGTTTGCGCGCCTTGGCTTGAGTACAGTTCCCCCAGTTCACCCAGCTGTCAATGGGTACATGCCCTCTTTAGTGACAGGGAAGGTAAAGCAGCGAGGGAGGGGAGATGGGGGCCACCCTCAACATTCTGGCCCCTACAGAAGCTGAGGTCTCTGATGCCTCGCCCCCCTATGACAAAACAGGTTCTGGGACACCTTTACCTAATGAATGTTTCAGGATGTTATGCTAAGAGCTTGTCACGGTTGAAAACAAACTCAACAAATCTTTAAAGCTTAACAAGTTTTTCATATCATACATTTTGGCGCTTTGCCTGAACCAATATCCGACTGAACTTTTGGCCTGGAACGAGTAAAATTTGTATACTGAAATATCCTCTCTGGTATGATATATATTGTTGTACAGTTAATATTTTTATATACATAATGCATAACAATTCAAAACACTGCATAATACAACTTAATAACAAGCTGTTTGAACTAGCTTTTTTATGTGTGGGTATTGCCCGTGCTAATAATTGGTTTTTGGTGAAATCCATTTTCCATTGAGATCATGCCAAAGTCTACCCAGAAAATAATTATAGTTGACTTTACGAAAAATTCCATCTTAAGTGTAAAAGAGTTTGAGCCATTAATATTTGCATTAAACGTAAAAATACAGACACATCTAAATAAACTCGTACATACACAGACACACGCGCACGACATTTATAAACTCGTACATACACAGGCACACGCGCACGACATTTATAAACTCGTACATATACAGGCACACGCGCACGAACACACACGTAGAGAACCCCGGTTAGCCGGATCAACATTTGCCCTGAAAATATAGGGGCGGTATATTTTGACAGGTGAAAGTGGCGTGATTGGCAGCGTTGAATGTATTAACTGCAAAGCCAAAATTCTTTTAGTGCACGTCTCTAGCTAGTAGTCTGTCGGTCCGTCTGTTTGTCTGTCCGTCTGTCTGTCTGTGTCTCTGTCTGTCTCTCTCCCTCCTTCCCATCCTCTCTCTCTCTCCTCTCTCTCTCTCCCTCCACCTCTCTCTCTCACCTGTGTGTGTGTGTGTGTGTGTGTGTGTGTGTGTGTGTGTGTGTGTGTGTGTGTGTGTGTGGAGTGTGGAACATATAACCAGCCACATTTATAGTTTCATAATGGAAAGTCGTGGACGAATATATAAAAAGATGTTTCTCAGTATGTACAAAACCAGTTACACAAACCAAGTCTTCATTAATCAGTTTGAAGTAAATGATTATAGTATATGTTATCAAAAGTGTCAATTAAAATGAAAACCGAACCTTCTCTGGCTATCATTTTGTGTTGTCGTTTTTCTTTCATCATCTCTCGTTTTTCACCTCGTTTTAGATATATTTTTCTTCGCCACAGTTGTTCCTATCATATAGGTCTTTGGATTTTTATTTCAGATTCATAGGTAACTGACTTTGTGTTTGTGTGCGTGCGCGCGCATGCGTGTGTGAGTATGTAACCATTTTATATTTGTTTAGATATGCCAGGTTTAATGTTACTCATCTCCGCTTCTCCCTGTATCAGTCTGTCTGACTGTCTGTCTGTCTGTCTGTCTGTCTGTCTGTCTGTCTGTCTGTCTGTCTCCCTGTCTGTCTGTCTCTCTCTGTCTCTATCTCTGTCTGTCTGTCTGTCTGTCTCTCTTTCTTTCTCTCTCTCCCCCCCCCCCACCTCTGTCCGTCTTTCTTTTCTCGTGCGTGCGTGCGTGCGTGCGTGCGTGTGTGTGTGTGCGTGCGTGTGTGTGTGTGCGTGCGTGTGTGTGTGTGTGTGCGTGCGTGCGTGCGTGCGTGTGTGTGTGTGTGTGTGGTGTGTGTGTGTGTGAAGAGGAGGAAGAATGTGTCAAACTCGGAGCTTGCAGAAAGGAAACGGATCCAGGGCGAAGGGGGAAGGGAAGCCTGGGGGAAATTTGCCGGAACGAAATGACTATTTGAATGTCAGCTCCGGCACGCCATTTTGTCATTGTGCCGAAACGATACACCACCCACGAATTTCAGTTTGTGCACAGTTAGACTACTTTGTATCCAGTTTATGCGCGTGCATGCGCGCGCACACACACACACACACATACACGCGCGTGTGCACACACGCGCGCGCACACACGCACGCACGCACGCATACATGAACGCAAGCGCCCGCGCACACACAGCACAAACGCACGCGCGCACGCACGCACACCAGCACACACTCGCACGTACGCAACACACACACACACTGAAAAGATTAAAAAAAATTATTGGTGCTGTCCACATACACACCACACACACACACACACACACACAGAGTTATGCACAGACACAGTTATATGCACAGACACACACACAGACACACACACAGACACACACACAGACACACACACAGACACACACAGACACACACACAGACACACACAACAGACACACACACACACACACACACACACACACACACACACACACACACACACACACACACACACAACACTAAAAGTTATTATGATTAGTGTTGTCGAACTCGAAACGATTAGTCAGTTTCCTGCATTTCTTGCACGGCAAAGACAACAAACTGCAATAAAGTAAAGTACGGTTACCTGTCATGGTGGATAATAACGATCACAAACACAAAAATCTCACTGTTTGTGAACCCCAAACGTACTGAGCAACGGCAAAAAATACAATAAAGTATTTAAGGTGTACTAAAGAAACATTATCCTAATTATATTCGGAACAAATGAATATTTCTATGCATGAAATCCACACCCTCCCATGTTTAGTTTTTTTCTCTCCATTTTTTTTCATGCGGGCTAAGTGTATTGAATAAAAAAAAAAAGCACCCCCCATCCCCAACCCCCCCCCCCCCCCCCCTCCCTCCTTCCGGATATTTCTAGCTTTATGGAATGCTTGTTCTGATGCAGATTTTTTATGCCTTCATTTCATGTGCGCGCAACCGGTTATTGTACATTGGCGTAGGGCATGGGGTGCGATATATATCGTTTATGCCTACTTCCTTCGTTTTTCGATTTGGTAAACAAAAAACTAGATCTGTCCCAGATCTTGAGAGAGAGAGACAGACAGACAGACAGACAGACAGACAGACAGACAGACAGACACACACACACACACACACACACACACACACACACAACACACACACACACACACACACAACACACACACAGACTGCGAGACAGAGAGAGAGAAAAATAACCACAGTAATAGCCACTTACATGAAGATAGCCATAGCGTTGGCAGTGGTGATGATGGTCATACTTGTTGCTGGTAATGATAAGTAATGATAATAATGAAAGGAATAATAGTACTAGTAACAATAACAACAGCAACGACGACAACGATGATGATGATGATGATGATGATGATAACAAACGGTCACATACAACAACAACAAAAAAGAAAAGAAAAAAACTCTACCCCCGAAGTGGGGCTACAAACAGGCTGCAGTTTTGCTGAAAATGTTCCAAAAAATCAAGATACAGACGAAACATCTGCCAGCAGAGGCCTGGGGCATCGCTCACTGCACCCCTCTTCGATCTTGTATCATGTTATGGGGACATTACCCCTGACGTGCCTCACCAAAAAAAAAGCTTGGGTTTTCTCCCCCTTCGCGTGCATGCCATTGTTGAACAAAAGCAGGAAGAGAAGGCTATTGTCCAAAACATCAAGTGCCGCGGTCACTTTGCCTGATGGCTTCTTTTGTAAGCAGTTACAGATGGTTGTAAAG
>CM060325.1:21519772-21522272 GCA_030674155.1 Stramonita haemastoma | reverse complement strand
TTTACAGTTTTTGTAAACATGTATGCATCATAGCAATCAATAAAATGAGAGAACTCTGAATTCTGAACAATTTTATTGTTTATTTTATTCAGACATTTCCTCTCTCACCCCCCCCCCCCTCAACCTCGCTCTCATTCCTTCCCAAGAATGCACCTGAAAACACTTCATGCTCACCGGTTATATCATTCACTCATGGTATTAGCACACACCTGCTTGGAATGTTTGAACCTGTTTGGAGCATCTCAGATAAAAAATAAATAAAATAAATGAATAACTAAATATGATAATCAGAGAATAAATAATATACAGCGAAGCATTAGACATTGAAATAACTCGAGTTCGTCAATTATTTTGATACAGCGATCATTGCAAAGCAGAACGCCTTTTGTTGGAATGATATATAAATCGTCTTAAATCATGAAGACTTTTGTCATCTTGCATCATAAGTTTCAACGTTATTTGTGAAGGGTATTGCAAATAACGAGATGAGAGAGAGAGAGAGAGAGAGAGAGAGAGAGAGAGAGAGAGAGAGAGAGAGAGAGAGAGAGAGAGAGGTGTTCATCAAGAGCATTTATGCTTAGTATATTGCTCCATAGTAACATGATTTGTGAAAATTGTTGTTAGGATGGCACCGTCAAAGCACAAAAAGATCACCCCGTTTGCTGTAGACCATGCATAGTTAGTAGGAAGCAAACCACAAACAGTAGGCATCCATCAGTCTCGGAAAACTATGTTGTTACGCTTTAGGCTCTAGAGTGCAAAGCTTGGGTAAGAAAGAATGGAGAGCAAGCTGTTACCCATGCAGCCCCCCCCCCTCTCCCTTCTCCACGTCGCTGGAATGGGCCAATGGAAAGGTAATCGCCGATACGAATGGTTCCAGTGCCGTTGCAGGAGCCGCCAGAACATGGCCATATACAGCCCTGAACATCCCTGGGGACTCCAACTCCCCGAGTTTTCCTCAGGAAAGCACAAAAATGCAGTAGAATGACACAGACACATAGCCTTAACTTTCTTTGGACTATTTTCTTCATGCACAGAATTTCTTCATATGTCGTGTTTTCATCTAGGGAAACTGAACAGAAAAATGTTTTCCTATGCAATACATATGTTGAATCAGATTCCTTTACTTTCCAAAGCTGATTTCTTTTCTCCATTCTTTTCAGCACTCTGTCTGTTGATCAATAAAACATTGATTTGTATCGTAGTAGTGCGGGAACAGGGTCCCTAGATTCCTGATCCAAAAGTGTCGTGTCCCTCGTCTTTAAATGCCGTTGTTGAATAAAGCCAGAAAAGTGGGCAATTGTCCAAACCAGCAATGCAGCGATCAATTTTGCTTGATTCATTACTTTATAACGTGATAGTGATACTGCTGAAGCCTTACGTCATGCGTGTTCGTTGTTGTTTTTCTTTATACACACGCACACACGCACACACACACACACACACACACACACACACACACACACACACACACACACACACACACACACACACACACACACACACACACAAACACACACACACACTTAAGGTTTTTCCTTTTTCAAATATGCATATATGATTTTTTTTCTTAGATGGTTGGCTTGATGAAAAAAGCAATTGCACTGCTTATTCAATGTACCATCTGGAAATAAAAGTTTCACTTGACTTGACTTGACTTGACTTGACACACACATACATACATACATACATACATACATACATACATACATACATACATACATACATACATACATACATACATACATACATACATACATACATACACACACACACACACATACACACACACCACACACACACACACACACACACACACATATATATATATATATATATATATATATGTATATATATATATATATATATATATATATATATATATATATATATATATACAGTCATATGTATATATTATTGGATTGAACAGACGTGAGCTCTAGAATTTCCGGATTTCAAGAGTTTGGTCCAGACTTGGGGTCTAATGGGTCCCTTCGCCCATCCCACAGCCAGGCTGCCTCGTGGCACAGTTCCAATCTCAGTTTTCCCGAGGGGTTGTCACAGCATGTGAAACCATATCTACACACTCCACTACTATACACTACAGCAGCCAACAAATCCCCCCTGGGAATGCTGGGGGCTTTTTCAGTATAAATAGCATCCCCACCTTCTGGAAATTCTGTGCTAGGAGTTTCCCCTTTTTCTATCACTTGGTTTTTTTGTTTCTTTTTTTCCCTCGTTACCTTTCTGCCATCATCTATGTGTTGTAGTCACGTTTTATTGAGTGGCAAATTTGGTCTGAGCTAGACAGTTAAAGCAGTAGAATAAAAACATGTTCCCTCTATTATTGTCTCTTATCTATTCGTGTGTGTGTGTGTGTGTGTGTGTGTGTGTGTGTGTGTGTGTGTGTGTGGTGTGTGTGTGTGTGTGTGTGTGTGTGTATGTGTGTGTGTGTGTGTGTGTGTGTGCGTGCGTGCGCGCGCGTGCGCGCGCGCCGCGC
>CM060325.1:21516890-21519672 GCA_030674155.1 Stramonita haemastoma | reverse complement strand
GTGTGTTTAATTTTTTTTTTCTTTTTTTTCGAGGAAAATAGTAAAAGCACTCGTGTGCTTTTTCCCTTTCTTTCTTTTTATTCTTTTTTATTCTTTTTTTCTTTTATTCAAAGGATAAGGAATAACACTCTTGTGCTTTTTTACACCCCGTCCCCGTGTGTATGCATTTTTTGTAAATGTCATCTGTTCCCCCCCGCCACACGAGGGGCCTACTTTTTACGAAAAGGGGAAACCCAGGATTTAACGTGTGCGCAAGATTTTCGCGTGGGTTCACACAGGGGGCCCTCGGTTTATAGTCTCATCCTAAGGACTTTTGGGGAGAGGGGAGTCTGTGCGCGTAGGTAACGTGTGAGGCCCCGTGTGCGAACGCACGCAGAACAATTTGCGCACGCGTTTAAAACTCGTTCCTCTTTTCGAAAGAGTAGGCCATTGTGTGCCGGTGGGAAAAAGATGACAATGTTGACAAAACTGCGCACACGCGGGGTCTGGATGTAAAAAAAAAAAAAAAAAAAAAAAAAAAACCACGTGAGTGCTTATTCCATTGTCCTCGATATAAAAGAATAAATAAATAAATAAGGTAACGGTAAAAGGTAAAGGTGTCCCATAACCTATATGGTCGTAGGGGAACGAGGCATCAGAGGCCTCAGCTTCTGTAGGGGCCAGCATATTGAGGGCGGCGCCCATCCCCTCTCCCTCGTTGCTTTATCTTCCCTGGCCCTAAAGAGGGCAGGTGGGTGAACTGGGGGACTGTACTGAAGCCAAGGCGCACGAATGGTCACTCATCCAATTGGTGACCGCGCTCGGTGCTGCTTAACCTTAGCTTGGGGAGAGCGAGTACTCTGACACCAATAAATATATAAATAGATAAACGAATGAAATAATAAATAAATGAATAAGTGAATGAATGAATGAATGAATGAATGAATGAATGAATAGATAAATAAAATGATGTGACTATGTTTTGTACCTGTAGGGAAAATATCCTGACGACTCAGATGGAGCAGGGACACCTGACTTACTTCATTAACCTGGTGGATCTGCTGGCTACATGTGCCGAGGTAGGACAGATGTGTGTGGGGGGAGGGGGGGCTGTATGTGTGTATGTGGGTGGGTGGGTGGGTGCGTGTAGGTGTGTGTGTGTGTGTGTGTGTGTCTGTCTGTCTGTCTGTCTGTCTGTCTGTCTGTCTGTCTGTGTCTGTGTAGGTGTGTGTGTGTGTTTGGGTGGGTGGGTGTGGAGAGTGTGGGGGGGCAGTAGGTGTGTGTGTAGGTGTGTGTTTGTGTTGATATATATATATATATAAATAAGAATCAGTAACATCCTCATTATCATAATCATTGAGTCGCTATGCCAGACGATTGTACCAGTAGAGGAACTGCTATGGGTGATGGGAGCTTATTCCATTTTCCTCAATACATAAGAATAATGATGATCATAATGATCATCCTGGCAGGGCGAGAACAAGTTCATCGAGTCGCTATGCCAGACGATCGTGCCGGTAGAAGAACTGCTGTGGGTGATGAACCACAGTGGCGTGGACTGTAACCTCAAGCGGCCCTTCCTGCACTTCATGCTCTGGGTCTACATGAAGACCACAGGCACCAACCTGGTGGAGAGCGGGGCTGCAGACCTGCAACATGACAAGTGAGTGGGGGGGAGGGGGGTTGGGGGGAGGGGGGGTGGAAGGGGGGTTGGGGGTGGAGGGGGGGTTGGGGTGGTGGTGGTGGGGAGGGGTGGGTGGTGGTGGTGGTGGTTGGTTGAGGTGTTTGATTGGGGTTGGGTGGTGGTGGGGGGTTGGTGGTTGATGGTGGTGGCGGGGATTGGTGGTGGTAGCGGGGGTGGTGGTGGTGGGGGTGGTGGTTGGTAGTGGGGGGAGGGGGGGTGGTCTTGGTGGTGATGGTGGTGGGGGTGGTTGGTGGGGGTGGTTGGTGGGGGTGGTTGGGATGTTGGTAGTGGTGGTGGTGGTGTCAATGTTGTTGGTGTTGTTCTTGGTAGTGGTGGTGTGGTGGTGGTGTGCGTTCCCCCAGCTTAACACTCTGGGGGTCTGTCATTCAAAATGTGCACTCTTGACTGACTCACCCCGCTTATGTGTATCTTATCTTATACCACTTTATGTTACAGCACATTTCTCTGCATGAAATTCAGGCTGCTCTCAAGAGCAGCGCCACCAATATTTTTTTCCTGTCTGCAGCTGTACTTGTTTCCCTGTCAGAGTGGCTTTTTTATACAGAATTTTGCCCGGGAAAACTCTCTTGTTGCCGTGGGTTCTTTTACGTGCGCTAAATAATTTTGTGTAACGCACGGGATATCGGTTTATCGTCTCATCCGAAAGACTAGCACCCAGACCACGAATGGATGTGGGGAAAGTTTTGAGGCCCAAACAGAATTCGATCTACATGCACCGCACACACCAACCCGGACTTTGTCTGCTTTCAAAGCAGTCGCGTTACCTCTAGACCACCGATCTATTTGGGAATCACTGTAAGATAGGAAGTACACTTAATGAGAAGTTTGCGTGTATAACTGTTTTCAAGTACCTCGCCATTTAATAATAATAATAATAATGATGATAATGATAATAATGATAATGATAATAATAATAATAATGATAATAATAATAATGATGATGATGATGATGATGATGATGATGATGATGATACATGGAATTTATATAGCGCTATATCTTGCAAAAAAACAAATCAAAGCGCTTGCATTCAACCTACACAAAACACAAGCAATCAATAACAATTTAATGATTTTAGCAAATTCGAATGCACACACACA
>CM060325.1:21499390-21511890 GCA_030674155.1 Stramonita haemastoma | reverse complement strand
CATGCTGGTGCACAGCGGCCACAATACCGTGCAGGCACAGCTCAAAATCAAGTCCAAGAGAGGTGCGTGTGTGTGTGGTGTGGGTGGGTGGGTGTGGGGGGGATTGGGGGGGAGGGTGGGGGGGTAGTTGGGGGTGGGTTGTGGGGGGGGGGAGTGGGGGGGGGGGTGGTAATGTGTGTGTGTGTGTTTGTGTAATGTGAGTGCGTGCGTGGGTGGGTGGGTGTGTAGTGTGTTTGTGTGTGTGTGTGTGTGAGTGAGTGAGTGTGGGGTGGGTTGATGGGTGGGGTGTAGTGTGTGGGGGGGTTACGGGGTGTGGGGGAAGAGGGAGGGGGTGGTTTTAAAGGGGCTTATCAAAGGGGAAAGGTGCATGATTGATGGATGGACACAACTTTCGGGGGGGGGGGGGAGTGAGTAAGTGTGTGTGTATGGTTGTTGTTGCTGTTGTGGGAATGTGAGGTGAATGGAGATTGGAGTGAAGACAAACTAATGTTGGAAGTGTTATGATGCCATGCCACTCAAATATCTAGATGAAAACCCATAGACATCAGAATTAACTAAAAAGAAAAAGGTAAATGAGTAAAATAAAGATTTCTGATTATTATCTCTGTAAAAAAAAATTGTGCTGGTTTGTTGGTTTCTTAAGAAAAAAAGATATTTAACATTATTCTGATTACTATCACCTTGAAAAAAATCAGTTAGGGCCTTGGTGGCTACTTTGAAAGTTTGCATTTTGTTCAGGTGTTGTGAGGTTTGGTGAGGGATGGAGGGTGTTGTTGAATTTTGGTTTTGTTTTGGGGGGAGAAAGTTTTGTTTAATGAAAGGGATTTCTTTTAGAAAATGCAAAACGTTGGAGAAAAGTACACGACATCACAGACAGGTGTGTGGTCTGACTGAATCAATGAATGCACCCTTATATTTATCTATTCTTTTATTTCAAGACAATGGAATAAGTTTGCATGGGCTTCTTTTTTACATCCAGTCTCCGCGTTTTTGCTGTTTGTCAGTTTTGTCATCCGCTCCCACCGGCACACAATGGCCTTCTCTAGCTTCCCAAAAATCGGAACGGGGTTTAACATGTGCGCAAGATGTTTTGCGTGCGTTCGCTCAAGGGACCTCGGTTTACAGTCTCATCCGAAGGACTTTAGGAGATCAGAGAATGGAGTCAGCACTGATGTTAACTCCAGGGGAAAAACCCCCTCGAGCGGGAATCGAAGCCTGGTCGTCAAATTGCGAGCGCAATGTTCTGACCACTAGGCTATCCCGCCTATAGGCTGTTATACACAGCGCACATATCCAGCATAACTCAGTCAAGGGTCCAGGGCCCGCTAAAATACCCCCCCCCCTCAAGTCAAGTCAAGTCAAAGTCAAAGTAAAAAATACTTTAATCATCCCTGAAGGGCAATTACAATACTGACAGGCATATTGCTACAAATTCATAATCAAACACACGAAGGAGCTACATTTCTTTTTTGTTCAAACATTATATAACTTCAAATAAAATGTCACAAACACTCACACTCTACGCGCGCGCGCTTGCACACACGCAAACACACGCATACACACACACCAATGTTTAGATACAATGTTCTTAAAAACCATTGACTAGAAAAGACATATGATCACCATTATTTACACATTATACGCACGCGTTCACACCCGCACATATACAAAGCCAAAAATAAGACATACTTATTTTATGGGTACATATGCATGTATGTGCACACCTGTATGCATTGGCTACATACATAACAGTGGCAGGTAAGTAATTCAGAGAAGCTTACACACACACACACACACACACACACACACACACACACACACACACACACACACACACACACACACACACACACACACACAAGAGCAAACAAACAAACAAAAACAAAAACAAACAACCTCAGTCAGTGTTATTATGAGTTTAGAACTCGGATAGCTACTGGCACAAAGGAATTCCTTTTTCTGTTTGTTTTGCTGTTGTGGCATTGAAAACGACGTCCTGAAGGCAACAATTGAAATTCTGAAAACAGAGCGTGGGAGGAATCGGCCAAAATGGCTCTTGTTTTACGTACAAGCTGCTGATTACAAAACGACCTGAGGTCTCTTTGTTCTTCTCCGATAATTTTAGAGCAGATTCTCACAATTCTCTGAAGACCATTCTTGTTCTTAATGCTAAGGTTATTGTACCAGCAAATGAAAGCAAAACTTAAAACGCTCTCTATATAAGACTTGTAGAACAAAGAAAGAATCTTTTTGTCGACAAAAAATGAGTTAAGCTTCCTCAGAAAATACACACGTTGTTGCCCCTTTTTGACAATGGCGTCAGTGTTAGCATCCCAATTTAGCTTGTGGTCAAAAACAGTTCCCAGATATTTGTATTTCAAGTGCAAGTGCGGTCAATTCCTGCAATAATTAGCAGCAGCTGGGATGGAATGGATAGTAACTGAGAGGAGCTGAGAGTGGGGGAAACTGACAGCTGTATATAGAGAGCCTATATGCACCACCACAGCCGAAGCCAAAAGCGTGACCACATTACACCTGTGTCTCTTGCAGAATACACGGCGCGTGGCACCAACGAAGAACTGCCCCTAGGAGAGGAGTTTCAGAACCTGGTTCGCTGCTTCATCAACCCGCACGAAAAGAAGCCCGCCAAGCGGTACGCCCCGGCCAAAAAGCTCATAGAGCAGCTGTGGTAAGTCAAGTCAAATAATAATTATAATAAACATTGAATTTATATAGCGCTATATCTTGTAATAAAACAAATCAAAGCGCTTGCATTCGATCGACCTATACAACACACTAGCAATCAATAACAATTGATAGTTTTAACAAATTCGGAAGTAACACACACACACGCACGTCAAAGTCAAAGTCATATTCTTATTTCTAGATGGTACATTGAATAAGCAATGCGTTGTTTGTTTTTTTTGTCATTAAGCCATGGGACGGGATAGTCCAGTGGTCAGAGCACTCACTTTCCCCCAGCTAAGGTTAAGCAGGTTCGAGCGTGGTTACCCAATTGGATGGGTGACCGTTTGCACGCTTTGGCTTCAGCACAGTCTCCCTATTTCACCCAGTTGTAAATGGGTACCTGCCCTCTTAAGGGTCGGGAAAGGTAAAGCAGCGAGGGAGAGGAGATGGACGCCGCCCTCAATATGCTGGCCCCTAGCTGATGCCTCGCTCCCCTACGTCCACATAAGTTATGGGACACCGTTACCTTTACCTTACCTTTTACATTGAATAAGCAATAACCATTCAAGGTGAAACTTGCTTTGTATTCTGTCCTTGCTGCTAACAGAATCTCTGCCCATTGTAAGGTAAAGGTAAAGGTGTCCCATAACCTATGTGGTCGTAGGGGAGCGAGGCATCAGAGACCTCAGCTTCTCTAGGGGGCAGCATATTGAGGGTGGCGCCCACCTCCTCTCCCTCGCCCATTGCATAAAAACAAAACGAATCGTTCAAGGTGAAACTTACCTTGCGTTCTGTCCCTGCATGCTGCTAAACAGGATTTGGGCCTATTGTATAACAACCTCAAACCGTTCAAGGTGAAACTTGCTTTGTATTCTGTCCTTTCTGCCAATAGAATCTCTGACGATTATCTAGCAACCTCAAACCGTTCAAGGTAAAAGTTGCTTTCTTTGCGTTCTGTCCGTCCCTGTTGCCAGCATGATTTCATCCCATTGAATCGGAAATCATTCAAGGTGAAGCTAGGTTTCTTTACGTTCTGTCCTTGCTGCCAACAGAAACTCTGCCAATGGTATAACAACCTCAAACCAGGTTAAACTTGGTTTTGCGTTCTGTCCCTGCTGCCCCTCTAGGATCTCGGCCCAGCAGTGCAAGCAGCCACACCCTGACCAGCCCACACACGCAGAACTGGACGTCAGGTGTCTGCAGGTGCTGAGAGCCATTGTCCACAACGAGGAGAGGAGGCTGCCCGATGACTGGGCCGTCAGGACCTCAGAGGACAAGATCAAAAAGTCAGTTTTGGGTTTGTTTGTTTTTTTAAACGATTTTTATTCAGTTTTATCATGTTGTACATTGTTGTATATCATGAAATGCGGTTTTTCACATTACATATAAAAAAGCAAGCAAAATATTCACACAAAGGATAATGAAGTATAAGAGAAATTAGGAAAAACAGAAGAAGAGATAAAAAAAAAACATACACACACATACTCACACAAATATGTTAAAGAAGTTGGGGGGGGGGCTGTAATCTGGGGATGATGACTTAAGCGGAATGGCTGGCGTCCTCGGCACAGTCTGGTTTATTTGCTTTTAAGGAATGAAGTAATTTAGGTATTGTGTCATTTAGTGATGTTGTGGGGTTTTTTATGGACGGTGTTAGATATTTGAAAGTATTAGGAAGTGTTGGTTTTGAAGTTTAAGTTGAAAGTTACTGGAGCCAATGAATGAGGTGACAGACAGCCCTGATATGGCTTTCGTGGTTGGTAGGGCTATAAACAGTATTGTGGATTATGGAATCGGTGGAGAGCTCTACACTCCTTCCTGAATATATTTATTTTATTTGTTTGTTCTGCGTGCATTCGCACACGGGGCCTCGGTTTAAAGTCTGATCCAAAGGACTTTGGGGAGGGTGGAGTCAGCACTGATGTTAACTCCAGGGGAAAAAATCCCCTCGAACGGGAATCGAACCCGGGTCGTCAAATTGCCAGCGCAATGTTCTGACCAGTAGGCTATCTCGTCCCTGTGTGTGTCTGTGTCTGTGTGTGTCTGTGCGTGCGTGCGTGTTTGTGCGCGTGCGTGCGTGCGTGCGTATCTGTGCGTGTATGCGTGCGTGCGTTTGTGCATGCGTGCGTATCTGTGCGTGTGTGCATACGTGCGCGCTGTGCATGTACATGTACATGTGCATGTGTGATTTTCAGACAGCTGCTGCACATCAAGGAGGTGCAGGTGGCCCTGAACGGGCACTGCACCATCATCAAGGTCCTGCCCCACCTGGCCCGCCGCAACGACGACATCGTCAGGGAGGTGCTGGCCTTCATCTGCATCATGCTCTTCAACGCCAACAAATATGTCCAGGTATAAGCACACACGTGCGTGCGCACGCATGCGTACACATGCATGCACGTGCGCACGTGTGCACACACACATAATTATATATATATGATAGATAAAATAAAATAAAACACACTCACACACACGCACGCACGCACACATGCATGCACGCACACACAAATACACACACACACACGCACACACACACACAAATACACCCACTCACACTCACACTCACACACACACACACACACACACACACACACACACACACACACACACACACACACACACACTCACACACACACACACACACACACACACACACACACACACACACAGAGGGCGGGGAGGAGAGGGGGTATGTTTTGTTTTGTTACTAACTGTCAGGACGGGATAGCTCATTGGTCAGAGCACTCTCTTTCCCCAAGCTAAGGTTAAGCCAGCATCGAGCGTAGTTACCATGTGGATGGGTGGCCGTTTGCGCGCGCCTTAGCTTTAGTACAGTCTTCCAATTCACCCAGCTGTAAATGGGTACCTGTCCTCTTTAGGGTCAAGGAAGGTAAAGCTGCGAGGGAGAGAGGAGATGGGTATCACTGCCCTCACTATGCTGGCCCCTAGAGAAGCTGAGGTCTCTGATACTCCGCTCCACCACTACGACCACATTGGTTATGGGACACCTTTACCTTTACCCACTAACTGATCAAGCATATAATGTTTGAACAAAAAACATGAAATGTAGCTATCTTGTTTTTTTTTTATTATGGTTCGTATCAATATGCCTGTCAGTATTGTAATTGCCCTTCAGGGATGATTAAAGTGTGTTTGACTTGACTTGACTACCTTTGGTTTCAACCTCCCCAGCAATCCATGCTGGACTACTTTCTGTCCACCCGGGAAGAGGTGTTTTTCATGGCTGTGCGGGACCGAATGCAGATCTCCACCAATGCCATCAAAGAAAAGTCAGTTTGTGTGTGGGGGGGGGGGGGGGTTGTGTGTGTGGTGGGGGGTTGTGGGAGGGTGTGTGTAGTGTGTGTGTTGTGTGTGTGGTGCGTGTGTGTGTCTGTGTCTGTGTCTTCTACTCGTTGTGTATATGCTATTTTTATGATAAAGTTCAATTATGTATCAGCCGTTTTTTAAAAGTGCACAGAATGCTTATGTGATACTTTTTTCCAAACGAAGTGAGGTTGTTGTTTTTTTGTATCACTGTAAAAATAAAGTAAGCAAGAGTTTTGTGATTTCTTTTTTTTTGCGATACAGGTATTTTTGTATCATTAAAAAAAACGTATGCACACAGCTTATGTCTTATTTTTTGGCAATGAAGTTCATAATGCCTCTTGTAAGGAAAGTATGCAGAAGGCTTGTGTTACTTTTAGCAATGTATTATGTAAATTAAAAAGCATGCTTCCCAAGCGAAAAGTCCGGGTCGGAAGTGTGCGGTGGTTCGAACCCCGTTTGGGCCCAAAACTTTTCCCCCATCCATGAGACCATGAGTGGTGGTCTGGGTGCTAGTCTTTCGGATGAAACGATAAACCGAGGTCCTGTGTGTAACACAAAATTGTTTAGCGCACTTAAAACAACTCATGGCAACAAGAGAGTTGTCCTTAGCAAAATTTTGTAGAAAAAAGCCACGCTGATTGGGAAACAAATACAGTTGCAGACAGGAAAAGAAAAAATGGGTGGCGCTGCACTTGTGCTCTTGTGGCGACGCGTTCTCCTTGGAGAGAGCAGCCCGAATTTCAGGCAGAGAAATATGTTGTTACTTAATGGGGTGTAAAGTTAAAAAAGAAGAAGAAGAAGAAGAATTAAAAAAAGAAGAAGAAGAAGAAGAAGAAGAAGAAGAAGAAGAAGAAGAAGAAGAAGAAGAAGAAGAAGAAGAAGGAGGAGGAGGAGGAGGAAGAGGAAGAGAAGAAGAAGAAGAAGAAGAAGAAGAAGAAGAAGAAGAAGACAGACAGACAGACAGACAGACAGACAGACAGACAGACAGACAGACAGACAGACAGACAGACAGACAGACAGAAAGAAAGAAAGAAAGAAAGAAAGAAGAATGTATGTTTTTTTTTACAATCCAGTTCATTACCTATCAATGCAAAATTTTTTTTAAGTAAAAGGCCTGTTAATTTTTACAATCATGTTCATTACGTATCATTTAATGAAAGTGACCAGAAAGCTTATATGTTCAATTTTACTGTGATAAAATCTTGATACATAGTTTATATGTGATCATTGATTCGAAAAGTTGGGGGTGAGGGGGGGAGGTGTTAAGATACGAGTTGTTTGATTTAAGACAGTTATTTCAGTGTATCGTCTTTTGTGATGTGATTGCACCGTACATGATTTGTCTCATGTTCTCTGTCTCTGTCTGTCTGTCTGTCTGTCTGTCTGTCTGTCTATCTCTCTCTCTCTCTTTGTCTCTCTCTCTCTCCCTCCCCCATCCCACTCTCTCCCTCCCCCCATCCCACTCTGTCTGTCTGTCTGTCTGTCTGTCTGTCTCTCTCTCTGTCTGTCTGTCTGTCTGTCTCTCTCTCTCTCTCTGTCTCTCTGTCTCTGTCTCTGTCTCTGTCTCTCTCTCTCTCTCTCTCTCTCTCTCTCTCTCTCTCTCTCTCTGTGTGTGTGAGTGTGGGTGTACTATGAGTGGGTGGGTGTTATGCATGTGTCCATGCATGTGTCGGTGCTTGTTTTATATCACCTCATGAAGAAGGGATGCGCGCTTCTTTGGGTCTCAGTCCTCAAGAGTGGGGGACATACGAACATGTTTCCTTTTTTTGTTGATGAGTATGTTTTGGGATTTTTTTTTAGCGAGAATTAATCCATAGAGTTTACGAAAAGCATCTATGGTTAAATTTTGATGAGCCTTTCTTAGAACAAGATAGCAGCATTACAATGATTTTTTTTTCAATATTGTTCTTAGTGTTAAATAATTGCCAGAAGAAAGGAAAAGAAAGCTATGACAGCTGAGGTTAGCTGTTTTGTCTCAAAATAAGCACCCAAGTAGGTCAGCATTATTGGGTATTGTGTGTGTGTACGAGTACCGTGGGTAAGACTGGGGAGAGACAGAGAGAGAGAGAGAGAGACAGACAGACAGACAGACAGACAGACAGACAGACAGACAGACAGACAGACAGACAGACAGACAGACAGACAGAGATTTATGAATCAACTTCGGGGGAGGAGTTCTTCGGGTACAGCTGTAAAGAAAGTTTTCCATCTTTTACCCTATGGCTTTTACCATGGGGTTGGTGATGGATGGATAGCGCAATAATCACTAAGCTAAAAGCTGGGAGTCTTTGAAAGATGAAAGGTCCTTAACTTCAGGACATAGGACTTAACGGTCATTACGGTGGACTGAGTCTGGTTTCTAGTGTGGAAGTGTAGAGGGAGGTTCTTGGGGATGTTTTCTCAAATGATTATTGACTTTACTGTGTCTACTCTTCTTCTCCTGGGGTTTTATGTGTTACTCATGTTCGTTTTGTTTCCGTTTAGAACTTTGTTGCTGAAAAAGACTCGCCGCAATCAATCGGGGTAACCGTTGCATGAAGCCTGTTGTTTGTTTCTGTTTGTTTTCGTTTTGTGTCTGGTTGGTATCGGTTTGTCTGTTGTCTAGATCCCTTTCCTGACATCGTAGTGCCTGACTACTTGTCTTCTCTTGGTTATTTTGTTTAGTGATACCTAGGTGTCCTTTCCCCTTTCTTCAACGGTTTTTTTTTCTTCCTTTTTTTTTTTGATTATGTGCATGGGATGAGTAGGCCTATTTTTTCTTGTTTTTTTTTTCTTCAGGTAAAAGGCATGAATTGCATTTTTTTTAGAGATGACTGATGATGGTAGATTTGTTTCTCCGTGTTTGTGAAGGTTAGGATAGGAGCGTGTGTGTTGCGCTAGCTTCTTTGTCATACGACTGATTTTTGCCCGCTTTAGTTGTGGAGGAATGCTAGGTGTTAATCAGTTCTGATTTGATAGTTGTGATGATTAACTGTGGAACAAAAATGAGTATAGCAGCTCTGTATCTAATTTGCTTGGCAAACGTGACCGTGTGTACCAATGTAAAACAAATCTCTATCTATCTATCTATCTATCTATCTATCTATCTATCTATCTATCTATCTATCTATCTATCTATCTATCTATCTATCTATCTATCTATCTATCCATCTATTTATTTATCTATCTGTCTATCTATCTATCTCTCTATCTATCTATCTCTCTCTATCTCTCTCTCTATCTATCTATCTATCTATCTATCTATCTATCTCTCTCTATCTCTCTCTATCTCTCTCTCTATCTATCTATCTATCCATCGATCTATCCATTAGTCTAGCGACCGAGGGGGCATCCCTGACGACTCGACAACCAGTTCCCTCAATTCCTCACTCATTTCTGCCTTTCTCAAAATTTTGAGCACTTATTCCATTGTCCTCTAAACACACGAATGAATAAATGAATAAATAAATAAATGAATAAGGAGGATGGATCATTGTCTGTCTTTGCTTTAACATGCCTAGATGTCTTCAGTTTGTTTAAAAGTAGATTTTGCTTTAGCTGTGATACCCCGTCGCTCTATTTGTGGTACTGTAGTCTGTGTTAGTCTTGTGGCAAAGTGTTTACTAAGCATAACCTGAAAAAAAAAAAAACACACACAATGAATAATAATGTTGTGGTGTAGTAGAGAAGGATATTGCTCGAAGTAGAACAACAACTTAGATTCAGGCATGAAAATGTGGTTCAAAAGTTAACTCCATGTGTGTTTTTGTGTTATAAATACTAAATAATGCTGTGCACAATGGAAATCTGGTTTGTTACTGAGATGTCAGTTTGTTATTGTATATTTCCCAGCATAGTAAGGGCAGTTTTGTATCAGACATACAAAAGTAGACAATTTGTGTTAAGTCTTTTTTTGTTTGTATTGTCCTCTACCCTATTTTTTTCAATGTATTTATTTAATGGGTTAAAATCAAATATCTTTATGTAGCATCTTTTTATTCTCTGTGGTTATTCTTTTTTGTTCACATTTGAATTTTTCTTATATCTTTTCATGTCTATCTATGGCTTTGGAATTTCCTTTTTATTTCCTTTTTTCTTAAGTGATTTGCTTGAATGTCATTTTTTAAAAATCATTTCCCCATTTTATTGCAGTTTGGGTGATTTATCATACTCCACAAGAAGCATTACATATTAATTATGTCACTCAGACAAAAAGCTTTCCAGAAAATTGTTATGAAGAGAGAAAAACTCTATGAGAACTGTAAGACCAAAAAAATGCTACATCAGGCTTGGGGAGTATTATTCCACTGGTACACAGAATGGTTCAGTAATAAACAAATACAGTACAATATTCAAGTATTTGAGTTGCTTTAGGCTGCTGAGTGCGGCAGCAACAAGAAGTTTATTTTTAGTTTCCTCTGTGTCCCTGATTTTAAGAATGATTATGTTCATTGCTTGATCACTCTCAGAAACAAAATCAACTCGGTTCTCATCTTGATTAGGTTATGTGTGCGTGAGAGAGAGAGAGAGAGAGAGAGAGAGAGAAGAGAGGAGAGAGAGAGAGAGGAGAGAGAGAGAGAGAGAGAGAGAGAGAGAGATTCAAAGCAGCCATTTTCTTAGAAATCACTTCCCCCAACAAAACCAGATTTCGCGAAATGATCGAAATAGATATTCTTTCTCCATAGATTTGTCTCCAATACCATTGTAAACAGCCATGAGCCCATCTGGAATGCCAGTGCTTACATCAGCTTTGATAAGAAAGAACTATGCAAACATAAAACAACAAGGATTGATAATTCTCCAAAGATCTTCTGACAGGGAGGCGAAATCGCAAAACAGTTTTTAAGAATTGATCTTGAAATTCTCTCCCTCTCTCTCTCTCTCTCTCTCTCTCTCTCTCTCTCTCTCTCTCTCTCTCTCTCTCTCTCTCTCTCTCTCTCTCTCCGAGTCCACTATCCACTTACCATCCCATACTTGCACAGACAACTTTTTTTTAAATCACATTCTTAACGCACATTGCCTGTTGGCATTGGTGATAGTTATCTTGTCATCGCTGTTAGGTTTATTCTCTTGTTAAATGTGTGTTTTGCAATCTTCCATACTCCCAAAAGGGGTTAAAGGAATTGAACCTTGACTCGTGAGTGTTATATCTGAACAGTTGTAGAAAGAGAAATATTATGATCGTCAGCCATGTGGTTTATGCTTTGACGATGTTGCTCTTTTATCTTTTTGTATAGGCAAATGTTTTCTCTTCCTGTCTCTAGTATCAGAATACTTTGACCATGTTTCTCATGTATCTTTCAGTGTAAGCAAACGTCTTCTCTTTCTGCCTTTCTTATCAGAATACTTTGACTATCTTCCTCATGTAGGCCTATCTTTTAGTATAGTCATATGTCTTCTCTTTCTGCTTTTATCATCAGAATTCTTTGACCATCTTTCTCTTGTAGTATCTTTTAGTCTACGCATAATTATGTCTTCTCTTTCTATCTTTATCATCAAAATGCTTTGACCATGTTTCTCATGTACCTTTTAGTATTATTCAAATGTCTTCTCTTTCGATCTTAAGCATCTGAAAAAAGTTGGCCATGTTTATCATGTACCTTTTAGTATAGACAAGTGTCTTCCTTCTTCTGTCTTTACTATTCAGATGAAAACAAAAAGCTGTGGCGGGTGCTCTCAGCACAAAAAACCTGTGCTAAAGTTTTACACTGATTGTTCTGTAGAACTTTAGTTATGTGCATTCTGAATCCATTCTCTGTAGGTTGTGCCTTGTCTTTCTCTCTCTCTTGGAGTCTTGGTCATAGTTTGGGGTATCGGATTTTTTTCTCTCCCCTTGAACGCTCTTCCAGCCCATAGTTTGCTTTGAAGTTGACTGAAGTCAAAACAGCGATGAAAAGGTTTGCGTTTGTGCGTGGGTTTTTTTTTGTTTGTTTCTTTGAATATCATTTATTTAGTTTGGGGTTTTTTTTTTTATTCTTTGTTGTTTACTGTTGCTGCTATTGTTGTTGTTGATATTCAAATGTTACTGCAGTTTTACATGAGTTCTTTCGGAGAAGGCTTGTCGCATCTTCTGTAGGTACCAATTTTTTCAATGAATTTTCATGCTTTTGTGATGGTTTTATTACTTGGGTTTTTTTTTTTTTAATTCCCGCATTTTTTTTCCTTGTCAGTTTTTTAAGATATTGTCTGCCTACCTCAAAATTTTATCAAACTTCCTTTGTCTCTGTTTTTGTAGTAATTTTGTAGCTTTCAGAAAAATGTGAAATCCCTACTGAAAACGGTTTGGTGGTTTGTTGTGTGTGTGTGTGTAGAGTGTAGTGTGTAGTGTGTGTGTGTGTGTGTGTGTGTGTGTGTGTTTGTGAGGAGAGAGAGAGAGAGAGAAGAGAGAGAGAGAGAAAAGGGAGAGAGGAGAGAGAGAGAGAGAGTAAACTCATGGTTATTTGCCGCGGTTTTTTTGTTGTTTTTTTTGCTCTGACTTTTGGCGAGTACAAATTGGTTTTATAGAA
>CM060325.1:21481066-21499290 GCA_030674155.1 Stramonita haemastoma | reverse complement strand
GGTACCAACACAGTGTCACACAGTAGCAATGAGAGGAATAGACAGTTCAATCATGTTGTTATCGAGAACAGTTTGAAGTTGCTGGATGCCATTTGTTGTTTTTGACCAGACTTCTACATGAATCAACCGAAATTTCAGTTGATTATATGTCGATATTACATGTTGTCTCTTAGATCTGACATAGGCCTGGCCCAGAGGCCTATAAATAGAACTCGTTAGCCTGCGTGTCCGTTGAAACCTTTTTCTCGCTTCTGCTTCATAGACTGTTATCCATATTTTATGTGCTTGCTTTGGGGGGATGTGTCTTATGTAAGTTAGAACTCCCACCAGAAAATAATCCACAGGGTGGGGTTTGATTTGGTTTTCCCGGGCCTTTCCCTTAACCCTTTTCCCGCTAGCCTCAAAAATGGTGTAGGCCTAGTCCTAACATTCGTTACATTGTATTCATACTCTGTGACATTTGTTTTAAGCTTTCTTATCCATCATCAGTACGTTTTACCTTCATTATTCCTCCTAAGTGCCCTCCTAACCTGTAAAACCTACTGCCTCAGGTACATGTATTTCATGGTTGCTTTGTCCCATCTCCGCTTCTCTGGCTTACCGAACTGGCACCCTGTTGCACTCCTTGTCCTCCCATAGCGGGCCCTATTCGAGCCATTGAGCCACCCGAAGACCACAACAAACTGAGGCGGAGGCTTACATGGCGCAAATCGTCCAGTGAGCGAAAAACCTCGAAGAAAACGCGGGAAGTGCGAGCCAATGGCATCTCGTTCTCCAAAGACAGTGAGGCCCTGATTGGGGACCGGCGAACGGAAAATCGAACTGACTGGCGTGACAGTGGAGGTAAGGTAGCTCCTGAAAGAGGGCCTCATCCAAGGGTGGTTCTAAGCACTGGTATGCATTTTGTCTGGAACTGGGGAGTGTTGTTGCTTTTTTTTTTTCTTTTCTTCTGCCTACTTTACATCGAATTTGTTTTGCTTTAAAAAAAAAAAAGGTTTTGTTTTGTCTCCTGTGAGTGTTGAGTGGAGATATCAGGGTTTTTTATTTGTTTGTTATCGGCAGAAAAGTGGAGACTGCTTTCTGTATGTTTTTTTTACTTTCTTGATTGTTCTGTTTTCTTGCTCCCTTTGCTTCTTTTTTTCCAAATTCCTGTTTGCACTTTTTTTGTGATAGCTTATATGGTGTGTGTGCTTTTGGTGTCCACATTCATTTTATGCTCACCTTTTTCTTTCCTTGAACTAGTTTCCAGAAGTCCTTTTGGTCAGTTTACACAACAATATCACACGTGTCTTAGATGAAGGATTTCACAAAGATTTCTTCCTTTCTTAAAAAAAAAAAGGTGTGTGTGTTGTGTGTGTGTGTGTTGTGTGTGTGTGTGTGTGTGTGTTTAAAGCAAAACGTGGGTTGTGGCATATGTGTATGTGTGAAAATCTGTGCTTGTTTTTTGTGTGTTTTTTTCTTTTTTTTGCATTCCATTCATTGCGACTTTTAGCTGAAACAAAAGGAGGCTGCTGTGATATTGTTCTAGTTTGTTCTTTTTACCAGAAAAAGATTGAGGGATTTAATAGTAGGCATCCATCAGTCTCGGAAGACTGTGGGGTTGCACTTTAGGCTCTAGATCGCAAAGCCTGGGTAAGTAAGTATGAAAGGTAAGCTGTTACCCATGCAGCAGACCCCCCTTTCCACGTCGCTTGAATGGTCCATTGGAAAGGCAGTCGCCAATACGCTTGGTTGCAGTGTCGTCGCATGGCCGCTAGAGCTTTGCTATATAGGCCTACAGCCCCTAACAGAATAGTGATTTAAGGCGGTTTTTTTTTTTTATTTGAAAAGCCATCGTTGCAGATCATTTACCGCAAGTTTTCAGTCCCACAGTCTGTTGTTATTCCTTTTGTTATTGTTGTGGCTGTTTGTTGTGGCGTTGTTGATTTTAGTTTGTTGTTGTTGTCGTTGTCGCTGATGTTGTTCTTCCTATTCTTACTGTTCCTCCCTTTCATTTCTCTGCTTTTGCTGGATCTTCTTTCTCAAACATTTTCTTTCTCTCCTAATTCTTCTTTTTCTTCTTCTTCTTCATTTTTCTCTTCTTTTTCTTTGTCTTCTTCTTCTCCTTTTCCTTCTCCTTCTCCTTCTTTTCTTTCTCTTCCTCTTCTCCTCTGTATCATCATCATCATCATCATCATCATCATCATCATCCACCTCTAATCTTCCTTGCTCATTACAATCATCCTGTTCAGCCACTTTTGTCCCTTTCATCATTACCATCATCATCATTACCATCATCATCATCATTATTGCCATCATCATCATCATTATCATCATCACCATCCACCTCTAATCTTCCTTGCTGATGACAATGATCCTGTTCAGCCTCTATTGTCCCTTTCAGTAAGGTAAAAACATGACTTTGATGAGTTTTGTTTGGGTTGGTATGCCAGTCATTTTTTTCTACCACAGTAACATTGGGAATGGGATAGCTCAGTGGTCAGAGCACTCGCTCTCCCCAAGTTAAAGTTAAGCAGCATTGAACGTGGTTACCAAGTGGATGGGGACCGTTTGCACGTCTTGGCTTCAGCACAGTCCCCCAGTTCACCCAGCTGTCAACGGGTACCTGCTCTCTTTAGGGTCAGGGAAGGTAAAGCAGCGAAGGAGAGGAGATGGGCGCCGCCCTCAAGATGCTGGACCCTAGAGAAGCTGAGGTTTCTGATACCTCGCTCCCATACGACCAGATAGGTTTATGGACACCTTTACTCCCACCACCTTACTCATTTTGGTGACTACAAGGTGTTATGCGATGCCGAAAGCAAAATGACTGGAGAGGGTATTTTACATTTACATTTTACACCACTTTTAGTCACGGTATATCTCTCTGCGTGAAATTCGGGCTACTCTCCCTTAGGAGAGCACGTCGCCACAAAAGCAGAGCCACCCATTTTTTTCCTGTCTGCAACTGTATTTTGTTTTATTTTGTTCCTCTGCTCGAGTTCCAAGTTTACCAATGGTGAGATTTTGCGTATACGACCGTTTTTGCGCATCATTAAAAGGCTGCGTTTCCATTTTGGTGATTGAGGAAGTGGAAAGCCATGAAAAGATCAAAGGCTGAGCAGACTGTAAAAATATCGTACTAAATATAGTTGAAGTATGTGGTTGGAGTATGATTTTACTTTTACAGTTTTTAAGAAAAGCCTGACCATATAAAATGTTTCACTCTGTGTGTGTGTGTGCGTGCATGTATGCGTCCGTGCGTGTGTGTGCGTCGTGCGCGCGTGTGTGTATGTGTGCGTGCGCGCGCGCGTGTGTGTATGTGTCGTGCGCGCGTGTGTGTGTGTGCGTGTGTGCTTGCGTGCGTGCGTGCGTGCGTGCATGTGTGTGCATGTCCGCGCATGCGTGCATGCGCGCGTGCGTGTGTGTGTGTGTGTGTGTGTGTGTGTGTGGTGTGTGTAACTGTGTGTCTGTGTCTGCTTGCCTCTGTGTGTGTGTGTGTGTGTGCGCGCGCGCGCGTGCGTGCGTGTGTGCATTTGTGTGTCTGTCTGCTTGCCTGTGTATCTGTTTGTGTGTGTCTGTCTGTCTGTAACCGTGTGTCTGTGTCTGTCTGTCTGTAACCGTGTGTCTGTGTGTCTGTCCACCGTGTGTCTGTGTCTGTCTGTCTGTCACCGTGTGTCTGTGTCCGTGTGGGTGTCTGTGTCTGCTTGCCTGTGTATCTGCTTGTGTGTGTTTGTGTGTCTGTGTCTGCTTGCCTGTGTATCTGTGTGTATGCGCGCCCGTATGCACTCACGCGTGCGTGCATGCATGCTCATGCATGTATGTGCTCATGCAGGAGGTTGGCGGGCTGGAGGAGGAGGTGGAGGTGGCGCTGGACGAGGGGGTGAAGGACATGCTGGAGTACAAGGACGACGGCTACATAGAGCTGGTGCTCAAGGTGCTGGCCCGCGTCTGTGACGGCCAACACGTGGGGCTGCAGGTAGGACTGCTGGGGTAGGGAGGTGGGGGGTGGGGGGTGGGAAGGAGTGTGGGGAAGGGGGGTGTGGGAAGGAGTGTGGGGAAGGGGGTGGTGAGAGAGAGGTAGTGGTGGTTGTTGGGTGGAAGGGGTGTGGGGGGTTAAGGGGTGTGTTGGTTTGTTGTTTTAGGTACTTATAGTGGTGGGGGGGGGATGTGGAGTTTGGGAAGGAGTCGTGGGGGGGGGTGATATGTACTTAGGTGTGATAGGGGGTGTATTATGGAAGGATTTGGGGGTGAGAGGTGGTGGTTGGGGTGGATTTGGGAAGGAGTGGAGGTTTAGAAGTAGTGGTGATGGTTGGTCGGGGGTAAGGAGTAGGGGTGGTGAGAGTGAGAGGTAGTGATGGTGGTTGGGCGGGGAGGGGGATAAGGGTGTGCTTGTTTGTTGTTTGAGGTAGTGGTGGGGTGTCGGGGGGGGGGATTTGGGAAGGAGTATGGGGGTGAGAGGTAGCTTTGATTTGTGTGTTCTACAAGATTCAGCGCTATGTAAATCTCATATATTACTTTTAGCATTACTGGTCGTGGTTGGGGGGGGTCTGGATTATGGAAGGCGTAGGGGGATGAGAAGAGGTGGTGGTAGTAATGGTTAAGGGGGGTTGTGCATTTGGGAAGGAGTGGGAAGGTGATAGTGGTGGTAGTTGGGATATGTGGATTTGGGGAGTGGGGATGAGAGGTAGTGGTGGTGGTTGGGCGGGGGAGGGGTATAAGAGGATTGTTTGTCTCTTTATTCTTTTTATTTTGAGAATAATGGAATAAGCACTCATGTGTTTGTGTGTGTGCGTGTCTGTGTGGTCTGTCTGCGTCTGTCTGTGTGTGTGTCTCTGTATGTGCGTCTGTGTGTGTGTGTGTGTGTCTGTATGTCTGTGTATGTCTGTGTCTATGTCTGTATGTCTGTGTCTTTATGCGCGACCGTGCCTTTATCTCTGTCTGTATGTCTGTGTGGTTGTGTGCAGAACTACCTCCGCGAACAGCCAGACAACGTGAAGACGTTCAACATCGTGGGGGAGACGGCGCAGTTCCTGAACGTGGTGTACACCACCATCAACAGCAAGACCATCGACCTCGTCATCCAGCTCTTCAGCACCCTCAACGAGTTCTGCTCCGTACGTGCCTAGCCTTCCCACTGCCCTCCTTTTTATCCCCTTACTCTCTTGTTGTCGTGGGTTCTTTTATGCGTGCATAATAATTATGTGTAACCACACGGTACCTAAGTTTATTGTCTCATCCGAAAGACTATTTTTGTATTTTGTACCACTTTATGTCACGGCAGATTTTTCTGCGTGAAATTCGGGCTGCTCTGCCCAGGAGGAGAGTGCGTCGCCACAATAGCAGCGCCACCTATTTTTTTTTCTTTTCCTGTCTGCAACTGTATTTTGTTTCCCTATCAGAGTGGCTTTTTTCTACAGAATTTTGCCAGGGACAACTCTCTTGTTGTCCTGGGTTCTTTTACGTGCGCCAAATAATAATATGTAACCACACGGGACCTCGGTTTAATTGTCTCATTCGAAAGACTAGCGCCCAGACTACCACTCACTGTCTAGTGGATGGGGGAAACGTTTTAGGCCCAAACGGGGTTCGAACCACAGCATACTTCGACCCGGACTTTTTTCTTTCTAGACAGGCGCGTTACCTCTCAGTGGTCAGAGCACTCACTTTCCCCTAGCTAAGGTTAAGCAGCATCGTGCGTGGTTACTAATTGGATGGGTGACCGTTCGCGCACCTTGGCTTCGTACAGTCCTCCCCCCCCCCCCCCCTTCCAGTTCACCTAGCTGTAAATGGGTACCCGCCCTTTTTTAGGGTCAGGGAAGGTAAAGCAACGAGGGAGAGGAGATGGGCGCCGCCCTCAATATGCTGGCCCCTAGAAAAGCCGAGGTCTGTGGTGCCTCGCTCCCCTACGACCACATAGGTTATGGGACACCTTTACCTTTACCTTATAGTATTGTATACCACTTTCGATTCACGGCAGATTTTTCTGCGTGAAATTCGGGTTGATCTCGCCGAGAAGAGCGCGCCGCTACAAAAGCAGCGCCACCCATTATTCTTCTTTTCTTTTTCTGTTTGTTTCCCTATCAGAGTGGTCTTTTTTCTACAGGATTTTGACAGACATCTCATTTGTTGCCGTGGGTTCTTTTACAAAGAGGGGATAGAAAAGAGGGAATTCCTAGCACCGAATTTCCAGAAGGTAGGAATGCTATTTATATACTGACAGGCCCCAGGCATATCCATGTGTGAAGAAGTACATCTTTTCTCTTCCCTGCTACGTGGATGGTTTGTCTAGCTCAAAGAGTGATTAGGCGTTCTCCAGCTTAACTGCTCTGGGTGTCACCCACGGTATGTGCACTCTCACTCATCCCACCTGGGAATCGCTGTAAGGCCTTAAATGAACGCTGGATGAGAAATGTTGTGTGTATGACTGTTTGTAAGTACTTTTCCGTAATGTGTGTGTGTATGTCTTCGTTTTAACGTCTTGTGTGTGTGTGTGTGTGTGTGTGTGTGTGTGTGTGTGTGTGTGTGTGTGTGTGTGTGTGTGTGTGTGTGTTCTTTCGTTCGTTCGTTTTAACGTCTTTGTGTGTGTGTGTGTGTGTGTGTGTGTGTGTGTGTGTGTGTGTGTGTGTGTGTGTGTGTGTGTGTTTCGTTTTAACGTCTTGTGTGTGTGTCTTCGTTTTCACGTCTATATAGTGATTTTAAACAGTGTGTGTGCATGCGTACGTGCGTGTGTGTGTGTGTGCGTGCATGCGTGTGTCTGTGTGTCTGTGTCTCTCTGTGTGTGAAAAAATTAAACGGAGATAAACAACGATCCATACAGCCACTGTCAGAACAGAAAACCTTATGCAAAAAGATTTAAAACCTAACCTGACTATAATAATGGTGTGTCAAATGCAGGGAAACCAAGAGAACCGGGTGTCTGTGTACGACAAGAAAGTCATCGACTACATCAACTTCATCCTCCGAGCTGGAGAGATCGCTGACTGCCCCATTGAGAAGGTGGGTGCCCCTGCCCCCTTTCCCTCTAGCACAGCGCACAAATCCAGAAGATCTTGCGCACATGTTAAATCCTGTTCCGCTTTTCGTAAGAGTAGGCCATCGTGTGCCGGTGGGAACAGATGCCATTTACAAAACTGCATACACACGGGGACTGGATGTAAAAAAAAGCAAAAGCACAAGAGTGCTTATCCCATTATCCTCGATATAAAAGAATAAAATAAAAAAAATACAAATAAATAAATAAGATCCAACATCACTCAGTCAAAAGTGCTATATTTAGCATGCCCCTTTCCTCTTACCTAGTCTTATGTGTGGTCAGTTCCTGCTATAAATAGCACCAGCTGGGCTGGGATGAAATGGAATATTTAGCTGAAAGTGGGGGAACTGACAGCTGTGCTCTCCTTTCCCCTTCGCTCCCAGAGGAACGATATTGGCACCGATCTGAAGAATTTGTCACTGCTTTGCTTTTGTCGGTTGTGTGCCAAAGCCTTGGCTAGCTCTATACAAATGGTTTCCTTGTCCGTTCTGTCTGTAGTACTGTCACCCGTTTGTTTGGGGTTTTTTGTGGGTTTTTTTTATTGTTTATCTCTCTGGCTTCAATGCAAATTTTTTTTCCATGTAGACGTAAAATGGATTGTTTAAAAAAAAAAGTCATTTGCAGCAATGTAGCAGCATATGAAAATAGTGCCAGATTGTTTTATGAGGTGTAAAATGGATTGTTATGAAAAGAATGTCAACTATTTCAGCCATCTTTTTGCTGCCAGCTCCTCCTGATGTGGCTTTGGTTTGTTTGTTTTTTGTTTTGTTTTTTTTATTGTATACCACTTTCTGTCAAGGCAGATTTCTCTGCCTGAAATTCGGGCTGCTCTCCCAGGGAGAGCGCGTCGCCACAAAAACAGCACCACCCATTATTTTTTTTTCTTTTTCTGTCTGCAACTGTATCTTTTCCTATCAGATGGCTTTTCTCTACAGAATTTTGTCAGGGACAACCCCCTTGTTGCCGTGGGTTCTTTAAAGTGCGCTAAATAATTTGGGTAACACACGGGACCTCGGTTTATCGTCTCACCCTAAAACCTAGCACCCACACCACCACTCGTGTTCTAATAAGCGGGATAGCCTAGTGGGCAGAACATTGCTCTCGCAATTTGACGACCCGGGTTCGATTCCCGTTCGAGGGGATTTTTCCTCTGGAGTTAACAACAGTGCTGACTCCACTCTCCCCAAAAGTCTTCCAGATGGGACTATAAACCGAGGCCCCGTGTGCGAGCGCACGCAAAACATCTTGTGCACATGTTAAATCCTGTTCCGCTTTTCGTAAGAGTAGGTAGGACATTATACGCCGGTGGGAATATGACAAGATTTACAAAACTGCATACACATGGGGACTGGATGTAAAATAGCACATGAGTGATTATTCCACAATCCTCGATATAAAAGAATAGATAAAAAAAAAAAAGATAATAGATCGGGAAAAAGTTTGGGTCCAAACGGAGTTCGAACCACCGCACACTTTCGATCCGGACTTTTTCGCTTTCTATGTAGGCGCGTTGCCTCTAGACCACGGATGGATTTGTTTGCCAACAGGTGGTGGAACTGCAGCAGACGATCGGAGCCTTGGTGGTGTCCCTCATTGAGGAGAACGGACCTGGGGCTTCACAGGTGGCCAAGGTAAAACCAAAAAAATCCTCTACCTTCTTTCATTCCACTTCATCAGACTTGCAAGCCATAGTTAAGTTTTAGTGCTGCACCATCACCCCCCCTACCTCTCCCCCCCCAAAAAAAAAAAAACTGAGTATCATAACGACACGTTAAAACCTGTTCCGCTTTTCGGAAAAGTAGGCCGGTGTGTGCTCTATGGGAACGGATGACAACATTGACACAATTGCGTACACATAGTGACAGGATGTATAAAATTAAAAATAAATAAATAAGGCTATGAGTGATTATCCCATTATCCTGCAAAGAAAAGAATGAAATGAAAAATTGAATTTAAAAATAGCAACAGTGATTGTGATACAAGACAAATTCACTCCTAAAACTGTCGGCACATGCAGATGCACTACAACTGGCTGGTGTTCACACAGTGTTTTCTCGAGGGGAGTAGGTGGGGCGGGGAGTCGTTCCTGTGCTAGAACTATGAGGTTTACCAATGGTGAGCTTCTTAACAAACGCAACCGTTTACCCACCATTAAGGTGGCTGCATTCTGACTTCGGAAAAGTTTGCTCGTTTTTTTTAAAATAAGTTTTTGCTTGCCAGTGAGCTAAAAATCATCACACAGCAAAGCAAATGTTTCTTCTAAGACGTGATTTTGTTTTGTTTCGATTTGTTGTTTTTTTTTTTCATTTCTTTTGCTTTTTGAAAACATTCGGTTCTATGCTTTGTCTTTGGTCATTCTAGAAACATCAAAATTTAGCAAGTACTTATAAGGCAGGGGGGAAGGCCAGCAGCTTGAAGCTATAACGTATTTTTACATACATTTGATCATAGATGCACCCCAAAAAGAGAGAAAAACATGGAATAAACTGTATACATAGGTGGCATCTAGAAGGTTAATTTAAGAATTGCTAGTCTAAATATACTAACTATGAAATGAAACCAAGATAGCTGGTTTGAAGAGGTAACCTTTGATTAGACATCTGAGGAACTAGTAAGATGGCAATTTGTTTTCAATAATGTTTACATTATCAACTTGTGACCAGTGAAAAAGAAGATTTTGTCCTTGTCTCTTCACATTCGATGATATTTGTTCTGTTTTTGCCCAAATCAGTCCACACACACGCGCGCGCGCGCACGTGCACACATGCAAGCACACACACACCGACGCACGCACGCACACACGCATGCACATGCACACACGCATGCACATGCACACACGCACGCACGCACACATACACGCACGCATACAAATACACACACTCTCTGTCTCTCTGTCTCTCTGTCTCTGTATCTCTCTCTCTCTCTCTCTCTCTCTCTCTCTCTCTCTCCTCTCTCTCTCTCTCTCTCTCTCTCTCTCTCTCTCTCCGTCTCTCTCGCTCTCTCCCCCCCCCCCCCAAAAAAAAAAGTCCTTCGGATGAGTCTATAAAGCGAAACTTCTTGTGCAGAACATCTTGCGCACTCGTTAAAACCTGCTTTTCAGAAGAGTAGGCAGGCCATCGTGTGCCGGTGGGAACGGATGACAAAGTTTGCAAAACTGCGTACACACGGGGACTGGATTGAAAATAAAGCACGCGAGTGCTTATTCCATTATCCACGAAATAAAACAATAAATAAATAAATAAGTTTTAAAAAATTTTAAACACACGGAACATGCTTTGGCTGCGTCAGGAGAATCAGTGGCAGATGCAGCACGGTTTTGGTATTTCTCTGTCTGATACCAGGAGGTGAAAGATGCCCTGGACAAGGAGGCGGTATGCCGCTGCCTGACGGCCTGCTACGAGATGCACCAGGCGGAGAAGAAGAAGAAGATGGAGAGCCTGACCAAAGGCCCTGAGGGCAGCTACCTCCAGTCCGCCAAAACACTGGCCGCCTTCGGGGGAAGTCTGCTGCAGGGAGTTGTGGTAAAGTTTCTTTCTTTTCTTTTTCGCTTTACTGTGAATCCAGCTGTCAATGGGTACCTGCCCTCTTTAAGATCAGGGAAGGTAAAGCAGCGAGGGAGAGGAGATGAGCGCTGCCCTCAATATGCTGGCCTCTGGAGAGTCTGAGGTCTCTGATGCCTCGCTCCCTTACAACCACATAGGTTATGGGAACACCTTTACCGTTTTACATTTATGCTTAGTGGTGGGTTGTAAAAGTACCATTTCAATGACATGAAAGCTTTTTAATAAATAAATCTGAAATTTTGGTTCTAAGGTTATGCAGACTCACATTAATTTGTGGAATTTCCATGTACTTCATGAACTAAGGTTTGTTTCACATCATTGAATTTACATTCCTGTAAAATCAAAATTTACTCTGTAGTGTACGATGCCTTTTTTCTCAGAACTACCTACTTTTGTGTTTTATGATACAGTTGAAAGCGTAAGCTGAGTACCATATGATCTGTTGTCGTGTCATCTAAAGTTCATATGTTATGCTCTACATCTAGTAGATTTTTGTATGTGTGTGTGTGTCTGTGTGTGTGTTTGTGTGTGTGAATGTGTGTGTGTGCATGTGTGCGTGCACGTGTGTGCATGTGTGTGTGCATGTGTGTGTGTTTGTGTATATGTGTGTGTTTGTGTGTGTGTGTATGTATGTATGTATGTATGTATATATATATATATATAATATATATATATATATATATATATATATATGCGTGTGTGTGTGCGTATGTGTGTGTGTTGTGTCTGTGCATGTGTGTATGTGTTCGTGCGTGCGTGTGTGTCTGTGCATGTGTGTGTCTGTGCATGTGTGTGTGTTGTGTCTGTGCATGTGTGTATGTGTTCGTGCGTGCGTGTGTGTCTGTGCATGTGTGTGTCTGTGCATGTGTGTGTGTTTTTGTATGTGTGCGAGTGTATGTGTGCGTGTATATAAATATAAAAATATATATATATATATTTGTGTGTGTGCGTGCGTACATGTGTGTGTATGTGTGTGTGTCTGTGCATGTGTGTGTTTGTGTGTGTGCGCGTGTATATATATATATAATTATGTGTGTGTGTGCAGAAGGGGAAGAAGAAGAACGCCCTGAAGGAGAGTGTGATGGAGGTGGGCTTCACCTATTACCTCATCCTGGCCCGTATGATGGACATCGACCCCTCAGTCATGGATGGTGAGGGACCACCCGCTTTTCCCTGGGGGTGTAGGGTGGTGTGGTGTAGTGTGTTGTAGTGTGTTGTGTTGTAGTGTGTTGTATATATTGCATTGCATTTATGAAAATACCCCACACTTACC
Organism: Stramonita haemastoma; assembly: GCA_030674155.1. Classification (NCBI taxonomy): domain Eukaryota; kingdom Metazoa; phylum Mollusca; class Gastropoda; order Neogastropoda; family Muricidae; genus Stramonita; species Stramonita haemastoma. Next base: position 21,487,442 of record CM060325.1, on the reverse strand, counting down.
AGACAGATAGACAGACGATAGATAGATAGACAGACAGACAGACAGACAGACAGACAGACAGACAGAGCAGAGAAGACAAGACAGACAGAGAGAGACGGACGGACAGACACAAACAAGACACACAAGAGAAGACAAGACAGAGAGATAGACAGATAGCTATAGACAGACAGACAGACAGACAGACAGACAGGAAGACAAGACAGACAGGAAGACAAGACAGACAGACAGACGAGACGAGACAGACAGATAGATATAACAGAACTGTCGGTCAATCTCTCTCCCTGATTGCTGTGTCTCCAGCCTTGCAGCTGACCCCGGAGAAGCAGAAGGCGCTGGACTACTACAAGAAAAACTCGCTGTCCATCGAAGTGGTCAAAGAGGACATCCTGCAAAAGGTCAACTTCAGGGTCAAGAACAAGGTATGGTGAAACACCACACAGCACGCTGGCCATGTCAGTGTGTGTGGGGGGGGAGGGAGTGTGTGTGTGTGTGTGTTTGTGGGGGGTTGGGGGTGAGTGTGTGTGTGTGTTGTGTGTATGTGTGTGTGAGTGTGTGTGTGTGTATGCGTGTGGGTGTATGTGTATGGTGTGCGAGTGAGAGTGTGAGAGAGAGAGAGAGGTGAAGAATGGTAGGGTAACGTGCGTGGGTTAAAATGTGTGCGCAAAATGTTACGCAGTAATAAGCACCAGGGTTTGGGTTTTTTTTCGTTTGTTTATTTTTGTAATAAGCACCTTTTTTTGTTTGTCTGTTGTTGTTGTTTTCGTTCCTCGCTAGAGCCCCCCCCCCCCCCCCCCCCCCCCCCCCCCCCCCGATGTTCACCAATGGATAGATCATCACTATCATCATGATGTGTACATGCATGGTGTTTTATCATGATCATCACCATGATGTGTGCATGCATTACTTTTGATCATCATCATCACGATTATCATCACTACCATCGTCATCATGGTGTGTGCATGCATTACTTTTCATCGTGATCATCACTATCGTCATCAGTATCATCACCATCATCATGACTTGTGCATGCATTACTTTTTATCATGATCATCACTATCATCATCACTATCATCATCACTATCGTCATCGCTGCCATCATCACTATCATCACCACTATCATCATCACTAACATCATCACTGTCATCATCACTATCATCATCATGATGTGTGCCTGCATTATGTTTTATCATAATCATCACTATCATCACGATGATGTGTGCTTGCATTACGTTTGATCATAGTCATCACTACCATCATCCTCACTATCATCATCATCACCATGACGACATGTGGCTGCACGTGCAGAGCGTGTTGCGGGAGGAGGTGAAGGACAAGCTGAAGTGGAACGTGGACAGGACGTCGCCCACCAACAAGATCCGAGACCTGATGAGCTGGACCAGCGACATCATGAAGGACATCTCCTACCAGCGCAAAATCCTCGACAACCCCATCGCCAAGATGTTCACCAAAGGATGGTCAGTACAGTGAGAGGCGTGGGGAAGGAGGGAGAGAGGGAGTGGGATCTCATGGATGAAAGACTCTTTGGCATAATATGGCTATGGCATTCAGATTAGCTGATCATGCTGACTTAATTTATAGACTAGAAACCGAATTTCACGCAAAGAAATCTGCTATTGAGGAAAAAAGTAGTGGAGGAAAGACAAGTGCAGGTACCAACTTCTCAGACATTTTGAAAATGACTTATCAAAGATTCAAATTTTTTAAAAAGATGAAATGAAAATAAATTCTAGGAAATAAGGTCTTTCTGTGGCAGCATTGTAGGCTTTTCTGTGTAAGAACCATGCCTTTGGCCTGACCTGACTCGTGTTTCGGCTCCTGGATGAGAAATCTGCTGAGACTTAAAGCGGTATGTAATACAATACAATGCAATGCAATACTGTACCGTGCAATACATTGCAATGCAGTATAATTCAATGCAATACAGAACAGTGCAATATAATGCAAAACAATGAAATATGACACAATACAATGCAGTGTAACGCAATACAATGCAATATAATACAATACAAATCAATGCAATACACTGCACACGTTAAATCTAGTTCCGCCATTCGAAAGAGTAGGCCATTGTGCGCCGGTAGGAACAGATGAAAAAATTTACAAAATCGCATACACACAGGGACAGGATGTATAAAAAAAAAAAAAGCACATGAGAGTTTATTCCATTATGCTCAATATAAAGAATAAATAAATAAAGTCAAGGTAAAGGTAAAGGTGTCCCATAACCTAAGCGGTCGTATGGGAGCGAGGTGTCAGAGACCTCAGCTTCTCTAGGGGCCAGCATATTGAGAGCGGCGCCCATCTCCTCTCCCTTGCTGCTTTACCTTCCCTGACCCTAAAGAGGCAGGTACCCGTTACAACTGGGTAAACTGTGGGACTGTACTAAAGCCAAGGCGCGCAAACGGTCACCCACCCAACTGGTAACCATGCTCGATGCTGCTTAAGCTTGGATGGGGTAAAGCGAGTGCTCTGACCACTGAGCTATCCTGTCCCCAAATAAAAGTGAGTAAATAATTAGATAAATAAACAAAAAATAAAACAATACCTGTCCATCATCTTTGACATTTAAAACTCTCCTGCAGGCTTATGTGAAACTACAAAGACACAGTCTAGCTAGCAACATCTCAAGTGTGCCCATCCATAAACACTGAAGTTTCTGACTTGCTTGCAGGCTTATGTGGGAACATGACAAAATTGATAAAACTGCATACACACGGGGACTGGATGTAAAAAAAAAAAGCACAAGAATGCTTATCCCATTATCCTCAATATAAAAGAAGAAAATAAAATACATAAAAAATACATGTCGGACTACAAAGACACAGTCTAGCTATTGAAATCCCGAATCTGCCCATCCATGAACACTGAAGTTTATCTGACTTTCTTACAGGCTTATGAGGAACTACAAAGACACGGTCTAGCAAGCTATTGACACCCTGAGTCTGCCCATCCATAAACAGTGGAAATTCAATTTCTGACTTAACTTGCAGGCTCCTGTGGAACTACGGCGCCATCATCCTGAGTCTGGCTATCAACATCATCATGCTGTGGACGTGGAACGCCAAGGCCTGCCAGGAGGACCTGCAGAAGAGCAACGGCACCGACAAAACATGCCCCAACACTTACGAGTGAGTTAGTTGTGTGGGGAAAGTTTATCATTCAAGTGAAGGAATAGTGGTTACTGTGTCGTATTTTGTCAGGCTTGAAAACATGGGCTGTTGTTTTCAACGGTTAGAATGTTTGGATACTGGGTGGCTCATGTGTTTGTGGGGGTGGGGGGAGGTGTGTGTGTGTGTGTGTGTATTTATTTATTTCCAGCAGAACGGAATCAGCACTCGTGTCTTTTTTAACACCAGTCCCCGTGTGTGTGTGTATGCAGTTTTGTCAGTTTTTTTCATCCGTTCTCACCAGCACATGGAACGGGATAGCCTAGTGGTCAGAACATTGCGCTCGCAATTTGACGAACCGAGTTCGATTCCTGTTGGAGGGGATTTTTCCCCTGGAGTTAACATCAGTGCTGACTCCACTCTTCCCTAAAGTCTTTCGGATGAGACTGTAAACCGAGGCCCCGTGTGCGTACGCACGCAGAACATCTTGCGCACACGTTAAATCCTGTTCAGCTTTTCGTAAGAGTAGGCCATTGCGTGCCGGTGGGAACAGAGGACAATATTTACACAACTACATACACTCGGGGACTGGATGAAAAAAGCACTTTGAGTGCTTATCCCATAATCCTCGATATAAAAGAATAAAGTAAATAAGTAAATAAATAAAATAGTAGTCTGGCGACCGTGGGGGCACCCCCGAAGACTTGACAACTAGTTCTCTCCATTCCTCTCTCTCTCGTGCTTTCTTTTTGGTATAGTATCCTATTGTCAGGCATGGCAACATGCACGGCTGTTCTCACCGGTTAGAAAGCGTCAATACTGGATGGCTCATGTGTGCGTGTGTGTGTGTGTGTGTGCGTGCGTTTGTGTGTGTGTGTGTGTGTGTGCGCGTGCGTTTGTGTGTGTGTGTGTTTTGTGTGTGTGTGTGTGTGTGTGTGTGTGTGTGTATGTGTGTGTGTGTGCACAAGTGCGTGTGTGTGCAAAACACACACACTGTGTTGCTTCCCATTTCCTAGTGTAACAAAGCAGTGTAAACAGTCAGTGAAAGTTTGCTTTTGTATATGTGATATTTAACGGATATTTACCATTACCACCCACTATCCATCCCCATCCGCACCCCTGCCCCCTAAAAAGTACTATTTTTAACAAGTAAAATTTTCCTTAACTTCAAAACTTAAGGCAAAAAATGTTATAATAATGGGCTAACTTCATGTTTACCATTATATGACATGTTGATACTTTACAGGATGTTCATATCTGTGTAGCTTACAGGATATTTATATTTGTGATTTAGTTCACAGAATATTCATATATGAGATTTAGTTCACAAGATATTCATATCTGTTTTACATTACCGAATTTTAATTTCTGTTTCATCCCTACAACCAACCATAATTGACCCATTTTGCTATGAAAGATGTGGTGTGTTATTTTGAGGTGTGCACAGATGTTATGGGACTGTTTGCACTTGGATTTACAGTCGGTTCTGAGGGTTGGGGTGGTTTAGTGGTTAGAGCTCTGCGCTCATAATCTGACAACCTGGCATCGAGCCACCACTGTCGGTTATGTGCCAGAAAGTGAGGATTTCTAATGAAGATTCCCGGTCCATTGTTACAATGCTGTCTATCAACATTTGTTTTCATTCCTCTACTTCTCTGTCCCCCTCCCATAAGAGAGAAATGTGTCAGCAATACCACTAGTTGAGGTGACGTGGCCAAACTGACATCGTAAGCGATTCAAAAACGTGTGCAAGAGGGACTTAAAAGCCCTGAACATCAACCAGAATAACTGAGAAGCAACAGCTCTCAAACGGTCAGCCTGGAGACAGACTGTGCAGAAAGGTCTCTCCAAGTTCGAAGACACACTTGCTCAGCAGTACGAGGCAAAGAGAATGAGAAGAAAGGCTGCAGACCAGGCAGACAGACCAGTGTCAGACTTCATCTGTGCCCTCTGCCATAGAGACTCATTCCAGTGTCGGACTGGCCAGCCACACCCGACGCTGTAGCAGAATAAACACCTAGAGCGCAATACCGTAGTCTTAGGAGACTGGAGGCTGGCAATTTTTTTTTAATATGAAAAAAAAGATATACCGGTTTATACATAATCATCACCATCACCATCATCATCATCATTGTTGTTGTTGTTGTTATTATTATTAACATTATTATTATTATTATTATTATTATTATTATTATTATTATTATTATTATTATTATTATTATTATTATCGTTGTTGTTGTTGTTATCATCATCATCATCATCATCATCATCATCATCATGTATGTGTGTGTGCATTGACTTCTTAAAAATTTTAATTGTTGTTGGCTGCATGCGCAAGATTTGGTTGAATGCAAGCGCTTTGATTTGTTTTTGCAAGATATAGCGCTATATAAATTCCATTTATTATTATTATTATTATTATTATTATTATCATCATCATCATCATCATCATCATCATCATCATCATCATCATCATCAACATGATTGTAATCCGTTCTCATGCGTTGGGATGTGTGCAGTCCCAGTCCCAACCTGGAAGGCATCACTCAGCAGGACTACAAGATCGTGCTGTGGGCGCTAGGAGGGGTGCACAACCTCTTCTCCCTCTTCGTCCTCATCAGCTACTTCCTCTCCAACCATCCGCGCCTGCCCCAGGCTTCAGAGATCAAGGCCTGCTGTCGGTCAGTGTCCCTCCCCGCTTTGTGTGGTTTGGTTTTCTGTTGGTGTTGTAGTGTAGTCTAGTGTAGTCTAGTGTAGTCTAGTGTAGACCACAGTGGAAGTCACTGCACAGTTCTCTGCTGCAAATTCGGCCTGCTTTCTTTTGTAAGGTAAAGATGTCCCATAACCTATGTGGAACATTATTTTATTATTATTATTTTTATTTTTATTATTATTATTATTATTATTATTATTATTATTATTATCGTTGTTGTTGTTGTTATCATCATCATCATCATCTTCCCTCATCATCATCATGATGTGTGTTTTGCTTGACTTCTTAAAAATTTTAATTGGGTTTTTGGCGCCATGCGCAAGATTTGGTTGGGAAAGCAAGCGCTTTGATTTGTTTTTTTCAAGATTTTAGCGCTTTAAATTTCCCAAAATTTTTTATTATTATTATTATTATTTTTATTATCACATCATCATCATTTATCATCAAACATTTCATCATCATCATCATCAACCCTGGGTTGTAATCCGTTCTCATGCGTTGGGATTTTTGTGCCAAAAATCCCGTCCCAACCTGG
>CM060325.1:21465141-21480966 GCA_030674155.1 Stramonita haemastoma | reverse complement strand
AAAAGCGGAACGGGTTTTAACGGGGCTCAAGATGTTCGCTGTGTTCCACACGGGACATGGGTTATTTTTTTATCCTAGGGATTTTTGGGTGGAGTGGAGTGGAGTGGGGACTGATGAAAACTCCAGGGAAAAATCCCTTGAACGAATTCGAACTGGGGTCAGCAGATCACGAGCGCATCACCTAACCCCCCAGTCCATGGTACCCAGTGTATCAGGAGAGAGAGAGAAGAGAGGAAGAGAAAGAGGAGAAAAAATTTGTTCATTTATTCCTACCACTTTTCACAGAATTTTCTCTGAGTGAAATTGGGGGCTGCCCCCCCGGAATAGCGTGCCCCCACAAGTGCAGGGCCTACCCAACATTTTTTTTTTTTTTTCTTTTTCTGTCTGCAACGATATTTTGTTTCCCTATCAGAGTGACTTTTTTCTCTACAATTTTTGCAGGGAAACCCCTTTTTTTCCGTGTGTTCTTATCGTGCGTAAATAAAATGTAACACAGGGGCCCCGGGTTTACGTCTCACTAAAAGACAGAGACAAGAGACCAGAGAGAGAACTGAACGGAATAGATTTGACTTTATTATTACAGCTCATTAAACATAATCGCGAAGGAACAAATCGTACACGACACGAAAGGTTTGACATGGAAACCGTTACTAAGTATTTCTTCTTTTTTGTCTGTAAGAGTTGAGAATTTTTTGTCAGCCGCTGTCATTCCATATGTAGGCCAACACACCAATCATCACATAGGTCCATGGGATCCAGTGTATCTGTGTGTGTGTGTGTGTGTGAGTGTGTGTGTGTTTGTGTGTGTGTGTGTGTGTGTGTGGTGTGGTGTGTGGTGTGTGTGTGTGTGTGTGTGTGTTCGTGTGTGTGTGTGTGTTCGTGTGTGTGTGTGTGTGTGTGTGTAGAGAGAGAGAGAGAGAGAGAGAGAGAGAGAGAGAGAGAGAGAAGAGAGAGAGAGAGAGAGGGAGGTAGGTTTCAGAGACTGCTAGGGGAGAGAAACAAAGGATCGGGCTCAGTGGTTATCCCCCCTTAATACTGTTGTGAGTGACATGAGACTAGCCACGAATAGAAACACTAGAACTAAGACGATTGGGCTGACGTCATGACAGAGTGGGCGTGTAATATGCTAATTTCCCCCAGTGATGCCGTCAAGGGGGATCACTCGTGCTTACCTGAAACGCCGCTGCTCCCGACGTCTTGACAGAGTTGTTCCTCGACCTCTCAGGATTAAATTAATGAGGGTGAATTAGACAGATCTTTTATTGGGCCCAAGTGTGGAGGAATTTCTGGTCGTGATTGATAGCATTCTGACGATGAGGGGCTGACAGTAATGTGTGCGTCCAGTTTGACGCCTTCTGCTTCTCTTGTTTGTTGTCATTTCCCCCCCTGTCACCTCTCCCCTCTCCCCCCTCCCCCCTAGCCATTCCCCATCCCCATTACCATCCCCGCCCTCGCCTAAGTCCTGTCCGGACTATTTTCTATTCTTGTGCATTTACATCCTACGTCATTGTTTTCGGTTTCTGCGTCGTTGATTCTATAGTTTTCGTATTCATTGGTCTTGTTTTCTCTCTGGTTTGATGGTTTTTCATGATGATACACGTCAGATGTAATACTATACATACACACAGATCACAAGAAATGTGCAAGCGTATTGCTGATACGTATTGTATCTAGAGGATAAAATGCTTCAAGAGCTGAATCTGAATTATTCAGAAAGTTTCCGTTCTAGCGCTTTCAAATCGCTAAAAAAAATTCAACATTCCATGGATATGTTTTTCGTATTCGACCACTGTTTCCTCTACTACTGCAACTGATATTGATATCTTCGCTTTACTTAACTGCACCCCCCCCCCCCCACACACACACACACACACGTGTGTATTTATGTAAGTATATATATTATAATTATTATGATTATATATAATGTATGTATATAATTTATATATATATATATATATATGTATATATATATATATATTATAATCTCAGACTCGTTTGCCTTTACTTGGCGTTCACACTAAGCACTCGGCTGAAAGAATCGACAGGAATAAACATCCCATAGACCTTATTCTGGTGGTTGCCAGAAGAAGAATTTATAAAGTAGAATTTGAAAAAAAAGACGAAAGTTTGGTAATACCATGGTCTTTTCAATAGAGTAACCAAATTTCTGAAAGCATTTGGTAACGACAGGTACTTCAAAAGAAAGTACTCATAAAAAACAACAAAAAACAAATCTTCAAATTTGGAGATTTTGAGCGACTTTTTTCTAATAACTGTCTGATGCAAAGAAAAAAAATCAGAGATTTGCAGGAACAGGTGCAGTAGAACTAAACAAAATCAAGTACTCGCTAAAATGTTCAAGTTGTGCTTTGACGTTTTAAACAACTTTGTTTGGGGAGACCTTTGAAAACGTCACGTTTTCCGTTGCGTTAAAAAGTCTGAAAGATACCATGGGGAGAGAGACCAAGGAGATAAATAGTGTAAAGGTAAAGGTGTCCCCTAACCTAGGCGGTCGTAGGGAGCAAGGCATCAGAGACCTCAGCTTCTCTATGGGCTAGCATGTTGAGGGTGGCGCCCATCTCCTCTCCCTGTAGTGTACTAGCGTAAAAAGGGTAAAGGTATTCGCATAACTTATGCAGTCACAGAGAAGCGAGGTGTCAGAGACCTCAGCTTCTCTAGAGGCCAGCATATTGAAGCCAGTGCCCATCTCCTCTCCCTCGCTGCTTTACCTTCCCTGTCCCAGAAGAGGAAGGCATCTATTTTTAGATGGGGTGAACGAGGGGGGGGGGGGGGGGGAGGGGGGGGCTGGGGGGACTGTAAGCCAACGCATATGAACAGTCGCACATCCAAGAGACAACCTTGCTCAACGCTGCTTAACCTTAGCGAGTGCTCTGACCACTGAGCTATCCCATCCCTGTGTGCTATCTGTCTGTCTGCCTGTCTTGTCTGTTGACGAGGTGACAGCCCCGATATGGCCTGCGCGGTCGGCGGGGCTCCAAGCAACATTATTGGATTGGATTGGTCTGTCTGCCTGCCTACTTGCCTGTCTTGTCTGCCTATGTATTTACTTGCCTGTTTACTTGCTTGTTTATATCTGTCTGACCACTTGCTTGGGGGATTTTGTTTATTTTCACTTTATTTTTTTGTCTGGCTTGAGCTTCTCTCACATTCATTTTTCTTTTATCATAGCGTTCGTCGTTCTTAAAACCAAAAGGCGTTATATTGATGAGAAACGCCCCAAATTATCGCCTGAAGAATTTGAAACTGAACGATTGATTGTGTTTCTGCCGGAAAAAAAATTACTCCCACAATTAAAGGGAAAGTACTCATTAATAAGAGATGTCGGCCGTCGTGGTTGTCGAGTTTCTTCCCTTATATTGCGTGATTGTTGTTAAGCGGGCTCCAACATGTGTTTTGTCTTTCGGGCTCCGTGTGTTTGTCTGCCCTTGGTCGTTTTGTTCTGTCAGTATGGTTGTGTGATTGTTTTTCTTTTCAGAGCATTTGTCGGAATGCTTTGTCTACTTTTGTAACTAATCTCTCTTTCTGTCTCTTTCTCTATGTGTGTCTCTCGCTGTCTCTCTGTCTCTTTGTCTGTCTGTCTGTCTGTCTCTCTCAGATTTAATCCCTGATAAAGGCGGGGACTGGGTGTAAAAAAGCACGCGAGTGCTTATTCATTATCCTCGAAATAAAAGAATTGCCTTGCCTTTCCTTGCCTTGCCTTGTCTCTTCTTTTGTCTCTTTCTCTGTCTCTCGACGTCTGTACCTCTCTCTCTCTCTCTTCTATTCTTTTCTTATTTTTTTTCTTTTTATTTTCTTTCTCCGTCCCCTTTTGTTTCATTCCCTCAATCAGTAGTTTGCATGCAAACGTTTGCTTGTGTATCACATCTGCTAAAAGACTGTTCAGTCGATAACTGACTAGATTTTCTCGACTGAGATAGATAGATAGAGAGAGGCAAGGCAAGGCAAGGCAAGGCAAGGCAAAATTCTTTTATTCGAGGATAATAGATAAGCACTCGTGTGCTTTTTACATCCAGTCCCCGCCCTTTTCAGGGATAACATCAAGAAAAAAAGATAACATGTTTAGACAACAGGTAAGAGAGAGAGAGAGAGAGAGAGAGAGAGAGAGAGAGAGAGAGAGAGAGAGAGAGAGAGAGAGAGAGAGAGAGAGGAGAGTACACAGTACACTTTAAGCCAGGTAGTGTTACGTACAATTATCAACTGACCAATAATATCATCACTTAATACTATCTATCTTTCTAGTTATGCACATATAGAAAATATATGATATGATAAATGTGATACGAAAAATAAAATATCCAAACTATACTCTTTGAAATCAGTTACAACTACACAATGATAAGATACATATAAAAATATTTACACACACACACACACACACACACACACACACACACACACACACACACACACACACACACACACACACACACACACAGAGGAAGAGAGAGAAAGGGGAGAATTATATATATCCAGCAGGGTGAGGACTGGTTCATTAGTTTTGATGCATCAAGTGGATTAGGTGATTTTTGAAGGTCGTCAATGATTGGTGCTGTTTAATTAAATCGGGAAGGGAGTTCCACAGTACAGGGCCTGAGTATAGTAAACTAGATTTGTACAAGTCTATTCTTGGGATTGGGACACTTGGCTTTTCAGTATTTCTGGCATGATTCATTGGGAACTTATCTCTTAAGGATGTGGGGACAGTTCCTGCCATTATCTTAAACATCAGGATGCATTTGTTATATTTTAGTCTTTGTTGTAGGGGGAGAATACTTAACTGAGTATAATCCACTTCGAGTAAGGTTGTTTTCTTCAGGAGGATAAGTTTGAGAGCACGTTTATACAGACTTAATAAGGGTTTCATAGTGTTTGCACTGGCAGAATCCCATAGGGTTGAGGCATAGTCTATTGAGGATTGTATTCAATAGAATTCGGCAATACGTCAGTCCCTCTATCCAGTGCTGTAAAGTATCTAGGAGTCGTTATTGACAACACACTCTCCATGCAAAAATTCATCACCCAGACCTGTCAGTCATGCTACTATCAACCACGGCGTATTAGTGCAATTCGAAAGTACCTGTCCACTGATGCAACATCCAAACTAGTCACTTCTCTTATTCTTTCACGTCTGGACTATTGCAATTCTCTTTTGGCTGGTCTGCCAGCATCATCTATCCACTCTCTCCAACGTATACAAAACTCTGCAGCTCGACTGGTCCTCAGAAAGAAAAAATCTGAACACATTACTCCTCTCTTGCAATCTCTCCACTGGCTGCCTGTGCCACAGAGAGTTAACTACAAGATCAGTACTCTCTGTTATAAATGTCTCCACAAAACAGCACCCTCCTACCTCTGTGAATGTCTTCACGTGTACACACCTTCTCGTTCCCTCCGCTCGGCTGCAGATACCTTATCCTTAAAAATTCCGAGATTCAACCTATCTACCGTTGGCCGCCGCTCTTTCTCTATTTCTGGTCCATCAATCTGGAATGACCTCCCTCTCTCCCTTCGGCAAAAGCCTACATATGACACTTTTAAATCCAACCTCAAGACACACTTGTTTCAAACCTAAGATTTTTGCCTTCTGTTTTCATCTCCTATTTGTCCCTGCCTTCAACAATTGAAATTCCATTCACCCTGTCAAAATGTATAACCTCTATAAGTGTGTGTGTGTGTGTGTGTGTGTGTGTGTGTGTGTGTGTGTGTGTGTGTGTGTGTGTGTGTGTGTGTGTATGTATGTATGCGTGTGTGTGTGTGTGCGTGTGTGTGTGTGTGTGCGCGTGCGCGCGCGCGCGCGTGTGTGTGCTTTCGTATTTGCTAGAATTATTTATTGTCATTGGTTGTTTGTTGTGAGGGTCGAGTGCAAGCGCTTTGATTTGTTTTTACAAGATATAGCGCTATATAAATTCCATGTATTATTATTATTATTTATTATTGTATATAAGCTTGAAAGAATAATTTCCTTGAGTGGTAGTCAAGGAAGTGTTTAATTTTAGTCAACTGGTATACTCTTTGGGACAAGTATTTGCATAGGTGAGATATGTGGTAGAACCAGCTGAGATTTTCATCGATTGTTACTCCTAGAACTTTGTGATGAGAGGTTTGTTCGATTGCTTCTTTTTTATATGGATTGGAAACTGTTTATGAGGTAAATTTTGTCGCTTTTGTCTGGTGGTGATAAGCATGCATTTTGTTTTTCGGGGATGAATAGACATGTGGTTCAGTTCTGTCCATTTGACAAGATCATTACAGCTTTGTTGTAATATGGTTGCAAGAGAGTCAATGTCATTATGGCTTGTATATATGGTAGTGTCATCAGCAAATAGTTCACATTTTGATGTAACATGTAGAGGAAGGTCATTTATGTATAATGAAAAGAGAATTGGTCCTAGTATAGATCCCTGTGGTACTCCATAATGAATGGGTTTAAGATTGGATGTGGATGTAGTTGTTGAAACACACTGTTGTCTGTTCTTGAGATAAGAAGTGAGTAGTTCTAGACTATTTGACGATATATTGTACAGGTCTAGCTTCCTGATAAGTGTGTGGTCAATTGTATCAAATGCTTTTTTGAAATCTACAAATAAGAGAGAGAGAGAGGAGAGGAGGAGAGAGAGAGAGAGAGAGAGGAGAGAGAGAGGCAAATCCCTTGATTAATTGATTGATTGATTGATTGATTAATGGATTGATTTCAGCTCCCAGACTGCCCCCACCGACGAAAGATAGGCAGACATTACTTGGCAGTGATGGGAAACAGACAGAAGAGAAGGTAATGTAATGTAATGTAGTGTAATGTTTTGCAATGTAATGTCTTGTAATGTAATGTTGTTTAAGTGCATGTGACCATGTTGTACTTGCTAGTGGATCATATTTTTTTAGCTCTCATTTTGGACCAACTTGTGTGAGCTGAACAATATTATTTTCCTCTTACTATCTCGTCGTTACTGTGAATTCTGTCTCTTGCATGCGGTTACTATTGTCCCCTCTCCTTTTCAAAACTTTAAATTCTTCTTCTTCTGGGAGAGAGAGAGAGAGAGAGAGAGAGAGAGAGAGAGAGAGAGAGAGAGAGAGAGAGAGAGAGAGAGAGAGAGAATGAATGAATGAATGAATGAATCAAATCAAATTTTTTTCCAGATGGTACATTGAGTAAGCATCGATTTGCTTTTTTCCATCAAGCCATCTGTGTGTGTATGTGTGCGTGCGCGCGTGCGTGCGTGCGTTTGTGCGTGTGTGTACTTTCTGATTTATTCATAATGGCTCCAATAACAGAAGATCTAACAGAAGACCTACTTGAAAAAAAGACAATTCCCCCCCCCCCCAAGATATTTTCCGCTCTTTTAATTCATAATTCTGCTTCCAGCGTCCTTTGTGCATGTTCAATGAATTATCACTTTTTGGGTAGTAAAAAAAATCCTGGCTTGGTACCTACCCGCCTAAAGCAGTACCACGTGGCTGGTTTGTGAACAAGGGCACAAAGGCGGAGCCAATGAGGAGAAAAATTACCATCTCCTTTGACTACCTGCCAGCCACTTGTAAGGTCCAGCTGGACTGGCTCTTCTTGTTAAGATCTTCACAGAACTACCTGTCTTTGAAATGAGACAGTTGAAGAGTTCGGCCGTTTTTCATTTTATTTGGGTGGCTAGTGCACTTGTTTTGTGGGAAGAGTTAAGGGTGTGTGGGTGTGTGTGACAGACAAACACACAGAGAGGCAGGCAGACAGGCAGGCAAACACACACACACACACACGCACACGCGTGCACACACACACAGTGGCGCGCGCGCAACACACACACACACACACACACACACACACACACACACACACACACACACACACACACACACACACACACACAACACACACACAGAGGTGAGTTATCTCTAAGTTTTCCTTCTCAATTAGGCTACTTGTCATTTTTTTGTTGGCGTGGAGTGTATGTAAAACGGTGTTCCTCTTCCTTCAGTAACAGTTAACCTTTTTTTAAAAATTTAATTTCCTTTCGTGCCCTATGCGCTTACTAGAGTTCAAACAACATTAATGGTTAGCTATAATTGCTGAACCCTCACAGTTGTCATAAGTTCAGACTGAGCCAATGCTTCAAGATACGTTATACTTTCAGCCTCTTGTAGGTGATCATAATAGTTCTTCCTGTCCTTTTTTCTGTGGTGGTCTGCATTCCTGTTTTATCATGTGTGGGCGCGCGCGCGCGCGCTCACGTACGCACACACGCACACACGCACACACACATACACACACGCACACATGCACACTCACTCACGCACTCGCGTCCGCGCGCACACACACACTCGTTTCATCACACACACACACACACACACACACACACACACACACACACACACACACACACACACACCACACACACAGCACACACACACACACACACACTGTTTGCTGTTTGTGTTTTCCCCCTTCCTCCTTGATACCCCTTAAAGACTTAAAAATGGGAATGGTACATTTTTCAAAGATACTTTTATTTTCAAAACGCATCATTTCTCTTCCAGTACCGTTTCTTCTCAGACATTTGGATCAAATTTTAAATGATCAAAAGAAAAAAAAAGGGGGGGGGGGTTAAGAACCTCATCAAAGCAATAATATATGGCTCGTTTGTGCTAAAGAGGCTCAAAGAAAGTAGGAATGAATAAGGAGACGAAACTACTACCATCCTCTTTGATTACCTGCCAGCCACTTACCTGTAAGGTCCAGCAGGACTGGCTTCTCTTGGTTAAGATCATCACAGAACTACCTGTCTTTGAAAAGAGACTTGTCAAAGAGTTCGGCCGTGCATTGGATTTTCTTTTTGGCAGTGAGCGCGGTATGTTTGTGAAAAGTGTGGGTTGTGTGTGTGTGTGTGTGTGTGTGGGGGGGGGGGGGGGGGTGTTGTGTGCGTGTGTGTGTGTGTGTGTGTGTGTGTTGTTCTGTTGTGTTGTTGTCTCTCTCTCTCTCTCTCTCTCTCTCTCTCTCTCTCTCTCTCTCCTCTCTCTCTCTCTCTCTCTCTCTCTCTCTCTCTCTCTCTCTCTTTCTCTCTCTCCCTCCCTCCCTCTCCATCTCCTCTCTGTGGGTATGTGTATGCATTTGCGGGCGCGGGCGAGTGGTGGTTATATAAGAGAGAGAGAGAGAGAGAGAGAGAGAGAGAGAGAGAGAGGGGCAGGCTCTTAGAAGCTCATCCTTCACCTAAATTATCGATAGCATTCAAGTGTAAGAGTGTTTGGGAAACGTTATCACCGTTCCGGCAATAACTTATGGTTGAACAGCTTTTCCTTTGCGTCTTACACTTGTCTTTTCGAGTGTCCTATAAAGTTCACACGACAAAACTGACTAGAGATAATTGCAAACACTTCGCAGTTGCTGTTGGTTAGAAAATGAAAGCGCCTGATGCCTTGTCAATGGGGGTAAACCACCTCCTGTTTTTTCTGCTTGTTTGTGTGAACATTTCATAAACTTGAAATTTTGTCTTTGTCTCTGTTTCTATTTTGGTGTGTGGTTGAGTGAGTGAGTGAGTGAGTGAGTGAGTGTGTGTGTGTGTGTTGTTGTTGTTGTTGTCTTCAATTTTACGTCTGTTCACTCTCAGTGATATTAGACGAAGTGTGTGTGTGTGTGTGTGTGTGTGTGTGTGTGTGTGTGTGTGTGTGTGTGTGTGTGTGTGTGTGTGTGTGTGTGTGTGTGTTCATTTATGTTTTAATCTTTTATACCGAGGATAATAGAATAAGCACTCATGTGCTTTTTTACATCCAGTCCCTGTGTATATGCAGTTTTGTAAATTTTGTCATCTGTTCCCGTCGGCACACAATGGCCTACTCTTACAAAAAGAACAGGATTTAACGTGTGTTCCGCATTTCGTAAAAGTAGGCCATTCTGTGCCGGTGGGAACAGATGACAAGATTTACAAAACTATGTGTGTGTGTGTGTGTGTGTGTGTGTGTGTGTGTGTGTGTGTGTGTGTGTGTGTGTGTGTGTGTGAGAGAGAGAGAGAGAGAGAGAGAGAAGATGTGGATGCGTGTATTTTTGAGCATGGGAATATATATATATATATATATATATAATCACCATCCGTCACATGGTTATAATTACAGTTCCAGTAGATCATGCTATCTCCTCTCTCTCTCTCTCTCTCCTCTCTCACACACACCCACACCCGCGCACACACCACACACCCCGCACACACGCACACACACCCCGCACACACGCACACACACGTATACACACGCACACACACACCGCACACACACACACCGCACGACACACACACAACACACACACACACACACACACACACACACACACACACACACACACACACCACACACACAACACCACACACACACACTTACACACACAACACACACACACACACACCACACCACACAACACACACTTGTTTTTGGTCGCCTAATTTTATTGTGGCGCCAGAACAATGCTGTTCCCTTGCTGGTCATTCTGTTTCCATATACTCACCCCAACTGCACCGAAGCAGACACACCAATCATACTTCTGTCAGGAAGGTGTGGGGTAGCCTAGTGGTTAGAGCGTTGAGCTCGCGATCTGATGGCTTGGGTTCGAGCCAGCACAGAGGCACCTATTCGAGATTTTCTCCTAGAGTTAAAATCAGTACCGACTCCACTCCCCCTGAAAATCCTTCAGATGAGACTGTAAATCGAGGTCCCGTTTGCGAACGCAGAGCATCTTGTACACACTTCAAAAAAACTCTTTTTACATTTCGGAAAAAATAGGTCATTACGTACCGGCAGGAACATGAATAATGCATGCACACTGGTGCCATATTTAGATAGATCCCCGGAGTCGGAATTAAGATTGATGATGAGCAAATGATGAGCAAAAACGGTTGTATATGTGCAAAATCTCGCCATTGGTGAAGGTGGAAGGTCCAGCCGAGGAACGAACACAATTTAATAACTCGTGTCATTCTCCCGAGGTGATTTGGTTCTCTGGCCATCCGTCATGTCACTGCTCTTTGGTAGAGCCTGACCCAGTGAAACGAAAGAAAAGAAAGGTGCCCTACTTTTTGAGCCAGTTGCAGCTACAACGAGTGGCATCAAGTTTGAGTGGTAGCTGCTTTAGTGTGTGTGTGTGTGTGTGTGTGTGTGTGTGTGTGTGTGTGTGTGTGTGTGTGTGTGTGTGTGTGTGTGTGTGTGTGTGCGTGCGTGCGTGAGCACGTGGGTGCGCAAAGGTACTTACTTTTGATCACTGCCTTTCAGACACTTTATTCAAGCCCTTAATCTCAGAGACAGAGTATGTGCCTTGTATAATTATATGTATGTGATAACATACACATGCATACATACGTACATGCATGCATGCATACATGCATGCATACATGCATACATGCATGCATACATACATGCATACATGCATACATACATGCATGCATGCATGCATGCATGCACGAAACATACAGGTATGGGTCATTTATTCTTCATTGTCGTTGTCGAACTCTCAGACATCAACTATTCTTGTCTGTCATATGACCGAAAATGCGTTGCGCTGCCATTAAGCTTCTGACAAGTCAGATCCAGCACATTCGACTTCGGCGTGGGAGAGAATTGTTATCTTTTAAATCTTTCTGTGAAAAAAGGCAGGAGGATGAACCAAGAAGGCATAAAATAGACGAGGAGGTGACAGTAAAAATGACCAAGACAGAAACAAAGAGAACGAGCGAAGAGAGGGAATTCCTAGGTCATAATTTCCAGAAGGTGGGGATGCTACTTGTACTGACAGGCCCCTGGCATCCCACAGGGAAGTGTGGGTCATATTACCAAGTACTCCAACATGGAATAGAATAGAATAGAACTTATAACCTTATTTTATTATCTTTTTACATTTATTTTTAGGAAGACATTGGGTTGCTGAAACATGCAAAGTTTCTTCCCGATGTTTCATTACTTTCTAGTCTATGTGTGCATTTTTCATTCCCGTTTTTGTTTACTTGGAATAAGTGTAATTTCTCTGGACTTTTTCGTGCAGTGCAGTGATATTTGTGCCATGCATAGAAAGTGTTTTTTTGTTTATCTGTATGTCACTTGTCTGCATAAGCATCAACTTATTGTGGGATAGGGGCTTAAAAGATGCCGTAACTTGATGCATTTCCCATGCTGTTTGATTATGCTGTAGATGCATAAAATAAAATAGTTATGTTTGAACCAAGATCAAAACAAAAAAAATCAAAAGCCCTAGCAATCTCCGCAAAAAGAAGGCAACCGAATCAGACCAAACCAAACCAAACACAGCCCAAACCAAATCAATTCAAACCAAACACAAACTGCTGCTTTGAAGACAGGAAACAGGCCACATTCATGTAAATGCTGCATCAAAGAGAAACGGACACCATGTGTAGACAACGTTAGTCTTTTTGTCTCAATCACTCTTGCATTTTCTTTATCTTTAAACGTTTTTTCTGAAAAATTGCTTGTACTCTTTTTAGATAATTTTTTCGCGTTTCCCCTCCTCTAAAATAGGTGTCTTACTGTGCATGGCCGGGCGTTAAACAAAAAGAGGAAGGGTTAATTAAAGAAAAATAGAATGGAATAAATGAACGGCAACACAACCAGCCCTCGTCCTAAAAGCTTTAAAAAGCAAGACAAACGGATTAAATCAAAAGCCGAATTAAAGCATAAGGAAAAGCGAAAGTGTCTGAAGAAATATTGATAAAGTGAGGATGATATGATATACCCAAAACGCTTCAAACACGCTTTTGATTGACTGAGCACAAAAGACAAAACATCCAAGGCAAAACGATACAAGCAACATTAAAAAAAAATCCTCACCTCAAGCAAACAAACAAGTAAAACAAACAATCATTGACGTAACCATAATAAAGATGGATAGAAAAGCCTGCAGTGTCGTTGATACAGCCCTAACGTGATTATCTTGCATGTTACAAGAGTGTCTCTGATTTCCAAGAGATTGTCTCGGGATCATGCAATTAACTGACATATCTCATACGGTTGTTGCACGATACTGCAGACAGGTGCAACTATGAAGGGTTTCTGCTATCTGGGTTTCACTTCAGGCAAACGATGTGTGGAAGACGTTTGAGAGAAGCGAGGTGCTTGAGTACACTATGCTGGAAGATAGCCAACACGATTCATAGGAATTAGGCCCACGCCCTTTTTTTTCTGAGGTCACATTTACTGTGCTCGTCGCCAGTAAGAAGTTCTGTCTGTATGTGTTTGTGTTTGGGACATGGTGGTGGTAATATTCTGCTTCATATACCAACACGTGTGCTAGAACTGTGGAGACAGGTTTATCATAATACCCCAAAGACGTTGTGAATGGGATTCATGCAGGAATGTAAACAGAGGCATGGGAATCAATCCTGACGTCGAAGGCGAATCTTTTAGGAATGTTGATTTGAAATTCTACATCACCGGTAAGTTCATGCGTGCCATTTTTTAGCAACGTGTACCGTTCCGCATGAGTCAGTGTAAAGTTTACACACACTGGCAGTCAATTTTTGTGTTAGCTAGCACTCACGGCTGTAAAATTGTTATTTTGACAACAGGAGGGAGGGAAGGTTGGTTTGGCAGGAGATTGGCAGCATTCGGCAGACACATCTTGAAGAGAGTGCAGATCTATTAGCACGATGCACCCGGCACCTCATCCATTGGTAATGAGCAGCAGGCATCTTCCATAAGGGGCTACTGTTTTGTGGAGTGCTTTCTTCTGTTCCCTGTTCAACATTCACTCTGGCCCCCAAATCCCCGCCTCTCTCTCCTCGTCTGCAGTCTCCGCTTTAACTCCTGCAGAGGAAAT
The DNA here is from genome assembly GCA_030674155.1 of Stramonita haemastoma. Classification (NCBI taxonomy): domain Eukaryota; kingdom Metazoa; phylum Mollusca; class Gastropoda; order Neogastropoda; family Muricidae; genus Stramonita; species Stramonita haemastoma. The sequence goes on along the minus strand of CM060325.1, from coordinate 21,467,156 downwards.
GACGCAACAACTTCAAACATCTTGATCAGATTAACGTACTTGTGGAGAAAGGCAAGAACTGCCAAACTATTATTTTCTGGCGAGGGTCTTCCATTTTTTCCCTCTTCAGATGTCGTAATTATTTCCCGCAAGGAGTCGTCTGCCTGTGTTCTGTGAAAGTAGTAATTGTTACAAAGAGAGGCCATTAATGACGCGGCCTGTGTCGGAATCGTTTAGTGGTGTGGTGTGTTCTTCAGTAGTCAGCCATGTCTTCAGTTCAGTGTCAGTGTATCGACATTTCAGACCAGATGGATTAAATATCTTCTGCAGCTATACAAATCATGTGATCTACAACCACTTTGGGACTTTACACCGGACTTTGGGGAATATTTCAAGGTTAACACAAACATCAAAATGGTTGGTTCATTCATAATTGCTTGATTCAAATTGTGTATTCTGTTACAAGTTCAAGTTGAAGTGATTGTTGATCATGTCTTTTATTATACGAAAATAATGGGTGTGCTGATTTTGCGTTATTTTTCAGTTCGTCTTTTGAAGTCATTTTTAATGGTTTGATATCTTGGAATTACATCTGATCGTTTGTCACAACTTCGAATATGACACAGTTGTAAGCATGCACGATCTAAATATCACGTTTGCTATTACATTACGTGCCTTGGCTTATGATGAGACGTTGAAATACATTTGTCCTCATAGACTTCTTCCGAAGTTTGATCGCCTAAGCACAACGTGACAAAAATACACGTAAGGATTCTAAAAGAGAAAGACATCATTATTGTTTCCATTTACAACAGTGCAGCTAGCTAGAAACATCAGATTTTATATACCTGAGCAAAATAGGATTCTTATTTTTCAAAAAAGAATTTAGAATAAACTATCGTTTTGCGAGAAAAAAAATCTGCGTGTAAATGAAAAGAGACTGAACAGATCTTCTTAAGTACGCAGGCTAAAACCATTTAGTTCTGTGAAACAAATTTCTTCTTTTTTGTTGGGTAAATTTATTATTAACAGAAAAAACCCGTTTTACTTTGAAAAATCAAGCAGTCAGTCAGTTATACTTTGGTTGAGGACATAAGTGTTTTAGTTACTCATTAAATCAATGTAAGTGATATGACTGACTTCTAGTTAGGAATAAAGGTTATGAAATAATTAAATTAATCTTACGTTCTATGTTGCCACATGCTGGCATTTCATAGTGGCAGTGTGCTTGGAAATGTTATAGGCTATTGTTTGTGCCGTTATGTTTTTTTCCGTTGATAGTGGCGTTTTTGTTTGTTTGATACTGTTCATGCCACGTAATGCAAACAGTGATTATCGTGGCAATTACATTTAGTGCTAGACTAAAACTGAAAGAAGTAGCTGAATAATCTGTTGGCCTGTGTAGGTTTGATAGCGGAATTAAAGTCTTCAGATTGTAAGGGAAACAGAATATGTAAGTTTGTAGGGTAAGATCTATTTTTGTTTCATACATTTTGTTCTTTTCAAAATAATTGAATCCACTGTTCTCAGGATTCCAGTATGACGGAACTTAAACAGCTATATCATGACGTTTCGAACATGCTCTCTGTTAGTCTACTTACTTCTACTTCCAAAATGCGTTCCCATTCAAGAAAAAGTTGGAAGAAATCCGAAGAACCCCTTTTACTTATCACAGCGACAATATCTACTATGCCGTTGCTCAGGACATAAACGCTAGCTGTGACACAATAGGCCAAAAAGTTTACAAATAATCATAATTATGTACTTTAAAAAATCCAGATAATTAGGAAAAACAGTTAAATGTGCTAAAGAAATGCAAGAAAGATTAGCAAACAGATTGGAATAATACAAAAGGGGGGAAATGCTTGGCAAAAAGCACTACATTTTTTAAAAAGTGTACTAGGAAAAAGGAATATTCAACGAAACATTTTTAGTGTGGTATTTTTTCGTCCCTCGGCTAGAGCTCCTGGGCTCACTAACTGGGAGATTTTACGTATGCGACCGTTTACCCACCTTTAAAATAGCCGCATTCCGAC
>CM060325.1:21451501-21457541 GCA_030674155.1 Stramonita haemastoma | reverse complement strand
TAGCTGCTTTAGTGTGTGTGTGTGTGTGTGCATGCGTGCGTGCGTGCGTGCGTGTGTGTGTGTGTGTGTGTGTGTGTCTGTGTCTGTGTCTGTGTCTGTGTCTATGTGTCTGTGTGTGTGTGTGTGTGCACATGTGCGCGCGCGCCTGTGTATGCGTTTTAGTGTGTGTGTTTGCGCGCGTGCGTGATCACGTGGGTGCACAAAGGCACTTACTTTTGATTACTGCCTTTCAGACACTTTATTCAAGCACTTAATCTCAGAGACAGAGTTTGTGCCTTATGTAATTATGTGTATGTGATAACATACACACATACATACACGCATGCATGCACACACACACACAACACACACACACGCACGCACGCACGCACGCACGCATACACGCATACATGCATACATGCATACATGCATGCACGAAACATAGACAGGTGTGGGTCATTTCTTCTTCGTCGTTGTTGTCGAACGCTTAGACAGCAACTATTATTGTCTGTTATATGACCGAAAATGCGTTGCGCTGCCATTAAGCTTCTGACAAGTCAGATCCAGCACATTCGACTTCGGCGTGGGAGAGAATTGTTATCTTTTAAGTCTTTCTGGAAAAAAGGCAGGAGAATGAACGAAGAAGGCATAAAATAGATGAGGAGGTGACAGTAAAAATGACCAAGGCAGAAACAAAAAAGAGAGCGAGAAAAAAAGAGGGAATTCCTTGGTTATAATTTCCGGAAGGTGGGGATGCTATTTACACTGACAGGCCTCCGGTATGCCAACAGAGAAGTGTGGGTCATATTACCAAGTATTCCAACACGGAATAGAACTTATAACCTTATTTTATTTTTTTTTTACATTTATTTTTTTAGGAAGATAATGGATTGCTGCAACATACGAAGTTTCTTCCCGATGTTTCATTACTTTCTAGTCTGTGTGCATTTTTCATTCCAGTTTTTGTTTACTTGGAATAAGTGTAATTTCTCTGGACTTTTTCGTGCAGTGCAGTGATATTTGTGCCATGCATAGAAAGTGTTTTTTTTGTTTATCTGTATGTCACTTGTCTGCATAAGCATCAACTTATTGTGGGATAGGGGCTTAAAAGATGCCGTAACTTGATGCATTTCCCATGCTGTTTGATTATGCTGTAGATGCATAAAATAAAATAGTTATGTTTGAACCAAGATCAAAACAAAATAATCAAAAGCCCTAGCAATCTCCGCAAAAAGAAGGCAACCGAATCAGACCAAACCAAACCAAACACAGCCCAAACCAAATCAATTCAAACCAAACACAAACTGCTGCTTTGAAGACAGGAAACAGGCCACATTCATGTAAATGCTGCATCAAAGAGAAACGGACACCACGTGTAGACAACGTTAGTCTTTTTGTCTCAATCACTCTTGCATTTTCTTTATCTTTAAACGTTTTTTCTGAAAAATTGCTTGTACTCTTTTTAGATAATTTTTTCGCGTTTCCCCTCCTCTGAAATAGGTGTCTTACTGTGCATGGCTGGGCGTTAAACAAAAAGAGGAAGGGTTAATTAAAGAAAAATAGAATGGAATAAATTAACGGCAACACAACCAGCCCTCGTCCTAAAAGCTTTAAAAAGCAAGACAAACGGATTAAATCAAAAGCCGAATTAAAGCATAAGGAAAAGCGAAAGTATCTGAAGAAATATTGATAAAGTGAGGATGATATAATATACCCAAAACGCTTCAAACACGCTTTTGATTGACTGAGCACAAAAGACAAAGCATCCAAGGCAAAACGATACAAGCAACATTAAAAAAAAATCCTCACCTCAAGCAAACAAACAAGTAAAACAAACAATCATTGACGTAACCATAATAAAGATGGATAGAAAAGCCTGCAGTGTCGTTGATACAACCCTAACGTGATTATCTTGCATGTTACAAGAGTGTCTCTGATTTCCAAGAGATTGTCTCGGGATCATGCAATTAACTGACATATCTCATACGGTTGTTGCACGATACTGCAGACAGGTGCAACTATGAAGGGTTTCTGCTGTCTGGGGTTTCACTTCAGGCAAACGATGTGTGGAAGATGTTTGAGAGAAGCGAGGTGCTTGAGTACACTATGCTGGAAGATAGCCAACACGATTCATAGGAATTAGGCCCACGCCCTTTTTTTTTCTGAGGTCACATTTACTGTGCTCGTCGCCAGTAAGTTCTGTCTGTATGTGTTTGGGAAATGTTGGTGGTAATATTCAGCTTCATATACCAACACGTGTGCTAGAACTGTGGAGACAGGTTCATCATAATACCCCAAAAGACGTTGTGAATGGGATTCATGCAGGAATGTAAACAGAGGCATGGGAATTAATCCTGACGTTGAAGGCGAATCTTTCAGGAATGTTGATTTGAAATTCTACATCACCAGTAAGTTCATGCGTGCCATTTTTTAGCAACGTGTACCGTTCCGCATGAGTCAGTGTAAAGTTTACACACACTGGCAGTCAATTTTTGTGTTAGCTAGCACTCACGGCTGTAAAATTGTTATTTTGACAACAGGAGGGAGGGAAGGTTGGTTTGGCAGGAGATTGGCAGCATTCGGCAGACACATCTTGAAGAGAGTGCAGATCTATTAGCACGATGCACCCGGCACCTCATCCATTGGTAATGAGCAGCAGGCATCTTCCATAAGGGGCTACTGTTTTGTGGAGTGCTTTCTTCTGTTCCCTGTTCAACATTCACTCTGGCCCCCAAATCCCCGCCTCTCTCTACTCGTCTGCAGTCTCCGCTTTAACTCCTGCAGAGGAAATGACGCAACAACTTCAAACATCTTGATCAGATTAACGTACTTGTGGAGAAAGGCAAGAACTGCCAAACTATTATTTTCTGGCGAGGGTCTTCCATTTTTTCCCTCTTCAGATGTCGTAATTATTTCCCGCAAGGAGTCGTCTGCCTGTGTTCTGTGAAAGTAGTAATTGTTACAAAGAGAGGCCATTAATGACGCGGCCTGTGTCGGAATCGTTCAGTGATGTGGTGTGTTCTTCAGTAGTCAGCCATGACTTCAGTTCAGTGTCAGTGTACCGACATTTCAGACCAGATGGATTAAATATCTTCTGCAGCTATACAAATCATGTGATCTACAACCACTTTGGGACTTTACGCCAGAATTTGGGGAATATTTCAAGGTTGACACAAACATCAAAATGGTTGGTTCATTCATAATTGCTTGACTCAAATTGTATATTCTGTTACGGGTTCCTGTTGAAGTGATTGTTGATCTTGTCTTTTATTATACGAAAATAATGGGTGTGCTGATTTGCGTTATTTTTCAGTACGTCTTTTGAAGTCATTTTTAATGTTTTCATATCTTGGAATTACATCTGATCGTTTATTACAATTCCAAATATGATGCAGTTGTAAGCATGCACGATCTAATTATCACGTTTGCTATTACATTACATGCCAAATCTTATGATAAGACGTTGAAATAAAATTGTCCTCATAGACTTCTTCCGACGTTTAATCGCCTATACACAACGTGACAAAACCACACCTCAGGATCCTAGAAAAAGACATCATTATTATTTCCTATTGCAACAGTACAGCTAGAAACATTAGCTTTTTATATAACGGAGCAAAATAGGATTATTTTTCACAAAGGATTTTAGGGTAAACTGTTGTTTTACGGGTAAAAAGTCTGCACATAAATGGAGATTGAATATATCTTGCCAAGTATGCAGGTGAAAACCATTTTGTTCTGTGAAACAAATTTAATCTCTTTTTCATAAGGTTTTTTTTCTTAACACGGGGGAAAATTGTTTTACTTTGAACAATCAAGCAATCACTCAGTTTTACTTGAGACCATAAGAGTTTTAGTTACTCATTAAATCAATGTAAGTAATATGACAGACTGTAAGTTATGAAAAAGGCTATAAAACGACTAAAAGCTTATGTTCAATGTCGCCACATCTTGGCATTTCATAGTGGCAATATACTTGTATGCTTAGAAATGTTATAGGCTAGTGTTGGTGTTGGTGTGTTTTTGCCGTTGATAGTAGCGCTTTTGTTTGCTAATATTCATGTCCAATGGTGCAAACTCAATACGTTTAACTTTCGACTAAAACCTGAATAATCTGTTGGCCTGACTAGTTTGATAATTAAATTAAAGTCCTCAGTTTGTAAGAGAAACTGGAAAGAGTATACGTTTTCCTACAAAGGGTAAGGTTTATTTTTGGTTCATACGTTTTTAGTTTAGTTTTTTAAATAATTGAATCAACTGTTATCAGGGTTCCAGTATGACGGAGCTTAAAAGCTTTGTCATGACAGTAGTTTAACTTTATGAACATGCTCTCTGTTAGTCTACTTATTTCTATGCCAAATGTGTTCCCATTCAAGAAACTGTCAAAAGAAATCCGAAGAACCCCTTTTACGAATCACATCAACATTATCTACTGTGGTGTTCTTCAGAACATAAACGCTGGCTTTGATACAATAGGGAAAAAAGGTTAAGAATAGTTATGTTTTTTTAAATGCCAGATAATTAAACAAAACAGTTTAATGTGCTTCACAAAATTTAATGCAAGAAAGATTAGCAAACAGATTGGAGTAATACAAAAGGGAGGAAATGCTCGGCAAAAACGTTGCATGTACTGCAATAAGTACCATATATATATATCTCTCTCTCTCTCTAATATATATATATATATATATATATATATATATATATATATATATATATATATATATATTAGAGAGAGAGAGAGAGAGAGAGAGAGAGAGAGAGAGAGAGAGAGAGAGAGAGAGAGAGAGAGAACTCGAAAAAGGGATATTCACCAAGATATCTTCAGTGTAGTATATTTTTTGTTCCACGGCTACAGCTCTGAGGTTCACTAACGGTGAGACTTTGTGAAAGCGACCGTTTATCCACCATTAAAGCAGCAGCATTATGACTTTGGGGATATAGATACCGTGAGGTCGAGATGCTTGATAACTGCCATATCCGCAAACTTCATCCAGTGTGTATTCTCACAGTACATCTTATGTGTTACGACACCCTGGGTGCTGAAGTTGGGGAACGCTGAACAACCCCTCCTCCATCATCACCATCACCACCACTACTACCACCATCACCACCACTACTACCACCATCACCACCACTACTACCACCACAACCACCACAACCACACCACTACTACACACCACAACCACCACCACTACCACCACTACCACCACAACCAACACCACTACTACCACAACCAACACCATTACCACAACCAACACCATTACCACCACTACTTCCACAACCAACACCACTACTACCTCAACCAGCACAACTACTACCACCATCACCAACAATATTACCACCACCACTACTATAACCACCACTACTACCACCATCACCACCACTACTACCACCATCACCATCACCACCACTAATACAACCATCATCACCACCACCACCACCACAGCCATCGCCAGCACAACCACCACCATCACCTCAACCTCCACCACTACCACCACTTCCACTTCACACACCACCACCACCACCACAATTGCCACCACCACTACCACCATCACCACCACCACCACCGCCACCACCACCACCACCCTTCACAAGTACAACCACCACCACCACAGCCATCACCACCACCACCACCATCACCACCACCACCATCACCATCACCACCATCACCAACACCACCACCACTAACACAACCACCACCACCTCCACCAGCACCACCACCTTTACCACCACCACCTCCACCACCACCTTCACCAAAACTAACATACCACCACCACCATCACCACCCTCTCCACCACCACCACCACCACCACCACACCACCACCACACACCACCACCACCACCACCATCATCACCACCCCCACCACCACCGTTCACCACCACCACCACCACCACTAACACCACCACCACCACCACCACCACCACCAAAAACAACAACAACAACACCAACACCAACACCAACATGATGATGAGGGTGTACGTGCGTGTGTGTTTGTTACAGGAGGAAGCTGGTTCAGCCAACAGAAAAATCTGGCGCTACGTCTCCAATGGTCAAGAG
>CM060325.1:21416501-21431501 GCA_030674155.1 Stramonita haemastoma | reverse complement strand
CATAGCTCTAAAAATTAATATCTGGGGAAATAGTATCGGGTGAATGATCAAACGTGAAGTTTTCGCCAGGATAGCACATGCAATAGAACCCATGGCATACAAAAAGTTGTATTTAGCAAAATTCGGTTAAAAAAAGCTCTTGTAGGGAAGCTAATACATGTACACATACATACATAGTTTATAAATGGGCAGCGCTGCTCTTGTGGCGACACGCTGTCCCCAGGGAAAGCAACCCAAATTTCGCGCTGCGAAACGCCGTTACTGAAAGAGGTATACAATACAAAAATATACACTATACATACAATACAAAAAATCAATATGCGTTACATATGCATACACGCGTGCAGACAAACAAAGCATCATAGACAAACTCATGCACATATGCATACAAAATGCATGCTCCCGCACACACGCACACACATACACAAACACATACACACAACCAAACACACAAACACACACACAACCACCCCCACCCCCCGACACACACACACAGACACACACGCACGCACGCGCACACATACAGACACATACAGACACACACCACACCACACAACACACACACACACACACGCATACATACACATACACGCATACATACACGCACACAAACACACACGCACACACACTACAGACACACACACACTACAGACACACATACACATACACACACATGCGCACTCGCGCGCACACACACAGACACACAGACACACAGACACACAGACACAGACAGACAGACAGACACACACACACACACACACACACACACACACACACACACACACACACAACACACACACACACCGCATCATGTACTAGTGCGCGCGCACTCGCGAATACACTTTTTTTCCACAGACCTAGTTTATAACAGTAAAGAAAAACCCATCCAAATTGCCATCTTCGCTCATGCTGTTTCTGACGATCTCTACGGATCTTCTGAAATAAGAGATAGCGATCTGGGAGCTGTCAGCTGTGTTTAAAAAGAGAAGACATAGGATTCGGTATCTACAACGAGGGGGGAGGGGAGGAGGAGGAGAGGGAGGGGTAGGAGAGGGAGGGTAAGAGAGAGGGGAGAGAGTGTGAAGAGAGAGAGTGAGAGAGAGAGAGAGGGAGGGGTAGAGAGAGAGTGGGGAGAAAGAAGAGAGAGAGGGAGAGAGGAGGGGAAGAGAGAGGGAGGGGAGAGAGAGAGAGAGGAGAGGGAGGGAGAGAGAGAAAGGGGGAGAGGAGAGAGAGAGAGAGAGGAGAATGGAAACGGATTTAGAAGGATGGGAAGAGAGAGAGAGAGAGAGAGAGAGAGAGAGAGAGAGAGAGAGAGAGAGAGAGAGAAGAGGGGGGAGAGAGAGGGAGGGGACAGAGAGAGCAGACAGACGACAGAAGGACAGAAGACAGACAGAAGTAGTATGAGGAGGGGGGGGGAAAGGGTTAGAAAGAGATGGGGGAGGGGAGAGAGACACACACACGACACACACACACACACAACATACACACACACACACACACACACACACACACCACACACACACACACACACACACACACACACACACACACCACACACACACACACACACACACACAAACATCATAATAAAGACTCTAGGCTGCAAAATGCCAGAGGAAAGCTGCCGTTGCTTATCCCGTCGCCAGACGCCCTTTTGCACATGATCAGACAATAGCAGAGGGAAGGTTGGCAGCAGAAACATCATATCACACACACAACATACACACACCGCGCACGCACGCACACAACACACACAACACACAAACACACACGACAACACAACACACACACGCGCACAACACAGCTTAAACACACACACTGACACACAACACAGAGCTAAACACACACACATAACACAACACACCACACAATACACACAAACACACTCACACACACACACACACACACACACACACACACACACACACACACACACACACACACACACACACACACACACACACACACACACACACACACCACACACACACACACACACACACACACACACACACACACACACCGTCCGGGGTAAACACACACACACCGACTCACACACACATACACACATCGAACACACACACATCGCAGACTTAACCAACACACACACAACACACACACATAGCAGACACACATACACACACATACACACACAAACACACACACACACATCACACACACACAACACACACACACACACACACAACACACACACACTGCCAATGCTGCTGCTGAAATCAAGGTCTGTGACTCATTTCCCAGATCCAGTTCCGTCACAGAACTCTGGTGGTCCTTATCTGATTACTTTTCCCCAGCCTCCACCCCACCTCATTTCTCTTGTATTGTGGGGCCGCGCGCTTTCCATGTATACTCATACATGAACTTTGGGTTAAGAGTGAGCAAAGTCACATACCCCCCCCCCCCCCCTCCATCCTCCCAAGAAATACCGATACAATACTGTGCCATTTTATTTTATCTTATTTATTTTATTTTACACCACTTAAGTCACGTCTGATTTCTTTACGTGAAATTCGAGCTGTTCTCCCCAAGGAGAAGCGCGTCGCTACAAAGCTGCGCCATCCACTATTTTTTTTTTTTTTCTTTTCCTGCCTGAAGTTGTATTTGTTTCCCTATCAGAGTCGGCTTTTTTTCTACATAATTTTGCCAGGGACAAACCTCTTGTTGCCGTGGGTTATTTGACGTGCGTTTAGTAATTTTGTGTAACATTCGGGATCTCGGTTTATGTCTGATCCAAAAGACTAGCATACACAACCACCACTCATAGTCTAATGGATAGGGGAAAAGTTTTAGGCCCAAGCGAGGTTTGAAATCACCGCACACTTCCGACTAAAGACTTTTTGCTTACCAGGCAGGCGCGTTACCTCTAGACCACGATCCACCCCTATAGGCAGTAATGCCCAGACTGCAGCTTGTTTTGTGTTTGAAATGAGAGTGCAGGTTGTCAGGTTAAGAACTTGTCAAGGCTGAAGACGGTTTTTAAACGTAACATTCCACAGCATAACACCATTTTTAATGTAGGCCTGGGTATTTTACCTCCATCAATGCTTGACAGAACATCTTACCTTGGCCACTGATAACATAAAGAATGTGAAAAAATTATAGAAATAAACAAAAGCAACAAAGATGGATTGGTAATCTCGATTTACTTTGTAGGCCTAGACAGCGAGAGGTTGAAAGTTCGAATCTCATCCGAAGCTGTCTTGTAGATTGTGAGCAGTGGTTTGTATGTCTATAGAATGAGATGATGGTTTGAGCTCTTGTTGAGTGTGTTTACACGAGTCTGCATTAACAAGAGAGCAGTTTATTCCAAGTGTTTTTTTTTTATTAGAAAAAAACATTCAAGTTTAGATAAGGAGCAAGTACACTAGCAGAGAAAAAAATGGATGCTTTTATTGTACAGTGGAGTGCTGTGTTTGGAAAGTGCAAGAGTGTACAGAGTGCAGTAGAGTGCAATAGAGTGCAGAAGAGTGCAGAGTACAGTAGAGTGCAGTAGAGTGCAGTAGAGTGCAGTAGACTGTACAGAGAGTGCAGTAAGTACAGTAGAGTCAGTAGAGCTGTACGTAGAGTGCAGTAGAGTACAGTAGAGGCAGTAGAGTACAGTAAGTAAGAGAGTACAGTAGAGCGTACAGTAGAGTGCAGTAAGTACAGAGTACGAGTGCAGTAGAGTACAGAGTACAGTGAGTGCAGTAGAGTGAGTAGAGTACAGTAGAGTACAGGTGCAGTAGAGTACAGTAGAGTACAGTAGAGTGCAGAGGTACAGTAAATAGTGCAGAGTACAGTAAAGTAGCAAGTCAGAGTACAGTAGAGCTAGAGTACGTAGAGTACAGTAGAGTGCAGAGTACAGTAGAGTGCAGAGTACAGTAGAGTGCAGAGTACAGTAAGGAGTGCAGAGTACAGTAAGAGTACAGAGAGTACAGTAGAGTAACAGTAGAGTGCAGTAGAGTACAGTAGAGTACAGTAGAGTGCAGTACAGTAAGTAGAGTGCAGAGTACAGTAGAGTAAGTAGAGTGCAGAGTACAGTAGAGTACAGTAGAGTGCAGTAGAGTACAGTAGAGCGTACAGTAGAGTACAGAGTACTGTAGAGTGCAGTAGAGTAACAGTACAGTAGAGTACAGTAGAGTGCAGTAGAGAACAGTAGAGTGCAGAGTATAGATAGAGTACAGTAGAGTACAGAGTACAGTAGAGTGCAGAGTACAGTAGAGTCAGAGTACCAGTAGAGTAAGTAGTACAGTCAGAGTACAAAGTGCAGTCAGAGTACAGAGAGTGCAGCAGAGTACAGAAAGTACAGTAGAGTAGAGTAAGTCAGAGAGTACAGAGTACAGTAGAGTGCAGAGTACAGTAGAGTACGAAGTGTACAGAGTACAGTAGAGTAGAGTGCAGAGTACAGATGCAGCAGAGTGCAGCAGAGTGCAGCAGAGTGCAGCAGAGTACAGTAGATGCAGTAGAGTGCAGAGTACAGTAGAGTCAGGTACAGTAGAGTGCAGCAGTACAGTACAGTCAGAGTACAGTGAGTGCAGCAGAGTGCAGCTAGAGTCAGAGTACAGAGTGCAGTAGAGTACAGAGACGTAGAGTGCAGTAGTAAGTGCAGTAGAGTGAGCAGTAGAGTAGCAAGTGCAGAGTACAGAGGAGTGCAGTAGAGTGCAGTAGAGAGTACAGAGTAGAGTTCAGTAGAGTGCATAGTCAGTAGTGACAGAGTACAGTAGAGTACAGTAGAGTCAGTAGAGTACAAGTATAGTAGAGTGCAGAGGAGTGCAGTAGAGTACAGAGGAGTGCAGTAGAGTACAGAGGAGTGCAGTAGAGTACAGAGGAGTGCAGTAGAGTGCAGTAGAGTGCAGTAGAGTGCAGAGGAGGCAGTAGAGTGCAGTAGAGTGCAGAAGAGTGCAGTAGAGTGCAGTAGAGTACAGAGAGAGTACAGAGGAGTGCAGTAAGTACGAGAGAGTGCAGTAGAGTGCAGTAGATTACAGAAGAGTGCAGTAGTGCAGTATAGTAAGTAGAGTACAGTAGAGTGAGTAGAGTAGCAGTAGAGTACAGTAGAGTGCAGTAGAGTACAGTAGAGTAGCAGTAGAGTAGCAGAAGTATCAGTAGAGTGCAGTAGAGTACAGTGAGTACAGTAGATTACAGTAGAGTGCAGTAGAGTACAGTAGAGTACAGAGGAGTGCAGTAGAGTACACACACACACACACACACACACACACACACACACACACACACACACACACACACACACACACACACACACACACACACACACACACACACACAGAGTAACAAGACACAAAACAGACGCACAGGTAGGGAGAAATAGAGGTGAAGGACAGAAATCCTTTTAGATTGTTACTGTAGGCCAGTCGGTTCACTGTAAGTTAATTGAGGAATAATATTAAAATTGTGACCAGTATGGCAACGTAAATGAAATTTTAGTTCTTTAACAGTAATAGTTGATAATGTGTACATTTCTTTTTACTTAACATTATTAACATTTATTATTATTTTTTTATTTATATATTGTTTAAAACTGTTTTTTAATTCATTTTGTTGTTACAAAAACATATATGCATGACAGGCATTAGCATTAAGAATAAATCGTATGTTCATGAGTGCATACTAATATTGTAAGTAATTATACAACGTTCAAATACCCTCATTCATATAATATGCATATAATGCCTACAACATACATACACACAGCACACATACACACAATTATTAACATTATTACCATTATCGATAATTGAAAGACATAACAAATATTTTCGGTATCGAAAGCAAGCAACAATCTCCAAACAATCTTAACGAGTTAACACGACACAATTTTATCAGCATAGCTCGGATTGTATCCCAGGAATGTTTGTTTTTATTGTCGTGGTTTATTGTGACGCAAACAAGGTTGTATCTGTCCTTGACTTCAATTGTTCGTGTCTGTACTTTTTTTTTTCCCCAAGGAAGCGTTTCAGGAATTGTTCTGTTTGTGGTGTGTGTGTGTTTTCGCTTTTCAAGAGTTTGGGCAGAAAAAGGCGGCGATGGAGTGAAAACGCGACAACTGTCACATCGTTTGGCTCGGCCCAGGGCGAAAGCTTTGTCAGTTATTGATGTACACAAAGTGCCGAGCTCTGCGTTTAAAGAGCTGGCTTTGCTTTGAAATGTTATGTGGGGATTGTCCTCATCCGTGATAAGTTCTTGGCATAACTACCTCGTCTTTTATTGAGGAAAACATAAAACAACAACAAATCACCTGAAGTAGGGGGTATGGCTGGCTGCCTGTGTACAGCTAGACCTTCGAAAATTTCAAACATGCAAATTTCTCATTCCAAGTGTGTGTTCTCAGATGGGATGAGAGAGGTGCACAGTCTGGGTGATCCTTAGGTTAATAGGTACGCTCAATGACAACTACGACATTTGGCAAAAGCCACGCTGATTTTTTAAATGACGTGTCCAAGTTAAAAATCACGACCCCCCTCCCTCAAAAAAGGATTTTTGGGGGTAAAAAACGAGACACAGACTCGAACAAAAAGCACTCTGTAAAGGTAAACACTGCACCACTCTTACCCCTCCCCCCTGCCCCCCCCTCCCCCACCCACGGCCAAGTCTCGAAATTAAATTTTTTTTTTCTCTAGCCTCCTACCACCTTCCATCCCCACCCCACTTTCCAGCCCCCCCCCCCCCCCTCCTCAACAACCTACGTGCGTATGAACATGTGAAGTGATTGTTCTGCGAAAAGCAAAAACAACAAAAATCCCCCCAAAAACAAACAAAAAAAGCAAAACATCAACCTGCAGTAGAGGAATGTGATCATGATCTCAAAATGACGTGAGGACTGATTGGAAGAACAAGTCGCTCTCAGTTTACTCGCAGATAGGTTCGGACACGCACCGAAAGACTCCATGAGAGGGATGGATGTTGTTCATCTGTGTGCGTGCGTGCGTGGGTGCGTTTTGTGTGTGTGTGTGTGTGTGTGTTGTTGTGTGCGTGCGTGCGTGTGTGTGTGTGTGCGTGTGTGTGTGTTGTGTGTACGTGCGTGCGTGCTTGTGTGCGTGCGTGTGTGTATGTGTGTGTGTGGTCAGCGTGTCAGGAGGGTAGTGTGTGAGAGTGTGTGTGTGTGTGTGGAGAGGGGCGGGGCAGGAGGGAGTGAATCAGAGAAAAAATCACCAAGAACAAGTGGCAGGGAGTGGTGACGGTGATGGTAGTAGTAGTAGGGGGGGGGGTGTAGGAGGAGAAGAAACCTGGTCATTGTTACCTGAAGTGCAGGGAGGGGAGGGGAAGGAAGGAGAGGGAAGGGGGGGGGGTGTTTGTTCCGTGTTGTCCCTCTTTATCATGCCGGCTGGCTGGTCCACCTGGGCTTGCTGGCTTAGCTCTGCTGTCTGTCTGTACTGCTGCCCTACTTCTGGGAGTGTTGGCTGTATTTTTATTCTTAGGTCATGAGTATTGTCAGGCTTGGGGTGGGTGTGATGAGTTGTGTACTGTGGTCATGATAGTAATGATAAAGATGAGTGTGATAATAATGGTAGTAGCAATAGTCATGGTAGTAGTTGTGATGATGATGATGATGATAATGATGATGATGATGACGAGAATGATAATTGTAATAATAATAATTGGCAGTAGCAATAGTCATGGTAGTAGTTTGGTGATGATGATGATGATATGATGATGATGATGATAATTGTGATGATGATGAAATTGTAATAATCATGGTAGCAGTAGTAATGATGATGATAATGATCCATTTTGTATTGTTGTCTCATCATCGTCTCGTCGTCGTCGTCGTTGTCATCTTTATCACCGTCAACATCACTATTACTATCATCGTCATCATGGCTATCTTTTTAAAACACCTTGATTAAAGCAAATCCATATATATATATATATGATATATATACATATATAATATATATTATAGGAGGGAGAGAGAGAGAGAGAGAGAGAGAGATGACTGACTGACTGACTGACTCTGTGTGTGTGTGCGCCTACGTGCAGGCCGTCATGTGCACACACATTTTTCAAAGCTTACATAAGATCACATTCTAAAGCCATTTTTTAAACGAAATAAGTTTTATCTCGTTTTTCTTGTTTTGGCATTACCCGTGTAAGCAGAGTAGCAGATATTTGATCTGCCGCGACTTGTTACAATCTTCCAAACGCGCACCTCTTCATGTAAGTGTGTCCTCTGAACAGAGCGCAAACGAGTACTTTTCTTTGTGCAAATGTCACAAGGACGGTTTTCGACCAACCCCCAACGATACAGAACATCGCACAATTCACAGGTGTTGATCTAAATTTAGATCCACAACGCTGCGATTGGTTGTCCCATCGCATGGGAAGTAAACTAATTACCGCCCTGCCACACCCGAAATAGCAGAGCAGAGCAGCAGCAATCTCTGAAGGACCGGGTTGTTAGCAATGTCTTCAGTGACTTCTCTTTTTCATTTAGATTTTTCTTGGCAACAGGCAGCCACACCACGAGTCTTTTTTGTAATGCACAGGTATCACATGTGTGTTTCTTGATTGAAATATATAAATAGAGAGAAGGGGGATTTAAAGCTGGGGAGAAGCAGACACATCATACGGTGTAACAGACATGGATACCCACCCGTGCTTTGCAGGGATAATTGAAAAAGAAATCTACGAAAAACCTCATCCACCACAAGTATCAACAACACTGGTATGTGGACCAATGTGGTTTGATGACTAATTCCGCACATTTGTGTATGTGTTTGTGTGTGGGGTGGGGTGGGGTGGGTGGGAGGGGTGTGTGTGTGTGTGTGTGTGTCGTGCGCGCGGTGCGCGGCGTGCTGTGGTGTTGTGTTGTGTGTGTGTGTGTGTGTGTGTGTGTGTGTGTGTGTGGTGTGTGTGTTGTGTGTGTGTGTGTGTGTTATGTGTGAAAAACAGAACCAGTGGGTAATTTTCTCTGGTATTGCATGTAGTCAGTCTTGAACAGTTTGCACAGTTGTGCTGTCTTCAAAGTGGATTTTTGTTTTGTACACAGTGTTGACTTCGTGGAAGCACTCTTAGATAATTATACTGCACACTTTCTCCTAGGGTGCTAAAGACTGTGTCGTCAAAGTGAAGATAGTGATTTTTTCCTCTTGTTTTCAACCCATCGTACAGTTCCAACCATTTTAGATGGTGCTTTTGAGTACGATTATTTCAAAAATCGTTGAAGACACGGATTATGTGCGTTTTGCGAAGTTGTGCCAAGAGTTTTATCCGTTTTGTGGGTGTGGACAGATTGCAGGAAAGTGGCTACTGCTGGAAGAAGTTTTGTGAAGAGAAAACCTGCAGTTTGTATCAGTTTCTGTTACGGTTCTGAATATCACTTTTTTATTTATGTATACGCTGTGTACCGATTATAAAACTGAATCAGCAGAACTGCTAGTAACCCAGCACACAGAACAAAATCTACGGAGCAAAACACTTTACTGTGTTATGAACCTTTGTCAAAGTAACTTGTTCCAGTGTTTTGTTGTTAGCACAGAGCATACTGACTGCATCAGCGCAGTTGACATTTGCTCTGGGTGTGCCCAAGTGTATGTACTCACAGCTCGGGTGAAACAACTCTGTGGTCCCGTGTACACAAAGGTCTCTTGCATTGTGTATCACTGGAGAAAGCTGTGGCCTTCATGTATGTACATTTTCAGTCCAGGAAAGATAGACTTGCAAACAGAGAAAACCCAGATGAGAGCTTGGAGTCGAGCAGTGTTTTGTAAACTTGAGGTAGTATGGTGCTTTTCTTGCTTTTGTTTTACTAGCCCCTACATCCACTGCTGTAATATGGTATTTAAACTGCTCGGTTATGGTGCTTGGGTGACAGGTTTTTTTTTTGTATCGTCTCCAGAATGCACACAATTACTGTTAAAGATTTGAATTGTTAGCTTTTCTGATTTGGACTGTGGTAAATATCACACCCTGTGGTGGCAGTTTACAGTTTGTTTATGACTGGTGGTGATAGATATGCTCTCCGAGGTTAGACTATACTGATATTGTGCTAGTTTATTTTCTGAGATACTTCAGTTACCATCTTTTGTAATGCAGATATAAATGGTTCGACTGATTACTCTTCGGTGCTATAGTGACGATTTGTTTTATTTGACTTGAGGACTGTTTTTGTTCTATCCTGAATTTCTTCCACCTTGGAAACTGCGACTGGAGATAGCAAAGAGTTCCAGCTGTTGATTACGAGAAACAGCAGAGTACTTCAAGTTGATGTTTAAAATGGAAAACACTATTTCACAGTTGAACACGTAACAATCTAACTCTGACAAATTGTGTCTTTGAAAAATGTGCTATAGTCGTGGGAACGACTTTGATCTAACATGGCCAGTTTTGTGTCACGTCCGTCACTCATTACACGACTGTAGACTGAGCTAACGCTGAACGCAGTAGTAAGCGACAAGAGACAGTTTTGTGTCGAACAAACAGAGAACAACATCATGGTGAAGCTATGGTACAAGCAGAAGGTGAGACTGTCTGTGTCGCTGTTGTGTGTGTGTGTGTGTGTGTGTGTGTGGTGTGTGTGTGTGTGTGTGTGTGTGTGTGTGTGTGTGTGTCTGTGTCCCGTGTCCGTGTGTCCTTGTAGGTTTGTATCTCTGTGTCTGTCTGTGTGTCTGTCTGCGTGTGTAGTGTGTGTGTGTGTCTCTCCCTCCCTCCCTCTCTCTCTCGAAATTTTTCTCCTGGAGTTAACATCAGTGCTGACTCCACTCTCCCCAAAAGTCCTTCGGATGAGACTTTAAACCGAGGCCCCGTGTGCGAACACACGCAGAACATCTTGCGCACACGTTAAATCCTGTTCCGCTTTTCGTAAGAGTAGGCCATCGTGTGCCGGTGGGAACAGATGACAATATTTACAAAACTGCATACACACGGGGACCGGATGAAAAAAAGCACATGATTGCTTATTTTGTTATCCTCGATATAAAGAATAAATAAATAAATAAATATCTATCTATCTATCTATCTCTATCTATCTATCTATCTATCTATCTATCTATCTGTCTATCTATCTATCTATCTATCTATCTATCTATCTATCTATCTATCTATCTATCTTCTTCTATCTACTTCTATCTATACTATCTCATCTCTTCTCTCTCTCTCTCTCTCTCTCTCTCTCTCTCTCTCTCTCTCTCCCCTCCCTCTCTCTTCTCCTATCTCATAAAATCATTAAGTCTGTAAGTGCAGAGAGGTAATTTAACAAAACTATAATTAAACCATTGGTCGCGCACTCACACAGATGGGTGGTGTTGAGTAAATAACATTCGTTACTGCTCGGGTTTCTGGACCACATGGAATACATGTGACGCAAGACTGGTGGAATGTACATTTTCTGGTATGATTATACAATTTAGGATTTTGGAAGATATGTCTAGCCTGGACCACCGACCAACCAACAACCAACACAAGCCAAAAAAAATAAAACCGCAAAAAGCATGTACATTACATTACAGTGTGATCTTAGGTATTGATTACTAAATTGTATTGTCTGGCCTGGACGAACAACCACCCAACCAACAAACACAAGCCAAACAAACTGCAAAAGGTATGTACAGTACATTATAGTGTTGTGTAAGCCAAGGTACTGAATACTAAATTAGTATTGTCTGCCCTAGACGACCAGACAACAACAACAAACACAAGCAAAAAAAGAACCTGCAAAAGGTATTACAGAACATTACAGTGTAATCTAAGGTACTGAATACTAAATTAGTAATCAGTTTATCGCATCGTAGCTGCAGTTACTTACACGTAATACCAAAATACATAAGGGGGGAAAGGAAACATGGGGATCTGTGTCAGTCTGTCAGGTAAAGGTAGAGGAGGGTGAAGAAGAAAAAGCATCAGCTGTGAGTTTGAAGGAGAAAGCTAGCCATTGTTTCTGTCTGCTGACCGGGAAGGTAAGGGAGGGTAGGAGATGTGTTTTGCTCTCTTCTCGTGGCCTCCCCCCCCCCCCCCACAACAACCAGCCCAAATTCCATCCTCCCATCTCCATCCTCACTTCCTTCCCCTCTCTCACCATTCCTCTCCATTACCGATTCCTCTTTTCTTTCTCTGCCCCCCCTCCACTTCCCGGAAATATTCCCTGCCTGGGTTTTTAGCAGTTGTGTCAATATTGGAGTGTTGCATCTCAAAAGTGACGCTGATAATGGTATTTGCTTTTCTCCCGTACTAACGTCACTTTTGGGGAGTGGGGGGGGGGGGGGGGGGGTAGGTGATTGCGAGCCCACACACACACACACAAAAGACATCGGGGGGGGGGGGGGGGGGGACTGGTCACAAAACTGTTCTATGCACACAGCATATCATTGTTTTTTTTCATAATTCATGCGGAGTCAACGATGCGAATTTCGGTTAAGTTCTTTGTAAAGCATAGACTTTGAAAAGCAGAGCTCTGTGTGGACTGGTCGATTGCAAGATATGCGTGGATCAGACTTGGGTCGGTAAAAGTGCAGGGCTTTTTCCAGAACCGAAAGCAAACCAGGACAGGGGTAGCCAAGGCAAAGAGAGTGTTTGGGGCACACTTTGTCAACATGCTGGTAAAGCAACACTTTAGTCAACATCTACAAATCTGTCAACAAATCACACACGCGTGCGCACCCGCCCTCCCCCCCATACAGACACACTTGCACGCATCGAGCACTTATGCACGCAACATCATGCATGCATGCATGATGCATGCAACATACAGACAGACAGACAGACAGACAGCATACAGACATACAGACATACCATACAGACATACAGACATACATACATGCATACATGCATACATCATGCAGGCATGCATGCATGCATACATGCAGACATGCATGCATGCATGCATGCATGCAGACATGCATCAGACATGCATGCATGCATGCATGCAGACATGCATGCACATGCATGCATGCAGACATGCATGCATGCAGCTGCATGCAGACATGTATGCATACATACAGCATGCATACATGATGCACACACGCAAGCGCGCATGTACGCAAGCACACACGTACACACATACATACACACATACACACATGCACGCACCGCGCACACACACGCACACACACACACACACACACACACACACACACACACATACACACACTGCGTATAACATACGCAGGCAACCAAACTATAGACAATAGACACACATGCTTGCACACGCGGTGCTGACACCCATCACAATTATTATCACTGTCACCATTATCGTCATCGTATCTGTAACTGCAGAGAGAGAGAGAGGGAGAGAGAGAGGGAGAGAGCATTGCTTGGTTTTTTTCTATTGATATGTCCACAGGAAGTTTATTTTCTGTCATCTTACCTAGCCCCTAGGAACAAAACTTAAGCAGTTCATGAATGTGGAAATTTGTTTCAGTGTCAATTATTTTTAATTTAAAAAACTGTGACTAAACCTTGTTAAAGGCATAGAGACAATGTTCTTCACGTAACATTTGACATGAGCCTGAATATATCATATTCGAAAAACACAAGTATTTCAACAAAAACAACAAAACCAAACACCACCCCCTCAAAAAAACAAACAAACAAAAAACACAGGCTACAACGAATATCCTGGGAAAACAAAACAGAGAAAAACACCCTTACAAAAACCCAATGCATTCTATGCACTAATGCACACAGACAGCTAATCCCGAATATTCTTGTGGAAAAGAAAACAGAACACCACTTGGTAATCCTCCCTACCTCTCTGATATACATTGTCTGCAGTCAGGCAGGCTACAGGGCAGTCAGGCAGGCGTCGCCATTCCGCTCCTTACATCTGTTTTCCATACAGACTTCTGAGAAATAATTGTAAACACACCACGGGCTCTCTTGCGGGGGAAGAACGACACCGAGTGCGTTGCTGTTCACTTTAATAATAACAACGCAGTTATGGGATAGTAATGCAAGTGATAATGATACACTAAGGCATAATAGTAGTAATGCGACCGTACACAGCCTGTCAAGTGAAAGATATTAAATTTTCTATTTTTCTCTCTCCCTCGTATATCGTAGAGTTTTTCGCTTTGGGTTTTGGTTTAAGTTGTAGGTATATGTTTCAGACTGATATTGTTGAAGCAGTGTGTTTTTTGTGTTTTTTTTTCTAATCTACTATCGTGAGAAAGTTCGCAATATTGTCAGAGAACAGATATCAAGAACGTTCACATTTACTACTTTAGTTTAAAATGACAAGGCTCAGATTTGTCAGTTTGTTGCTATAGCCGTTCAGAGTATAATTTTCTTAGAGTTCATACCGTCAATGTCTCCTGTGGGGATGCCGGGATTCCCACCTTCTGGAAATTCTCTACTAGAAATACCCTCTTTTCTTTCCCTCTCTTTGTTTCTGTCTTGTTCATTTTTCTACTTGTCACCTTCTCGTCTATTTTCTGCCATCTTGGTCCATTCTCCTGCCTCCTTACCACAAAGACTTAAAAGGCTTTCTCTCCCATGCCGAAGTCAGATGTGCTTGGCCTGTCTTGACAGGCGCTTAGCGGCAGTGCAAGGCATTTTTACTCATATGACAGACAACAATAGTTGGTGTCTGGGCGTGCGACGAAGAAAAAGAATACAGTCTAGTGCATAGATGTAAAATAGTTTCTCCTTATTCCAGATGTTCACATTATTGGTTATGGAATTGATATCGGCTGTGCACACTTTCTTGACAAAAACTGTTTAGCGAAAACTTTCTTGGCCAAGAACTTGGTGCGGTGTAATATTCACATATATGTCTGTCTGTCTATTTTCTGTCTGTCGGTCGGCATACACACACCACATGCACCACACACGCACGCACACACACACGCACGCACACGCACACACACACACACAACACACACACACACACACACACACACACACACACACACACACGCGCGCACGCAGCGCGCACACACACACACACACACACACACACACACACACACAACTTCAAACGTGCAAGCAGACTGTTTTGCTTCTTCAACTACAGGAACTAATCAAACAAACGTACATTTCCTGCATGTGCCT
>CM060325.1:21409001-21411501 GCA_030674155.1 Stramonita haemastoma | reverse complement strand
TGTAATGGTTACCTGCACTTGTTTTCCTTCACCTCTCTCTCTCTCTCTCTCTCTCTCTCTCTCTATATATATATAATATACCGTAAAATCCCTAGCACACGCCCCCCCCCCCTTGTGCACTGATTTAGGACAAAATTGGGGGTGGGCGTTTGCTAGGGATAGACCCCTTTGCACAAAATATTTTTTGTGCTCACCGTGTAATTGAGTGACTACAACCCAAAAGCATGTAAGTTAGGTCATGTGAGTAGAAGTGAAGGAAAATAGAAAAAAAGGGATTTGAGGCAAAGAAGACCAACAAGTTCCATCGCTTTCCATTGTAGGTCTTGTTTCGCAATACCTGCTTTCCGATCTTTCATCTTCCAGATAATGCAGCACACCTTGGTCGACATGTTCAGATCTAACTGCTGGTCCTTTTGACAGTTTCGTTTTTGTTTGTCTTTTCCGTACTGCTGTTCAAGTCTATCTCTGTTTTCACTCATTCCTGATCCTCTTCCTTTCCACAGAAATTCACGAGCACACTCCGAAACATTTCACCTGCTTCGTTATCCAGATACTGGAGGGCTTCCAATTTGAAAGATACAGTGTAGACTGTCGCTTCTGCATTTTGCAAAACTGGCACAGAGAGATTCAAGAAAGAAAGGGGAAAAGATGACTTTTAGAACAGTCTGCACAAATCCTAGTGAAAGTGAGCATAGTCTCTTTGAAAAAAGCATGTGGGCGTTTGCTAGGTAGTTACCCTGTGCACAACTTTTGGCCCAAAGTGGGGGTGTGGCGTTTGCTAGATGGTGGGCTTATCTGTCGATATATTAATTACATATTATATATTTATATATAATATATATTATATATATATAACTTTAAATATATTTTTCATATACTAGTCGTTATAATATGTACTTTATCATTTATTTGTGTCTGTTTAATCTTAGTCTTTCTTCTCGTTTCGTATAGCTCTCTCTATCCATCTTCTCTCTCCCCCAACAACAACACACACACAACACACTCCTACACACCCATACACTCAATACATCTTAATTTGGTCAGTCTCCTCTTGTAACGAACTCCACTTTTAAACCCATAAAGCAAATTAAATAAAATTCACAATTTACATATATAATGAACATACAAATAGGTTTAACTAAAGGTAGAGGCAAACCATGTTATAAAAAAGAACTAAACAAGTGGAAGGCAACGTTTCTAAACAATACTTTCTTCTTTGTCGAACACTCAGACAGCAACTATTATTGTCTGTTATATGAGTTAAAAAAATAAAAGATAAAATGAAAAAAGCGTCACGCTGCCATTAAGCGCCTCACAAGTTAGGCACAGCGCAACCGACTTCGGCATAAGAGAGAATTGTTGTCTTTTCAGTATTTCTGGAAAAAGGCGGGAGAATTGACCAAGAGGGCAGAAAATTGACAAGAAGGAGGTGACAGGAAGAAAAAGAACAAGACAAAAACAGAGTGATAGAAAAGAGGGCATTTTGAAAACAGAATTTCCAGAAGGTGGGGATGCTATTTATACTAAGAGGCCCCGCCCCGGCATTCCTACTGGGGAAACATACAAAATCCAGGTGTGTTGCGAAGGGAAAAAAAGCAATTTTTTAAAACCTATGTTAAAGAGGACAGGTCTTTTTACAGACAGCAAATATGTCGGGTGCCAGCGCTGTTGTAACAGCACAGTGACATAACGATGCCGACAGAACATGGGATTGTCAGTATGCTTTGCAGGTGTCATGGCTTTTTATCCACTGGCATCTGTTTGTTGACAGCGTGGAAATGTATGCTCTGATTTATAGTTACAATCAGCTAAGTGATCTGGTTTCCTACTTAGTACACTTTTTGTCATTCTTTGTTTTGTTCTGTCTGTCTTTGTCTCGCTCTGTCCTCTGTCTGTCTGTCTGTCTGTCTGTCTGTCTGTCTGTCTGTCTGTCTGTCTGTCTGTCTCTCTCTCTCTCTCTCTCTCTCTCTCTCTCTCTCTCTCTCTCTCTCTCTCTCTCTCTCTCTCTCTCTCTCTCTCTCTCTCTCTCTCTCTCTCTCTTCTCTCTCTCTTCTTTTCTCTCTCTCTCTCTCTCTCTCTCTCTCTCTCTCTCTCTCTCTCTCTCTCTCTCTCTCTCTCTCTCTCTCTCTCTCTCTCTCTCTCTCTCTCCTCTCTCTCTCTCTCTCTCTGTTTACATTTTCGGATCATTTTCTATTTTAAAACAAAAAGAGATCAATCTCTATAGTTCTCTATTAAAGTATTGCAAGCAAGAAATAAAGCAACACAAATTTAAAAAAATCAAAACGAGCAACAACTCTCTCTCTGTCTCTCTCTCTCTCTTTCTCTCTCTCTGTCTGTCTGTCTCTCTGTCTGTCTCTCTGTCTCTGTCTCTCTTCTCTCTCTCTGTCCTCTCTCTGTTCTCTCTCGTCTCTCTACGTTCGAGTCGTCAGGAAATTTTTTTCCTGGAATACATAGTGCTGACTCTACTCCAAGTCTTGGGATAACTTTAACGAGCCGTGCA
>CM060325.1:21364001-21399001 GCA_030674155.1 Stramonita haemastoma | reverse complement strand
GTTTGGACAAAAAGAGTGGTGGAAACTAGTGAAACAGTTTCTAAAAAAGAAAGGAATAGATTCCAACGAAATTCCTCCTATTTTGTTTAACAACACTGTCTATTACTCAAGCAGGGATAAGGCGGATATTTTCAATAGTTTTTTCATTTCCCAGTCAACTCTGGAAAATGATGACGATGTTCCCCCAGACATTCCTTTTTTTGAAAAAGAAATAAATGAAATTTTGCTGTCAACTTCTGAGGTTGAAGAAGTTGTTCTTAACCTGGGTGTGAATAAAGCGGTAGGATTAGATTTAGTTCACAATAAACTTTTAAAATTGTCGCTACCATTAATTCTGAATCCCTTAACAAATATCTTTAATAGGAGTCTAACTGAATGTAGATTCCCAAAACTCTGGAAAACAGCTTTAGTTAATCCTATACATAAAAAAGCATCAAAAGATCTATGTAATAATTATAGACCAATTTCATTACTAAGTTGTGTTGGGAAGGTTTTAGAAAAATGTATTCATTCCAAGGTTTATCACTTCCTATCTTCAAATCTCATTCTTTCTCCATTCCAATCAGGTTTTACTCCTAGAGACTCTACTGTCAACCAGTTACTTTGTATATACAACAGTCTTTGTTCCTCATATGATAGAGGAATCACAACACAGGCAGTATATTTTGACATATCAAAAGCGTTTGACCGTGTCTGGCACAAAGGGCTCCTGCACAAGATGAAAGCATATGGTATACGAGGTAAGTTATTAGACTGGTTTACTGACTATCTTTCAAATCGTTCCCAAGCAGTAGTTATTAAAGGAAATAAATCAGATTTTAAAACTATAAGTGCTGGCGTTCCCCAGGGATCAGTCTTAGGTCCATTACTATTTCTAATTTTCATAAATGACATTGTGAACAATATAGAATCTGATATAAGACTATTCGCAGATGATACTAGCATGTCTTTAGCATTAAACGATTCAAATATTCGCGCCGAAATACTTAATTCAGATTTAGAAAAAATAGATTTCTGGGCCAAGTGCTGGAAAGTTAGCTTTAATGCAGACAAAACAGAGCTGTTAAATTTTTCTCGCAACAATAACACGATCCTGCCTCTTTCATTCGACTCGACCTACCTTCAAAATAAAAGTATGCATAAACACCTAGGTATCATCATTCAGGACAATTGTAAATGGGATGAGCATATTAAGAGCATAATAAATACTGTAACTATGTTGGTTTCATGCCTTAAAAGCTATAAATATAAACTTAATAGAAAAACACTTGAAACAATGTATGTCATTTATCCTCCCTCATTTCGACTATGCCGACATAATATGGGATAATTGTACTGAAACACAGTCAAAATCGTTAGAAATGTTGCAGCTTGATGCAATACGAACAATAGTCGGAGCTGTCCGTGGCACATCCCATGAAAAATTGTACCAAGAGTCTGGATTCTGCACTCTGAAAGAACGAAGAGCCAGACACAAACTCTGTTACTATCATAAAATGGTTAATGGTTTATGTCCCCAATACTTAGTTGATCTTATTCCTGCACTAGTAACCGACATAAATCCGTATCATAGAAGAAGGCCATACGAACGTAGCTTACCAAAGTGTAACACAGAAATATATAAAAAGTCTTTCATTCCGTCAACAACTTTACTGTGGAACTCTCTTCCAGATTCTATCCAAAATAGTCAGTCTTTAAGCCAATTCAAACGATATTTATCTATAAATGATCCTACTGTACCTTTGTATTTTTATCACGGTGAAAGAAAAGAACAAATACTGCATTGTCGACTTCGACTTGGAATAAGTGATCTAAAATATGATATGTTTCAACGTCACGTAGCAAACGATCCATTGTGTGCTTGTGGCAATGCACAGGAGACAGCCGAACACTATTTTCTGAACTGTCCTAATTTTGATCTAGTCCGTGCCAACACACTTGCTATGCTCCCCCCCGAATATGTTATTTTGCAAATTCTTTTAACAGGCAGCCCTGAATTAAATATGAAGACAAACATTTGTATTGTTGAAGTTGTCCATCAATTTATATGTGATTCAAAACGATTTTTTATAATACTTTTTGTCAAATGACAGTAACCAATTAAGGAAAGTCTCAGTACAGGTTTGGAGCACTTATTTAACTTTTATTTAACTTTCTCTGCTCTTCGCTAATGTCTGTATGATTGTTAAGAAAACATGCTACAGCTTCGAAAGGTGAATAGCTATTAACAAATTCTGATATAGTACACGATTTATTCGATAATTGTTATGGTTTATGTAGATTATAACCTGATATCATCATAACTAACTTAAGAGTATTTTTGGCCTTGTAGATGGAATATTCATGGGTTGGTCTCTCACTCTCTCTATCCTTCTCCAGTTTTTATTGTTGTTTTGTGTTTTGTTTTTGTTTTCTTTTTGAAATATATTCTATTCTCATTATCTTTATGTGCTTTATCTATAAATAGATATAATTCTTTGAGTTACTTTTTCTTCTTCTAGCAAAGATTGCATTTGAGGTTGGTTTCTTTGTTTTTGTTGTTGTTTTGCACATTGCAGCCCAACGGCCGTCATTTTCATGTTAATTTTTATTGTTGAATTGAGCACACTATAAGCTACAAGCTTGTTGTTGCTATGGTTCCTGAATGCTGTTGTTTTCAATGTTTGTTAAAAAAAAAATCTGAATAAAAATTATTTAAACCAAGTAGTACGGAAGTAGTACGGTAGTAGTAGAAGTACGGAAGTAGTACGGAAGTAGTACGGTAGTAGTAGAAGTACGGAAGTAGTACGGAAGTAGTACGGTAGTAGTAGAAGTACGGAAGTAGTACGGAAGTAGTACGGTAGTAGTAGAAGTACGGAAGTAGTACGGAAGTAGTACGGTAGTTAGTAGAGAGTACGGAAGTAGTACGGAAGTAGTACGGTAGTAGTAGAAGTACGGAAGTAGTACGGTAGTAGTAGAAGTACGGAAGTAGTACGGAAGTAGTACGGTAGTAGTAGAAGTACGGAAGTAGTACGGAAGTAGTACGGTAGTAGAAGAAGTACGGAAGTAGTACGGAAGTAGTACGGTAGTAGTAGAAGTACGGAAGTAGTACGGAAGTAGTACGGTAGTAGTAGAAGTACGGAAGTAGTACGGAAGTAGTACGGTAGTAGTAGAAGTACGGAAGTAGTACGGAAGTAGTACGGTAGTAGTAGAAGTAGAAGTACGGAAGTAGTACGGTAGTAGTAGAAGTAGAAGAAGTACGGTAGTAGTAGAAGTAGAAGTACGGAAGTAGTACGGTAGTAGTAGAAGTAGAAGAAGTACGGAAGTAGTACGGTAGTAGTAGAAGTAGTAGAAGTACGGAAGTAGTACGGTAGTAGTAGAGTAGAGAAGTACGGAAGTAGTACGGTAGTAGTAGTAGTACGGAAGTAGTACGGTAGTAGTAGAAGTAGAAGAAGTACGGAAGTAGTACGGTAGTAGTAGAAGTAGAAGAAGTACGGAAGTAGTACGGTAGTAGTAGAAGTAGAAGGTACGGAAGTAGTACGGTAGTAGTAGAAGTAGAGAGATAGTACGGAAGTAGTACGGTAGTAGTAGAAGTAGTAAGGAAGTATACGGAAGTAGTACGTAGTAAGTAGTACGGTAGTAGTAGAAGAAGTACGGTAAGTAGTAGTAGTAGTAGAGTAGAAGTAGTACGGAAGTAGTACGGTAGTAGTAGAAGTAGAGATAGTACGGTAGTAGTAGTAGTAGTAGAAGTACGGAGTAGTACGGTAGTAGTAGTAGTAGAGTAGAAGTAGTACGGTAGTAGTAGTAGAAGTAGTAGATAGTACGGTAGTAGTACGGTAGTAGTAGAAGTAGAGATAGTAGGTAGTAGTACGGTAGTAGTATAGTAGAGTAGAAGTACGAGTAGTAGGTAGATAGTAGAAGTAGTAAGAAGTACGTGTAGTAGTAGTAGTAGTAGTAGGGTAGTAGTAGTACGTAGTAGAGGTAGTGGTATAGTAGTAGTAGTAGTAGTAGTAGTGGTAGTAGTAGTAGAGTAGTAGTAGTAGTAGTAGTAGTAGTAGTAGTACGGTAGTAGTAGTAGTACGGTAAGTAGTAGTAGTAGGTAGTAGTAGTAGTAGTAGTAGTAGTAGTACGGTAAGTAGTAGTAGTACGTAGTAGTACGGTAGTAGTAGTAGTCGGGTAGTAGTATAGTAGTAGTAGTAGTAGTAGTAGTAGTAGTAGTAGTAGTGTAGTAGTAGTACGGTAGTAGTAGGTAGTAGTAGTAGTAGTAGGTTAGTAGTACGGTAGTAGTATAGTAGTAGTAGTAGTAGTAGTAGTAGTAGTAGTAGTAGTAGTAGTAGTTAGTAGTAGTATAGTAGTAGTAGTAGTAGTAGTAGTAGTAGTAGTAGTATAGTAGTAGTAGTAGTAGTAGTAGGTAGTAGTAGTACGGTAGTAGTAGTAGTTAGGTAGTAGTACGGTAGTAGTACGGTAGTAGTAGTACGGTAGTAGTAGTAGTAGTAGTACGGTAGTAGTAGGTAGTAGTAGTTAGTAGTAGTACGGTAGTAGTAGTAGTAGTAGTAGTACGGTAGTAGTAGTAGTAGTAGTACGGTAGTAGTAGTGTAGTAGTAGTGTAGTACGGTAGTAGTAGTAGTAGTAGTAGTAGTAGTAGTAGTAGTAGTAGTAGTAGGTAGTAGTCGTAGTATGTAGTAGTGTAGTAGTAGTAGATAGTAGTAGTGTAGTAGTAGTAGTAGTAGTAGTAGTAGTAGTAGTAGTAGTAGTAGTAGTACGGGTAGTAGTAGTAGTAGTAGTAGTAGTACGGTAGAGTAGTAGTAGTAGTAGTAGTAGTAGTAGTAGTAGGTAGTAGTAGTAGTAGTAGTAGTAGGTAGTAGTAGTATAGTAGTAGTAGTAGTAGTAGTAGTAGTAGTAAGTAGTAGTAGTAGTACGGTAGTAGTAGTAGTAGTAGTAGTAGTAGTAGTAGTAAGTAGTACGGTAGTAGTAGTAAGTAGTAGTAGTAGTAGTAGTACGTAGTAGTAAGGTAGTAGTAGTAGTAGTAGTAGTAGTAGTAGTAAGTAGTAGTAGTAGTAGTTAGTAGTAGTGTAGTAGTAGTAGTAGTAGTAGTAGTAGTAGTACAGTAGTAGTAGTAGTAGTAGTACGTAGTAGTAGTAGTAGTAGTAGGTAGTAGTAGTAGTAGTACAGTAGTAGTAGTGTAGTAGTAGTAGTAGTAGTAGTGTAGTAGTAGTACGGTAGTAGTAGTAGTAGTAGTACGTAGTAGTACGGTAGTAGTAGTAGTAGTAGTAGTAGTAGGTAGTTAGAGTAGTATAGTACGGTGTAGTAGTAGTAGTAGTACGGTAGTATAGTACGGTAGTAGTAGTAGTACGGTAGTAGTAGTACGTAGTAGTAGTAGTAGTACGGTAGTAGTAGTAGTAGTAGTAGTAGTACGTACGGTAGTAGTAGTACGGTAGTAGTAGGTAGTACGGTAGTAGTAGTAGTAGTACGGTAGTAGTAGTACGGTAGTAGTACGTGTAGTAGTAGTAGTTAGTACGGTAGTACGTAGTAGTAGTAGTCGGTAGTACGGTAGTAGTAGTAGTACGGTAGTAGGGTAGTGTAGTAGTACGGTAGTACGGTAGTAGTAGTGGTAGTACGGTAGTAGTGTAGTGGTAGTACGGTAGTAGTGGTAGTGGTAGTACGGTAGTAGTGGTAGTGGTAGTGGTGTGGTAGTGGTAGTGGTGGTTGGTAGTGGTAGTGGCGGTGGTAGTGGTAGTGGCGGTGGTAGTGGTAGTGGCTGGTGGTAGTGGTAGTGGTCGGTGGTAGTAGTGGTGGTGAGTACGTGGTAGTAGTACGGTGGTAGTAGTACGGTGGTAGTAGTACGGTGGTAGTAGTACGGTGGTAGTAGTACGGTGGTAGTAGTACGGTGGTAGTACGGTGGTAGTGGTAGTACGGTAGTACTACTGTACTACTACTACTACTACTACATCTCCTTTTCTACTTCTACTACTACTACTGTTACTACAACTCCTTTTCCTTACTACTACTACTACTACTACTACTACTACTACTACTACTACTACTACTACTACTACTACTACTTTACTACTTTTACTACTTTTACTACTACTTCTACTACTACTACTCCTTTTACTACTATTTCTACTACTACTACTGCTACTACTCGTACTACTCCTCAAGTACTACTGCTCCTCCTGTACTAGTATTACTACTACTTTTACTTCTACTATATATTACTACTACTACTACTACTACTACTACTAC
This sequence comes from Stramonita haemastoma, assembly GCA_030674155.1. Lineage (NCBI taxonomy): Eukaryota > Metazoa > Mollusca > Gastropoda > Neogastropoda > Muricidae > Stramonita > Stramonita haemastoma. Next base: position 21,392,776 of record CM060325.1, on the reverse strand, counting down.
TACTACTGTACTACTACTACTACTACTGTACTACTACTACTGTACTACTACTACTACTATACTGTACTACTACTGTACTACTACTACTACTTACTACTACTACTACTACACTACTACACTACTGTACACTACTACTCACTACACTACTACTATATACTAGCACTACTACTACCAAACTACTATACTAGCATTACTACTATTAGCACTACTACTACTCCTCCTGTTCTCCTCCTCCTCCTCCTGTACTACTACTACTACTACTACTACTTACTACTACTACTATACTACTACATTACTACTACTACTACTACTACCTTTTGGATAATAGCTATTTTCCATAATAGCCACTTTCCCATAAAAGCCACTTTCTCATAATAGCCATTTTTCCATAATAGCCACTTTTCGATAATAGCCATTTTTGTATACTAGCCATTTTTCCATAATAGCCACTCATAATAGCTACTTTTTCATAATTGCCACTTTTCGATTATAGCCACTTTCTCATAATAGCCACTTTTCGATTATAGCCACTTTTCGATAATAGGAACTATAGCCATTTTTCGATAATATCTACTTTTCGATTATAGCTACTTTCTCATAAATTCCATTTTTGGATATTAGCCATTTTTGGATAACAGCCATTTTGGAATAATAGCCGTTTTTGATAATAGCCATTTTGGATAATAACCTTTTTGGATAATAGCCATTTGGATAATAGCCATTTTTGGATAATACCGTTTTTGGATAATACCCGATTTTTGGATAAAGCGTTTTTTTATAATACCTTTTTGGATAAAGCCGTTTTTGGATAATAACATTTTTGGATAATAGCCTTTTTGGATAAAACCATTTTTGGATAAACGTTTTGGATAAAGCCGTTTTTGGATTAACAGCCATTTTGGATAATAGCCATTTTTGGATAATAGCCATTTTGGAAATAGCCGTTTTTGGATAATAACCATTTTTGGATAATAGCCATTTTGGATAATAGCCTTTTTGGATAATAGCCATTTTGGAATAATAGCCATTTTTGGATAATAGCCATTTTTGGATAATAGCCATTTTTGGATAATAGCCATTTTTGGATAATAGCCATTTTGATAATCCTTTTTGGATAGATAGCCATTTTTGGATAATAGCCATTTTTGGGATAATACCATTTTTGGAATAATAGCCATTTTTGGATAATAGCCATTTTGGAATAATAGCCATTTTGGAATAATAGCCATTTGGAATAAAAGCCGTTTTTGGGATAAAGCCTTTTTGGATAAAAGCCGTTTTTGGATAATAGCCGTTTTTGGATAACATTTTTGGATAAAGCCATTTTGGATAAAACCGTTTTTGGATAACAGCCAGAAAAATTTTGGATAATAGCCATTTTGGAATAATACCTTTTTGGATAAAGCCATTTTGGAATAATAGCCATTTTTGGATAATAGCCTTTTGGATAGCCGTTTTTGGATAATAGCCATTTTTGGATAATAGCCATTTTGGGATAATAGCCATTTTTGATAAGAGCCATTTTTGGATAAGAGCCGTTTTTGGAATAAGAGCCTTTTGGATAAAGCCTTTTGGGATAATAGCCTTTTTTGGAATAATACCGTTTTTGGAAAAGTAGCCATTTTGGATAATAGCCATTTTTGGAATAATACCTTTTTGGAATAGTAGCCATTTTGGAATAATAGCCGTTTTGGGATAAGCCGTTTTTGGATAATAGCCATTTTTGGATAAGAGCCGTTTTGGATAATAGCCATTTTGGATACTAGCCATTTTTGGAATATAGACCGTTTTTGGATAATAGCCATTTTTGGATAATAGCCATTTTGGAATAATACCGTTTTAGGATAATAGCCATTTTGGATAAAGCCGTTTTTGAAAAGAGCCATTTTGGGATAATAGCCATTTTGGAATAATAGCCATTTTGGAATAAGAAGCCGTTTTTGGATAATGAGCCATTTTGGGATAAGAGCCGTTTTGGGATAGTAGACCCATTTTGGAATAATACCCGTTTTTGGAATAGTAAGCCATTTTGGAATAATAGCCATTTTTGATAATAGCCTTTTTGGGATAATAGAGCCATTTTGTGATATAATAGCCATTTTGGAATAAAGCCGTTTTTGGATAATAGCCATTTTTGGATAATAGCCGTTTTTGGATAATAGCCATTTTGGAATAATAGCCATTTTGGATATAATTTGATTACTTTTTGGATAATACCATTTTTGGATAAAAGCCTTTTTGGAAATAATAGCCATTTTGGAATAATAGCCGTTTTTGGATAATAGCCATTTTGGAATAAAGCCGTTTTTGGATAAAGCCATTTTGGATAATAGCCTTTTATTTGTTTTGATAATACTATTTTGGATAAAAGCCTTTTTGGATATAGCACCGTTTTGGAATAATAGCCGTTTTTGGATAATAGCCATTTTGGAATAATAGCCATTTTTGGATAATAATAGCCGTTTTATATTGGATAATAGCCATTTTTGGATAGTAGCCATTTTGGAATAAAGCCGTTTTTGATAAAGCCATTTTGGAATAATAGCCGTTTTGGAAAAAGCCATTTTAGGATAATAGCCATTTTTGGATAGTAGCCATTTTGGAATAAGAGCCGTTTTTGGATAAGAGCCATTTTGGGATAAGAGCCGTATATTTGGATAAAGCCATTTTGGATATAGCCATTTTGGAATAAGAGCCGTTTTTGGATAAGTAGCCATTTTGGAATAAGAGCCGTTTTTGGATAAGAGCCATTTTGGGATAATAGCCATTTTTGGAATAAGAGCCGTTTTTGGATAATAGCCATTTTGGAATAAGAGCCGTTTTTGGATAACAGCCATTTTGGAATAATAAGCCTTTTGGAATAATAGCCATTTTGGATAATACCTTTGATAAAGCCGTTTTGGAATAATAGCCATTTTGGAATTAGATGTAATGCCGTTTTTGGATAAAGCCATTTTGGTAATATAGCCATTTTGGAATAATGAAAGCCGTTTTGGATAATAGCCATTTTGGATAAATAATAGCCATTTTGGAATAATAGCCGTTTTTGGATGATAGCCGTTTTTGGATAATAGCCATTTTTGGATAAGAGCCGTTTTGGGATAATAGCCATTTTGGAATAATAGCCGTTTTTGGATAACAGCCATTTTGGAATAATAGCCGTTTTTGGATAATAGCCATTTTCGAATAATAGCCGTTTTGGGATAATAGCCATTTTGGAATACCAGCTATTTTGGAATACTAGCTTTTTTGGAATAATAGCCGTTTTTGGATAGTAGCCATTTTGGAATAATAGCCATTTTGGATACTAGCCATTTTGGAATAATAGCCGTTTTTGGATAATAGCCTTTTTCGATAATAGCCGTTTTTGGATTATAGTTATTTTTGGATAATAGCCATTTTCGGATTATAGCCATTTTTGAATAATAGCCATTTTGGATAATAGCCGTTTTGGATAATAGCCATTTTTGGATAATAGCCATTTTTGGATAACAGCCATTTTGGAATAATAGCCATTTTGGAATAATAGCCACTTTCTCATAATAGCCGTTTTTGGATAATAGCCATTTTTGAATAATAGCTACTTTCTCGTAATAGCCCCATGATAGCCGTTTTTTCCATAAAAGCCATTTTTGGATAATAGCCAATTTTGCATAATAGCTACTTTTGCATAATAGCTACTTTTTCATACTAGCCATTTTGGATAATGGCCATTTTTGGCAAATAGCCATTTTTGGATAAGAGCTACTTTCTCATAATAGCCAGTTTTGGATAATAGCCATTTTTGGATAATAGCCATTTTTCCATAATAGCTGTTTTTTCCGTAATAGCTACTAAGTCATAATAGCCATTTTTGGATAATAGCCATTTTCCATAATAGCCATTTTTGAATAATAGCCATTTTTTCATAATAGCCGTTTTTCCATAAAAGCCATTTTTGGATGATAGCCAGTTTTCCATAATAGCCGTTTTTCCATAAAAGTCATTTTTGGATAATAACCAGTTTTGTATAATAGCCATTTTTGGATAATAGCCAGTTTTCCTTAATAGCTGTTTTTCCGTAATAGCTACTTAGTCATAATAGCCAGTTTTTAGATAATAGCCATTTTTCCATAATAGCCATTTTGGGATAATAGCCATTTTCCCATAATATCCGTTTTTCCATAAAAGCTATTTTTGGATAATAGCCATTTTTGGATAATAGCCATTTTTACATAATAGCTGTTTTTCCGTAATACCTACTTAGTCATAATAGCCATTTTTGGATAATAGCCATTTTTGGATAATAGCCGTTTTTTCCATAATAGCCATTTTTGGATAATAGCCGTTTTTCCATAATAGCCTTTCTTCGATAGTAGCTACTTTCTCATAATAGACAGTAGTAGTAGTAGTAGTAGTAGTAGTAGTAGTAGTAGTAACAGTGGTAGTAGTAGTAGTAGTAGTAGTAGTAACAGTGGTAGTAACAGTAGTAGCAGTAACAGTGGTAGTAGTAGTAGTAGTAGTAGTAGTAGTAGTAGTAGTAGTAGTAATAGTAGTGGTAGTAGTAGTAGTAGTAGTAGTAGTAGTAGTAGTAGTAGTAGTAGTAGGAGGAGGAGGAGGAGGAGGAGTAACAGTAGGAGTAACAGTAGTAGTAGTAGTAGTTGTTGTAACAGTAACAGTAGTAGTAGTAACAGTAATAGTAACAGTAGTAGTAGTAGTAGTAGTGGTAGTCGTAGTCGTAGTAGTAACAGTCATAGTAGTAACAGTCGTAGTAGTAACAGTAGTAGTAACAGTAGTACAGGAGGAGGAGAGTAGTACAGGAATACAGGAGGAGGAGGTGGAGGAGGAGTAGTAGTAGTAGTAGTAGTAGTAGTAGTAGTAGTAGTAGTAGTAGCAGTAGTAGTTGTTGTTGTAACAGTAACAGTAGTAGTAACAGTAACAGTAGTAGTAGTAGTAGTAGTAGTAGTAGTCGTCGTCGTCGTCGTCGTCGTCGTCGTCGTCGTAGTAGTAGTAGTAGTAGTAGTAACAGTAGTAGTAGTAGTAGTAACAGTAGTAGTAACAGTAGTAGTAACAGTACTACAGGAGGAGGAGTAGTAGTACAGTAGTAGGAGGAGTAGTAGTAGTAGTACAGGAATACAGGAGGAGGAGGAGGAGTAGAAGTAGTAGTAGTAGTAGTAGTAGTAGTAGTAGTAGTAGTAGTAGTACAGGAAGAGTAGTAGTATGATAATTATTTTATCTTTTGATTTACATCAGATTAACCTTATCCTTTTGGTTATTGGTCAATTCCAGGAGGAAAAATGTCATTGCAATTCGCAGACTAAGTATTATTCTACTGTAGGAAATAAGCAGCAGCTATGTCAATAGATTCGAAGTTAAGCCATGATCTAATGCAGACTTATCTACCTGAAAACAATCAAGATAACAAGGATGTGTTTTGGTGTACACTTTCATGAAAGGAAACAGCTCGTAAAACAGAAGAGAGAAAAGCCAGCAAAGACAGACAGACAGAAATGGGTTAAAACAGACACAAACCAAAACCAGGTGTGCTCTGTGTTAAGAGAACTGCAGCACACACAGACTTTAAAAAAAAAACCCTGGTTTTTTACATTCCTGCTGAAAAAGCCTGAGATATTTTCCCCGTTCTTTGGCTAGAGACCCGAGGTTCACCAATGGTGAGATAATTTGTATGCAGCCATTTTCCCGCCATTACGATGGTTGGATTCCGACTTCGGGGATGATGTCTAAACTTCCTACACCCAGTGTGCGTAAGGGTTTTTTCTTTGTGAACTTTGCCATCCGTTCCTGCTGGCACCTGTTTCGAAAAGCGGAACAGGTTTGATTGCGTGCACAAGCTGTTCTACTTGACTTCAACAAAAGGACCATGGTTTAGAGTCTCATCCAAAGGAATTTCGGGGGAGTGAAGCCACTAAATGAGGTGACAGCCCTGATATGGCTGTCATGGTCGGTATGGCTATAAACAATATTATGGCATGGTTTGGGAGTGAAGCCGGCTGCTGATGTTGACTCCAGGGGAAAATTTCCTCGAACGGGCAGCTCAATAGAAACGCGAACCCGCCCTGTCAAATCGCAAGTTCAACGCTCTACTTACTAGGCTACCCTCCACCCCCCCACCCCCTACCCCCACTCCACACCTAGCATGAGACAAAACCAGATTCACTGATGGCAAAAGTGCCAGTGGTCGAATGACTGTTACAACAAAGTGACATGGGCGACTCGGGAAACCATTTTGAGTGTCTTTGTTGACCCATTACTGTCTCACTCTGGCACTTAGAACTGCCAGTTGTCAGCGAGGAAATCTGAGCTGACCGTCTGCCAAGTTGCCGTGGTCAGCACAGCAAACAGTCAACAGGGAGCATCAGGTTTGGTTTTATGAGACTCATCGGTCACCATGTTTTTTTTTGGTTTTTTTTTAATTGATTGTTCAGTTGTCTTCTTATGGCAGCTAAACAATAATGATGTAATCATACTAATAAGTTATCCGTATTGCAGTGTTGATAGAAAGCGATAATGTTCGAAGCTCATTATGTGGATATAACCGTAACTTCAATAGGAAATACTGATTTTACATTCATTGCCTTGGGGCCCCTTAGGCCCTTTCAATCACTATTTTTTTTTAAAACGAAATTTTTATTCTGAAAAACATGGTTATTATACACATAAACATTAAGAGCAACACACACCATTCAATTTATTTCAGGCAACAACAAGAAAACAACAACAACACCCCCCCAACCCAACCCAGGGAGTCCCTACAAGCAAGGACAGTGAAGTTGATTTTATACCCCGTTTTATTCTGCATATAGTTGCACAGTTTTAATATAGTTTTAAATTGTGACGAGGTGACAGCCCCGAGATGGCCTGTGTGGTCGTTGGGGCTATAAACAACATAATTGGATTGGATTGGATTGGAACCCATTATGAAATTACACTGTGACTTTATCACCAGTCACTCCTTAAAATATCGTGCTCCCCTCCCCCATTTCCTGCCACATTTCACTCACACAACGCCCGTTCACTGTTATGTAGACTTACAATGACAAACCATGAATACCAATAACTGAGCAAATCTAACAGGTACACACTTGTCGATATGTACACTACTTTAATCAGTGTGGTATGGTTCAAAGAGGGGTAATGGAACGATAGGGGTGGGATAGCTAAGGAGGCAGAGCGCTCGCTTTCCACAGATTAAGCAGCATCAAGCATAGTTATCAGTTGGATGGGTGACCGTTTGCTCGCCTTGGCTTCAGTACAGTCCCCCTCAGTTCACCCAGCTATAAATGGGTACCTGCCCTCTTTAGGGTCAGAGAAGGTAAAGCAGCGAGGGAGAGGAGATGGGCGCCGTCCTCAATATGCTGGCCCCTGGAGAAGCTGAGGTCTGATGCCTCGCTGCTCTACGACTACATAGGTTATGGGACACCTTTACCTTTTTTTCTTTCTTTTTTTTACCTTTAATGGAACAATACCATCTGGTGACATCCATGTTAATGCTATAACTTTGAGAAGGTTGTTGCTCACAGTGAATGATCATTGTTCTGCTTAGTTTGAAAATCCAGCAGATTTATCACTTAGTTTGAAAATCCAGCAGATTTATCACTTTGAAGAGGTGACAGCCCCGATATGGCATGTGTGATCGGCGGGGCTGTAAATAACATGATTGGATTGGATTGGATCACTTTGAAGTTTAAAATCTTTGTAGTCGGGGGGTGGGGTGGGTAAGTTTTTTTTCACTTGCCTACGAAAGTAGTTTGTTTTCGGATTTTTTTTCAAAGGTTCTAATTTCCGTGGGTATTCTTATGTGCACGGAATGCTCAGTATACAAGGTGCCAGGAACGATCAGCATAAGCTTTAGCCAGCCACTAAAGCTCCTGGACAAGGGAGGGAAACTCATTAGGCAAAACAAGAGATATAGGAGTAATCCTCAGTGTGGCTTCTCGGCCATCATTGCCACAAGCATCCCGGAAAGAAAGGGGTGCGGGATAGCATGGTGGTTAGAGTGAGGCGTATTCCGTTCGTGATCTGCTGACCCGGGTTCGAATCTCGTTCAAGAGGATTTTTCGTCTGGAGTTAACATCAGTGCCAGTTCCTCCCCCCCCCCCCCCCAAAAAAAAAAAAAAAAGTCCTTCGGATGAGACTATAAACCGAATTCCCGTGTGCGAACGCACGCATAACATCTTGCGCACACGTTAAAACTCGTTCCACTTTACGGAAGCGTAGGCAAATGTGTTCCGGTGGGAACGGATGACAAAATTGACAAAACTGCCTACACACGGGGACTGAATGTAAAAAAAAAAAGCATATGAATGCTTATTCCATTATCCTCGAAGTATAAGAACAAAAGAATAAAAACAAAAGGACTTCTCTGCCTGCCTGTGTTGACTCTGGTATTCCTGGCATACCGGTGTGAAACTGTGCTGCACGCTATTAAAGCGATGCATCTTGCGGCGGAGAGGGCAGGCGCTGCACGGAGAAAGGTGGGCTGTGCACACGTTGGTTTAGGGAGATGGAGGCCACAGATAAGGTCCCAGGCTTTACTTCCTCTGTAGTCTGCTTTTCTGCCTTCTTCTCTCTGTCTCTTCCTCTCTTCTTTCCATTCGCTTTCCTCTCTCTCTCTCTCTCTCTCTCTCTCTCTCTCTCTCTCTCTCTCTCTCTCTCTCTCTCTCTCTCTCTCTCTCTCTCTCTCCCTCTCTCCCCCTCTCTCTCTCTCTCTCTCTCTCTCTCCCTCCCTCTCTCCCTCTCTCTCTCTCTCTCTCCCCTCTCTCCCTCCCTCTCTCTCTCTCTCTCTCTCTCTCTCTCTCCCTCTCTGTCTGTCTGTCTGTCTGTCTGTCTGTCTCTCTCTCTCTCTCTCTCTCTCTCTCTCTCTCTCTCTCTCTCTTCTCTCTCTCTCTCTCTCTCTCTCTCTCTCTCTACTTATTTCTTATATGTTGTTTGGTACTGCGTATAGTTATTGTTTAGTGTCTTTATATCTTGATGTTATTCCTGAAAAGGGCGGGGACTGGATGTGAAAAAGCACCTGAGTGCGTATCTATTATCCTCGAATAAAAGATTTTGCCTTGCCTTGCCTTGCCTTGCCTTGCCTTCTCTCTCTCTCTCTCTCTCTCTCTCTCTCTCTCTCTCTCTCTCTCTCTCTCTCTCTCTCTCTCTCTCTCTCTCTCTCTCTCACTCTCTCTCACTCTCCTCCTCTCTCTCTCTCTCTCTCTCTCTCTCTCTCTTCACTCTCTCTCACTCTCTCTCCTCTCTCTCTCTCTCTCTCTCCTCTCTCTCCTCTCTCTCTCTCTCTCTCTCTCCTCACTCTCTCTCTCATCTCTCTCTCTCTCTCCTCTCTCTCTCTCTCTCTCTCTCTCTCTCTCTCTCTCCTCTCTCCTCTCTTCTCCTCCTCCATCCTCCTCTCTTCTCTCTCTCTTCTCCTCCCTTCCTCTCTCCCCCTCTCTTCCTCCCTCTCCCTCTTCTTCTTTCTCCCATCTCTCTTCCTCCTCTTCTCCTTTCTTCTTCAATATTTCGTTCTTCATTTTTATTTTGACTTCTTTCTAACGTTAATTAAGATTAAAACGGTTAAGATAACCTTCGTCAGATTCAAAAATATGCATTTGCTGTTTTGTGAGTCAGTAGGGATGCACACGTGCTGGTAGCTCAGAGAGAGAGAGACACAGAGAGAGAGTGAGACAGACAGACAGAATGACAGACAGAATGACAGACAGACAGACTGATAGACAGAATGATAGACAGACAGACAAAAACAGAGACAAACAAAAGTAGCAGGAAGAAAGACAGAACTATGTTTTAGGCAGTGGTACACAACGCTTGCAGTGAGTGTGGAACTTCAACAGTTTGTGCTAAACCGTCTTTGTTCTGTGAAGTGCAGCGGAAATTTGTCTGCCTTTCTGTGAAGAAAATGAATAGATGATGGCGACAGTGTGTAGGATTGTTCTCAGGATTTAAAGTGGACACTTTAACTAAGGAGAGAAAGAATAAGCACAAAGTTTACAGAGAAAGTGGTGTGGGAGACAAAGAAAGTAAATGTTACACTCTTGGAAATGGGGAGAGAGAGAGAGAGGAGAGAGAGAGAGAGAGAAGAGAGAGAGAGAGAGAGAGAGAGAGAGAGAGAGAGAGAGAGAGAGAGAGAGAGAGAGAGAGAGAAACATAGGCACGCGCGCAGGCGCAAATGTATCTAGATTTTGATGATTTCGAGCAGAGCAATATGCTTTTTTTCTTCATAATCTTCAGGGATGATTACCTTCCTGGACTAAATCAGTGCAGTTGGCATCGAGTCTAAACCTGAATAACAGACGAAAATACACACATGCACACACACACACACACACACACACACACACACACACACACATACACACATACACACACGTGCACACACACACACACACACACACACACACACACACACACACACACACACACACACACACAACACACGCTCACACATACACACACACACAAAATGTTTATCAGTACAAGAATTCCCCGAGAACACACCACGCTAGTCCTATTTTCTCTTACTAATCATATCTTTTCCAAACCCTCTATCCTCCTTTATACCATTGCTTTGGGGGTCTTTTTATGGAGACATTTTGGCCCGCCGGCAGGGGAGTTGATTTCTCTCAGCAGGAGGCTGTTCATAACACTCCCATCGTCGTCTGGGTCGTCTGTTTTTACTGCAGGTTTGTTTGACCTTGTTCCTCCACGAATGAATCAAGTCTTGTCAGATTGTTAAGAGTTCAAGTGGTATGTTCAGGATTAAAGTGATGGTTATGTTCAGGATTAAAGTGATGGTCTTAGTATCATCATGTGGCTGGTTGGAGTGGAGAATTAATGTTGTTGTTGCTACTGTTTTTGCTGCTGCTGCTTTGTACGGCCGTTAAGGTTATGATGACATTCTTATAGTACCAGAACAACTGTTACTGATACCAGTTCTGCTGAATTTTGTGACATAAAAATTGTGTTGTAGTGATCAAAGGCATGAATAGCGAAGTGGTTATTAGTCTTAAGCTCGTTACGCGACTTTGATAAAGTGCTGGTATTGGTATAGTTATTGCCTTGTAATTATGTGCGAGGTGATGGTTGTATACTGGGGTGTGTCATTTCTCTGATAAAATAATGTTGTACCTGTTTATTTTCTATGTGCGGCGTATAGCCCACACGAATTTCTCTGTTTGCAAGAAAAAAAATGTTTGAATTTGATTGAATTTTAATTGACAGTACTTGAGGGCCCGGATTTCAAATCTCCGCTGGGATATCTGTTTGAGAGGATTTTACTCAACGTTTATAACGCTTCATTACCTTGCTGACCATCCTAATGACATCACAAAACTCAGAGCTTATGTATGAACGTAGGTGTAAAATCTTGTACACTGATTAAGCGCTTATAGATCGTTTGTGGAAGAATAGGTCAGTTTTGGTCGATGGTGTACTCAGGCTGCAGCCTCTAAACATAGGAGGGGATAGCTTCTGTTGTTGTTGTTGTTGTTGTTGTTGTTGTTTCCCACCGCAAGTTCCTTGGATCATCCAGCATATGCATTCTATTTCACTCACCCCACTTGGAAATCACTATCAGATTGTAAGGACATGCTGGATGAGAAAATGTGCGTATATATTTTTGAATACCTTGCATTATACCTTGTACCTTGCTCTAATTCTAATGAGTCATTCTCCAAAATTAGACGATAATTTCTCCTTATACCAAGACTTTTTCTGGATATGGAGACAATCTCAAAATAGCATCTTAAAGCATGACAACAGCTTTATATTTCCAGCAGCCATCCCTTGATTAAGATGATCGTCGGGAGAGAGGGGAGGGGGGGAGCATAGATTGGTTGACATTTTTTCCCAGGCTGGTCTGTTTTCAGCCTTTTGCAGCAAAACCGCAATGTCAAGGCCGGTCCAATTTTTCATATAATTTTGTACGCAGATCGTCATTCTGTCCACTCCGATCCTGCGCCCCCCTCCCTCAAGTGTCTCCGGTAAGATGGTCTTGCCCCTTAGACTAACAGCAGTAACCAGCAGAACTTTTGGCCAGAGTGAGGACAAGCTCTGCCAGGTTCAACTTATCTAAGACACAGCGACTCCTCGGGAAGTCAAGGGAGTTGTCGGGTCGAATCAAGCATTATGATGGTAGTGATGTGATGGCAGATGTGGTTGCTATTACATAAAACTCAAAACAGGATGATGTACTGTATGCCCCACATTCACGAAGAAATATTGTTATTGGAATGAGGACAGACGGGGTGCAGGTAAACTTCTTAGAGTAGCAAAATGTCTGGGGGTAGATCCGTGTGCAGAAGTTATGGAATGCAGAGATTTAAAGTGTAAACACCATTTCAAACAGATGTACAGATTCTATTTTCATTTTAGAGAGAGAGAGAGAGAGGTGTGTGTGTGTGTGTGTGTGCGTGTGTGGTGTGTGTGTGTGTGTGTGTGTGTGTGTGTGTGTGTGTGTGTGTGTGTGTGTGTGTGTGTGTGTGTGTGTGTGTGTGAAACAAACTCTCTCGCGCTTACACAGGCACACACACACACACACATTTATCACACAGTATGGATCAGCTATGGGGTAAGGAAACATTATCTGATGGATCATTCCTGCCCGGATAGTTCTGACCGGCAGTAAACTGTATGGTCGGTATGATATTGGAGTCAGGAATAGTACCCACAGACAGACAGCAACGTGTGCACTTACAGTCAGATTTGTGTCAGGAATTGTTTTGACATATAGTACATTAAATAGAGCTGAGTGTCCTGTTTTGCGTCAAGATTCATTCTGAAAGACAACAGATCGTATGCTCGTGTGTCAGATTTGGATAAAAGAAAATAGTTCCGACAAATCATAGCAGAGTACCAGATTTTGGGTCAGGAATAAATCTGATAGACAACAAACTGAATACTGAGTGTTGAATGTCGGATCTGGGTCAGGAATCGTTTCGACAAGCACTTAACTGTACTCTGAGTGTCAGATTTAGGTCAGGGGTACTTCCAATAGCAGACAAAGTCTACGCTGAGTGTCAGATTTGGGTCAGGAACAGTTCCAGCAGACAAATTGTATACTGAGTATCAGATTTGGGTCATGCATCATTTTCACAAGCATCTAACTGTGCGCTGTTAGTCAGATTTTGAATCAGAAACAGCTTTGATAACTAATTGTAGGGGAGTGTCAGATCAAACAGCTCCGACAGACAACAAACTGTATGCCTAGAGTCGGATTTGGGTAAGACCTTGGGTTTAAAAAAAAAAGGGTACCTCCCCCCCCCCCCCTTCTTAGACCTGTTTTCACTGCGGACCAGAAAGACACTTGGCAAGGTACCAGCCGTTGAAAGTTTGCAAGGTTATGTGGAATGGAAAGCATCCGTGCAACGTTCCGGTTCACGTGGAGTTGATGGGGAGATGAGGCGAAAGTGGGCTAGTGGTGCTGGTAGCTAAAAAGTGGCACCTGAAAGTTGAACGCCTGAATAACATCCTGTGGCTGGAGACAGGAAGATGTTAATGCTAAATGTTAAAGGTTTTTGTCTGCCTGTCCATTTGTCGGTCTCTGTTTCTCGTTTTCTATTTACCGCTCGTCCTCTGTCTTGTTTTTCATATTAAATCTTTTTTCGGTAATGTTTTCTCCATCTCTGTTTCTGTCTCTGCCTGTCTGTGTGTTCTTTCTGTCTTGTCTTGCTTGATAAATCTTTCTCTCTGTCTTTGTATGTGCCTCTGTCTTTGTCAGTCTGTCTCTGTTCTGTTTTGTCTCTCTCTCTATCGCTCTCTCTCTCAATAAAAATGTTCATTCAAATGTTCATTCTATTCTCTGTCTCTGTCTCTCTTCCTCTCTTTTCTCTCTCTCTCTCTCTCTCTCTCTCTCTCTCTCTCTCTCTCTCTCTCTCTCTCTCTCTCTCTCTCTCTCTCTCTCTTGTAAATGAAAGTCTCTTCTCACAGCAAGGGCTGGATAGAAGAAAGTATGTAACCTTTGAAAATATCATTAATCAATCAATCAGTCCTTCCCTGCTCCCTTCGCCCCTGTCTCTTACTCCCCTACAAAAGCAGCTGGCCAACTGACAGGCTTTTCACCCAATAACAGCAATAACAGCATTGGGCTAGTGACAAGAATGCTCCAGCCCCGGTCCAGGATTGGAAACTGTATTTACCAAACATATATACACCCAGCATTTTATGGGTAGCTAGCTTTTCACCAAAGCATCCATCTATATTCCCACATCATTTGCCCGCTCACCGCCATTGCATTCTGTTTGCCGCCACTGCTTTGGGCTCTGTCTGCAGGTGTTGGTTATCTACCAGTGCTGCTAATGCCGGCATGGGGACCACCTGTACAGACACTTCTTGTTTAGCACTGGGGAAGTCTGTTAATGACACCTTTCATTTGGGAGTGTCCATTTTCTGTCTAATTTCATGTTGCGGGATTTTTGGTTTTGGGGGGAGGGGTTTGCTCGGTTTTTTGTTTGTTTTTTTGTTTGGGGGGTTGTTTTTGTTTGTTTGTTGTTGTTTTGTTGTTGGGTTTTTTTTTGGGGGGTAGGGAATCGGTAAAGAAAAACTGTTCCAACATATGAAATGTAACTAAATGACGCAGTTAAAAAAGTATCTCATATGACGAGAATGATGAATGTTCTCACTTGTGTCCAGTATTTCAATTGCCCAAACATAAAATTCAAAGAGCACCCATAAGAATTTTTCTCCTTAAGCAACCACATTCCACATCTTTTGCATTCTGTCACCGCCACCTCATTCTCTGTACGTCCATTGTCAGGTAGCTACCTGTTTCTGCAGGTGTTTATTATCTGAGACCTTTGCTGATGCAGCAGACATCAAGACCACCTACAAAGGAACGTGTTTTATCTCGGCAGGAGTCTGAGACTGGCAGCGTTCCTTTCATCTTGTGTGTAAACTGCAGTTGCTTTTTGTGTGTGTTTGTTTGTTGGTCCTGAAGGAAACGAAGGAGAATCCTTGAAATATGTGTGTTCAAGCATTCAGAGATAAATTAGATGATGTAACTCAAGTCCCTTGGTGAGAATGATGATGATGGTGGTGATGTTGGTGGTGGTGGTGGTGGTGGTGGTGGTGATGGTAATGGTGGTGATGGTGATGGTGATGATGGTGGTGTGTCTCTGTCTGTCTGTCTGTCTGTCTGTCTGTCTGTCTGTCTGTCTGTCTGTCTGTCTGTCTGTCTGTCTGTCTCTCTCTCTCTCTCTCTCTCTCTCTCTCTCTCTCTCTCTCTCTCTCTCTCTCTCTCTCTCTCTCTCTCTCTTTCTTTTCCCCCCTCTCTCTCTCACCCCCTTCCCTTCCCCCTCTCTCAGCTGTATTGTAACAGTTGTATCTCTTCAACCCATTAAAACACCGGATGGGATGGCAGCCCCTGTCAAGTTCAGAAGTTTGCCAGGAATGGTTTGCGAAGGGGTAGATGGGTAAGAGGGGGGTGTTGGTTGTGTTTTTCATACCTCATTAGGTGTGGCGTTCCAATCCTGCTATTCCCACGTCGCTCATCTCAATCTCTCCATCCCAAGCATATCTAGATTTCTTATGTGGCATCCCCAGCGTCAAAAGTCCACAGGGAGCTTATCAATGTCAGGCCAATGTCAATGCTTATCAATGTCAGGCCGCCGCGGGGCCACCAGCCAGAATGGCCCTGCACATCTGCTGGGAAAGAATATCAGCAGCAGTTTATAACGTTGAGCACGCGCTAGGGAGAAGGATTGGGGAGAGGGCTCTAGCTTTCATGGTTCAAACGCAGCTTTAAAGGACAAGGATTCGTGACAAGTGGTTAAAGGGACCCATTTTGTTTTTGTCACTCTGACTGTAGCTTTTGTGCTTTTGCACGCATTTCGTCTCCGTCAATGCCTTCTTCAGTGTTCCGTCTTCCCTGACTGTAACTGTCGTTTAGGTTGCTGTTTCACTCCTTGTATCTCTCTTTGTCTGTCTGTCTGTCTGTCTGTCTGTCTGTCTGTCTGTCTCTGTCTCTCTCTGTCTCTCTCTGTCTCTCTCTGTCTCTCTCTGTCTCTGTCTCTCTCTCTCTCTCTCTCTCTCTCTCTCTCTCTCTCTCTCTCTCTCTCTCTCACGGGGCGGTCACGAGAAGTGAAGCGGACAGGGCGTACATTTTCTGTGAGCAGCAGTAAAACTAGAAATTCAGTCAAAAATGCCAGTTACTGGACTGCCAGCGGCTGTGGAGAGGACCTTAGGTGCCCTGCTGACTGATAATGCAGTTTCCAGCTGGAAAGTGGCAGGAGAAGGGGACAGCGTGGTTTTTGTCTTGCGACTGAAACCAGTGGACACAACAGTGTCAACCAACATGGCGGATCCAACAGTGAATCGCAGCACACAAGCACAGTACTACAGGAAAAAATCGTTTTCTCAAAGACGACGAGATGTTGAGCGCTCTCGAAAGCATAAAGAGAAGCAGGCAAGTGTTGTGTGTGAAAGTGACTGTGTCCTCAGTGCCTCGAGTCTGCCTGACAGTGGAGTAGAACAGGGGAATACAGCATGTGTAGATACACATGGAATAGACCTACCAACAACACACACACAGGACATCAACACAAAAACATCAGTTAAGTTGCCATCATCGGTTGATTTAGAACCTCCCTGTATGTCTGATTGTAGTGACTGTGCTGATATGTGTGTTTTGCAGCCTGAGGTGAACGATGATAATATTGTTGGTCCATTCGACACAAGAAATGTCAGACAGTACGTGGCTACTCTAACTGATAGATCCGTACAGAAAAGGCTAAGAGACAGACAAAGAAATACACATTTTAGAAAATCCGTGCTACATCATTCAGACGGTGAAGATATTGTGATGTGTGAGTCAGACGACATTGTGATCCAGTGGAAGCCGTTTTTGGATAATAGCCAATTTTGAATAATAACCAATTTTGCATAATAGCCATTTTGGAATAATAGCCATTTTTGGATAAAAGCCATTTTTGGATAATAGCCGTTTTGTGATAATAGCCATTTTTGGATAATAGCCATTTTTCCATAATATCCGTTTTTGGATAATAGCCATTTTGGGATAATAGCCATTTTTCCATAATAGCCGTTTTTGGATAATAGCCATTTTTACATAACCAATTTTGGATAATAGCCGTTTTGTGATAATAGCCGTTTTTGGATAATAGCCATTTTTACATTATAACCAATTTTGGATAACAGCCGTTTTGTGATAATAGCCACTTTTGGATAATAGCCATTTTTCCATAATATCCGTTTTTGGATAATAGCCGTTTTTGGATAATTGCCGTTTGTGGATAATAGCCGCTTTTCCATAATAGCTGTTTTTGGATAATAGCCGTTTTTGGATAACAGCCGTTTTTGGATAATAGGATAATAGCCATTTTTGGATAATAGCCATTTTTGGATAATAGCCATTTTTGGATAATAGCCGTTTTTGGATAATTGCCGTTTGTGGATAATAGCCGTTTTTGGATAATAGCCGTTTTTGGATAATAGCCGTTTTGGGATAATAGCCGTTTTTGGATAATAGCTGTTTTTCCATAATACCTTTTTTTTTTTTATAATAGCCGTTTTTGGATAATAGCCATTTTTCCATAATAGCCATTTTCGTTAACAGCCGTTTTTGGATTATAGCCGTTTTTCCATAATAGCCGTTTTTTGATAATAGCCGTTTTTCCGTAATAGCCGTTTTTGGATAATTGCCGTTTGTGGATAATAGCCGTTTTTGGATAATAGCCGTTTTTGGATAATAGCCGTTTTTCGATAATAGCCGTTTTTGGATAATAGCTGTTTTTCCATAATACCTATTTTTGGATAATAGCTGTTTTTGGATAATAGCCACTTTTGGATAATATCCATTTTGGAATAATAGCCATTTTTGGATAATAGCCATTTTTGGATAATAGCCATTTTGGAATAATAGCCATTTTTGGATAATAGCCATTTTGCAATAATAGCCATTTTGGAATAATAGCCGTTTTTGGATAACAGCCGTTTTTGGATAATATCCATTTTGGAATCATAGCCATTTTGGAATAATATCCATTTTGGAATAATAGCCGTTTTTGGATAATAGCCATTTTTGGATAATATCCATTTAGGAATAATAGCCATTTTTGGATAAAAGCCATTTTTGGATAATAGCCATTTTGGAATAATAGCCATTTTGGAATAATAGCCGTTTTTGGATAACAGCCGTTTTTGGATAATAGCCATTTTTGGATAAAAGCCGTTTTTGGATAATAGCCATTTTTGGATAAAAGCCATTTTTGGATAAAAGCCGTTTTTGGATAATAGCCATTTTGGAATAATAGCCGTTTTTCGATAATAGCCATTTTTGAATAATAGCCATTTTGGATAATAGCCATTTTGGAATAATAGCCATTTTTGAATAATAGCCGTTTTTGGATAACAGCCGTTTTTGGATAATAGCCATTTTTGGATAAAAGCCGTTTTTGGATAATAGCCATTTTTGGATAAAAGCCATTTTTGGATAAAAGCCGTTTTTGGATAATAGCCGTTTTTGGATAATAGCCATTTTGGATAATAGCCATTTTGGGATGATAGCCGTTTTTGGATAATAGCCGTTTTTGGATAATAGCCGTTTTTGGATAATAGCCGTTTTTGGATAATAGCCGTTTTTCGATTATAGCCATTTTGGGATAATAGCCATTTTGGGATAATAGCCATTTTGGAATAATAGCCATTTTTGGATAAAAGCCATTTTTGGATAAAAGCCGTTTTGGGATAATAGCCATTTTTGGATAATAGCCATTTTTGGATAAAAGCCGTTTTTGGATAAAAGCCGTTTTTGGATAAAAGCCGTTTTGGGATAATAGCCGTTTTTGGATAATAGCCATTTTGGAATAATAGCGTTTTCGATAATAGCCATTTTTGAATAATAGCTATTTTTGAATAATAGCCATTTTGGATAATAGCCATTTTGGAATAATAACCATTTTGGGATAATAGCCCTTTTTGTATAATAGCCATTTTGGAATAATAGCCATTTTTGGATAAAAGCCATTTTTTGATAAAAGCCGTTTTTGGATAATAGCCGTTTTTGGATAATAGCCATTTTGGATAATAGCCATTTTGGGATGATAGCCGTTTTTGGATAATAGCCGTTTTTGGATAATAGCCGTTTTGGATAATAGCCGTTTTTGGATAAAAGCCGTTTTTTCGATTATAGCCATTTTGGAATAATAGCCATTTTTGGATAAAAGCCATTTTTGGATAAAAGCCGTTTTGGGATAATAGCCATTTTTGGATAATAGCCATTTTTGGATAAAAGCCGTTTTTGGATAAAAGCCGTTTTTGGATAAAAGCCGTTTTTGGATAATAGCCGTTTTTGGATAAAAGCCGTTTTTGGATAAAAGCCGTTTTTGGATAAAAGCCGTTTTTGGATAAAAGCTGTTTTTGGATAATAGCCGTTTTTGGATAATAGCCATTTTTGAATAATAGCCATTTTTGAATAATAGCCGTTTTTGGATAAAAGCCGTTTTTGGATAGAAGCCGTTTTTGGATAAAAGCCGTTTTTGGATAAAAGCCGTTTTTGGATAAAAGCTGTTTTTGGATAATAGCCGTTTTTGGAATAATAGCCATTTTTGGATTAAAGCCGTTTTTGGATTAAAGCCGTTTTGGGATAATAGCCATTTTGGGATAATAGCCATTTTGGGATAAAAGCCATTTTTGGATAATAGCCGTTTTTGGATAATAGCCGTTTTTGGATAATAGCCGTTTTTCGATAATAGCCATTTTGGAATAATAGCCATTTTGGAATAATAGCCATTTTGGAATAATAGCCATTTTGGAATAATAGCCATTTTTGGATAAAAGCCATTTTTGGATAAAAGCCGTTTTTGGATAAAAGCTGCTTTTGGATAATAGCCGTTTTTGGATAAAAGCCGTTTTTGGATAAAAGCCGTTTTTGGATAAAAGCCGTTTTTGGATAATAGCCGTTTTTGGATAATAGCCGTTTTTGGATAATAGCCGTTTTTCGATTATAGCCATTTTGGGATAATAGCCATTTTGGGATAATAGCCATTTTGGATAAAAGCCATTTTTGGATAAAAGCCGTTTTTGGATAAAAGCCGTTTTTGGATAAAAGCTGCTTTTGGATAATAACCAATTTTGCATAATAGCCATTTTGGAATAATAGCCATTTTTGGATAAAAGCCATTTTTGGATAATAGCCGTTTTGTGATAATAGCCATTTTTGGATAATACCCATTTTGGGATGATAGCCGTTTTTGGATAATAGCCGTTTTTGGATAAAATCCGTTTTTGGATAATAGCCGTTTTTGGATAATAGCCGTTTTTCGATTATAGCCATTTTGGGATAATAGCCATTTTGGGATAATAGCCATTTTGGAATAATAGCCATTTTTGGATAAAAGCCATTTTTGGATAAAAGCCGTTTTGGGATAATAGCCATTTTTGGATAATAGCCATTTTTGGATAAAAGCCGTTTTTGGATAATAGCCATTTTCCATAATATCCGTTTTTGGATAATAGCCGTTTTTGGATAATTGCCGTTTGTGGATAATAGCCGCTTTTCCATAATAGCTGTTTTTGGATAATAGCCGTTTTTGGATAACAGCCGTTTTTGGATAATAGGATAATAGCCGTTTTTGGATAATAGCCATTTTTGGATAATAGCCATTTTTGGATAATAGCCGTTTTTGGATAATTGCCGTTTGTGGATAATAGCCGTTTTTGGATAATAGCCGTTTTTGGATAATAGCCGTTTTGGGATAATAGCCGTTTTTGGATAATAGCTGTTTTTCCATAATACCTTTTTTTTTATGATAGCCGTTTTTGGATAATAGCCATTTTTCCATAATAGCCATTTTCGTTAACAGCCGTTTTTGGATTATAGCCGTTTTTCTATAATAGCCCTTTTTGGATAATAGCCATTTTTGGATAATAGCTGTTTTTCCATAATAGCCGTTTTTTGATAATAGCTGTTTTTCCGTAATAGCCGTTTTTGGATAATTGCCGTTTGTGGATAATAGCCGTTTTTGGATAATAGCCGTTTTTTCAATAATAGCCGTTTTTGGATAATAGCTGTTTTTCCATAATACCTATTTTGGATAATAGCTGTTTTTGGATAATAGCCATTTTTCCATAACAGCCATTTTCGATAACAGCCGTTTTTGAATAATAGCCGTTTTTCTATAATAGCCCTTTTTGGATAATAGCCATTTTTGGATAATAGCTGTTTTTCCATAATAGCCGCTTTTGGATAATAGCCGTTTTTGGATAATTGCCGTTTGTGGATAATAGCCGCTTTTCCATAATAGCCGCTTTTCCATAATAGCCGTTTTTGGATAATAGCCGTTTTTGGATAATAGCTGTTTTTGGATAATAGCCGTTTTTCGATAATAGCTGTTTTTCCATAATACCTATCTTTGGATAATAGCCGTTTTTGGATAATAGCCATTTTCCCATAATAGCCATTTTCGATAACAGCCGTTTTTGGATAATAGCCGTTTTTCTATTATAGCCATTTTTGGATAATAGCCATTTTTGGATAATAGCTGTTTTTCCATAATAGCCGTTTTCCCGTAATAGCCAATTTTCCGTAATAGCCGTTTTTGGATAATAGCCATTTTTCCATAATAGCCGTTTTTCCATAATAGCTGTTTTTCCATAATAGCCATTTTTGGATAATAGCCATTTTTCCATTCTAGCCATTTTTGGATAATAGCCGTTTTTCCATAATAGCCGTTTTTCCATAATAGCTCTTTTTGGATAATAGCTATTTTTCCATAATAGCCGTTTTTCCATAATAGCCGTTTTTGGATAATAGCCGTTTTTCCATAATAGTTGTTTTTGGATAATAGCCATTTTCCCATAATAGCCGTTTTTCCATAATAGCTGTTTTTTTTGATAATATCAATTTTTCCATAATAGCCAATTTGTGATAATAGCCGTTTTTCCATAATTGCCATTTTTCGATAATAGCCGTTTTTAAGGATAATAGCCGTTTTTCGTTTTTCCATAAAATCTATTTTTGGATAATAGCCATTTTTGTGTAATAGCCAATTTTTCATAATAGCCGTTTTTCCATAAGAGCCATTTTTCACAATAGCCATTTTTGGATAATAGCCATTTTTGGATAACAGCCATTTTTTTTTATAATAGCCATTTTTGGATAACAGCCATTTTCCATAATTGCTGTTTTTCCGTAATAGCTACTTTCTCATAATAGCCATTTTTGGATAATAGCCGTTTTTCCATAATAGCCGTTTTTCCATAATAGCCATTTTTTTTACATGATAGCCATTTTTGGATAATAGCTACTTTCTCGTAATAGCCATTTTTGGGTAATAGTCACTTTCTCATAATAGCCACTTTTCCATAAAAGCTTTTTTTTCATAATAGCCACTTTATCATCATAGCCGTTTTTCCATAATAGCTAATTTCTCATTATAGCCATTTTCCTAATAGCTACTTTTTCATAGAAGCCATTTTTGCATAATAGCCATTTTTCCATAAAAGCCGTTTTTCATAATAGCCACTTTCTCATAATAGCCATTTTTGGATAATAGCCATTTTTCCATATCAGCTACTTTCTGATAATAGCCTTTTTCTTGATAAAGCCATTTTTCCATAAAGCCGTTTTTCCATGATAGCCACTATCTCATAATAGCTATTTTTGGATATTAGCCATTTTTCCATAATAGTCATTTTCACATATTTTTGGTAATAGCTATTTTTTTCATGTCGCCACTTTCTCAAAATAGTCATTTTTGGATAATAGCCATTTTTCCATATTAGCCACTTTTGGATAATAGCCACTTTCTCATAATAGCCATTTTTTCATAATACCCATTTTAGGATAGTAGCTATTTTTCCATAATAGCCACTTTCTTATAATAGCCACTTTTGAATAATAGCCATTTTTGGATAGAAGCTACTTTCTCATAATAGCCATTTTTCCATAATAGCTACTTTCTCATAATAGCCATTTTTGAATAATAGCCATTTTTCCATAAAAGCCGTTTTTCCATAACAGCCTCTTTCTCATATTGGCTATTTTTGCCTAATAGCCATTTTTCCATAATAGCTACATTCTCATAATCCATAATAGCCAATTTTGGATAAAAGGTACTTTCTCATAATAGCTATTTTTCGATAATAACCACTTTTTCGATAATTGCCATATTTGTTACCTACTTTCTCGTAAAAGCCGTTTTTCCATAATAGCCACTTTCTCATAATAGCCATTTTTTGATAATAGTCATTTTCCCATATTAGGCAATTTCTCATAATTGCATTTTTTGCAATTTGATAATAGTCATTTTTCCATATTAGCCAATTTCTCATAATTCCCATTTTTCCATAATAGCTGTTTTTCCAGAATAGCCACTTTCTCATAATAGCCATTTTTTGATAATTGCCATTTTCCCATATTAGCCATTTTCCCATAAAAGCCGTTTTTCCATAATAGCCACTTTCTCATAATAGCCATTTTTGGATGATAGCCATTTTCCCATATTAGCCAATTTCTCATAATAGCCATTTTTCCATAATAGCTATTTTCTCATAATAGCCATTTTTGGATAATAGGCATTTTCCTATATTAGCCAATTTCTCATAATAGCTATTTTTCGATAATAGCCACTCTTCGATAATAGCTAATTTTCGATAAAAAGTACTTTCTCATAATAACTGATTTTCAATAATAGCCACTTTTCGATAATAGCCATATTCGATAATAGCTACCTTCTCATAATAGCCATTTTTCGATAATAGCTACTTTCTCATAATAGCCATTTTTCGATAACAGCCATTTTTTCAACTTTCTCCTAATAGTCATTTTTCAATAATAGCCAGTTTTCGAAAATAGCTACTTTCTCATAGCCATTTTTCGATAATAGCTACTTTTCATAATAGCCATTTTTCGATAATAGCCATTTTTCCAACTTTCTCATAATAGTAATTTTTTCGATAATAGCCATTTTTTTTATAATAGCTACTTTTTCATTTCTCATAATAGCCACTTTTCGATAATAGCCATTTTTCGATAATAGCTACTTTCTCATAATAGTCGTTTTTCGATATTAGCCATTTTTCAATAATAGCTACTTTCTCATATTTTTCGATGATAGCTATTTTCACATGTAGCCACTTTCTCATAAAAGTCATTTTTGGATAACAGCCGTTTTTTCCATAATAGCCACTTTTGGATAATAGCCATTTTTCCATAATAGCTACTTTTTATGTTAGCCATTATAGCCATTTTTGGATAATAGCTACTTTTAGATAATAGCTATTTTTTTTATAATAGCCAATTATTGGTAATAGCTACTTTCTCATTATAGCTATTTTTGGATAATAAGCCACTTTTCAATAATAGCCACTTTCTCATAATAGCCACTTTTCGATAATAGCTACTTTCTCATAATAGCCATTTTTGGATAATGGCCATTTTTCCATAATAGCCACTTTCTCATAATAGCCATTTTTGGATAATAGCCATTTTTCTATAAAACCATTTTTGGGTAATAGCCATTTTTCGATAAATGCTACTTTCTCATAATAAGCATTTTTTTTATAAAAGCTACTTTCTCATAATAGCCATTTTTGGATAACGGCCATTTTTCCATAATAGCCACTTTCTCATTATAGCCATTTTTTCTCATTTAGCCATTTTTAGTCATAATACATCAACAACATCAGCTTCTGCACCAAATACCACCTTTACAAATCCCTCGTGATATCTATCCTCCTATATGGCTGTGAATCATGGACTCTGACAGCAGAGTTAGAGAGGAGAATCCAAGCATTCGAGAACAAGTGCCACAGAAGACTCCTCAGAATATCATACAAAGAACACAAGACCAATAACTATGTGAAAGAAGAAATCAAAAAGCGTGTGGGCCCCCAAGAGCCTTTGCTCTCCACCATAAAGAGGAGAAAGCTGATGTGGTTTGGTCACACCACAAGACACAACACTCTAGCAAAAACCATCCTGCAAGGAACAGTCGAGGGCAAGAGAAGAAGAGGCCGCCAAAAGAAATCATGGGTTGACAACATCAAAGACTGGACCGCCCAACCCCTGCAACACCTCCTACTAGCCACACAGGATCGTGAAGCATGGAAAAAGATCGCTGTTGCGTCTTCTCTCATGTCCCCCCTACGTCCTTTGGGACATGGGACTGAGTGAGTGAGTGAGTCATAATAGCCATTTTTGGATAACAGCCATTTTTGGATAGTACCCATTTTTCCTTAATAGCCACTTTCTCATAATAGCAATTTTTGGATAATAGCCATTTTTCCATAAAAGCCATTTTTGATAATAGCCATTTTTCCATAATAGCCATTTTTCCATAATAGCCATTTTTCCATAAAAGCCATTTTTGGATAATAGCCATTTTTCCATAATAGACACTTTCTCATAATAGCCATTTTTGGATAATAGCCATTTTTAGATGATAGCTATTTGTAATAGCCATTTTTTGATAATAGCTACGTTCTCGTAATAGCCATTTTTGGACAATAGCCATTTTTCCATAAAAGCTACTTTCTCATAATAGCCATTTTTCCATAATAGCCACTTAGTCATAATAGCCATTTTTGGATAACAGCCATTTTCCCATAATAGCCACTTTCTCATAATAGCCATTTTTCCATAATAGCCATTCTTCGATAATAGCTACTTTCTCGTAATAGCAATTTTTCGATAATAGCTACTTTATCGTAATAGCTACTTTCTCATAATAGCAATTTTTCGATAATAGCTACTTTCTCGTAATAGCCATTTTTCGATAATAGCCATTTTTCCATAATAGCCGTTTTTCCTTAATAGCTACTTAGTCATAATAGCCATTTTTGGATTATAGCCATTTTTGGATAATAGCTACTTTCTCATAATAGCCAATTTTGGATAATAGCCATTTTTAGATAATAGCCATTTTCCCATAATAGCTGTTTTTCCGTAATAGCTACTTAGTCATAATACCCTTTTTTGGATAATAGCCATTTTTGGATAATAGCCACTTTCTCATAATAGCCATTTTTGGATAATAGCCATTTTTGGATAATAGCTACTTTCTCGTAATAGCACCATAATAGCCGTTTTCCATAAAAGCCATTTTTGGATAATAGCCATTTTTGGATAATAGCCAATTTTCCATAATAACTACTTTCTCATAATAGCCATTTTTGGATAATAGCCAGTTTTGGCAAATAGCCTTTTCTGGATAATAGCTACTTTCTCATAATAGCTTGTTTTGGATAATAGCCATTTTCCCATAATAGCTGTTTTTCCGTAATAGCTACTTAGTCATAATAGCCATTTTTGGATAATAGCCATTTTTGGATAATAGCTACTTTCTCATAATAGCTTGTTTTGGATAATAGCTATTTTCCCATAATAGCTGTTTTTCCGTAATAACTACTTAGTCATAATAGCCATTTTTGGATAATAGCCATTTTTGGATAATAGCCACTTTCTCATAATAGCCGTTTTTTGGATAATAGCCATTTTTCAATAATAGCTACTTTCTCGTAATAGCCCCATAATAGCCGTTTTTCCATAAAAGCCATTTTTGGATAATAGCCAATTTTGCATAATAGCTACTTTTTCATACTAGCCATTTTGGATAATGGCCATTTTTGGCAAATAGCCATTTTTGGATAAGAGCTACTTTCTCATAATAGCCAGTTTTGGATAATAGCCATTTTTGGATAATAGCCATTTTTCCATAATAGCTGTTTTTTCCGTAATAGCTACTAAGTCATAATAGCCATCTTTGGATAATAGCCATTTTCCATAATAGCCATTTTTGGATAATAGCCATTTTTCCATAATAGCCGTTTTTCCATAAAAGCCATTTTGGATGATAGCCAGTTTTCCATAATAGCCGTTTTTCCATAAAAGTCATTTTTGGATAATAGCCAGTTTTGTATAATAGCCATTTTTGGATAATAGCCAGTTTTCCTTAATAGCTGTTTTTCCGTAATAGCTACTTAGTCATAATAGCCAGTTTTTAGATAAAAGCCATTTTTCCATAATAGCCATTTTGGGATAATAGCCATTTTCCCATAATATCCGTTTTCCATAAAAGCTATTTTTGGATTATAGCCATTTTTGGATAATAGCCATTTTTTACATAATAGCTGTTTTTCCGTAATACCTACTTAGTCATAATAGCCATTTTTGGATAAGCCATTTTTGGATAATAGCCGTTTTTCCATAATAGCCATTTTTGGATAATAGCCGTTTTTTCCATAATAGCCGTTCTTCGATAGTAGCTACTTTCTCATAATAGACATTAGTAGTAGTAGTAGTAGTAGTAGTAGTAGTAGTAGTAGTAGTAGTAGTATAGTAGTATAACAGTGGTAGTAGTAGTAGTGGTAGTAACAGT
The DNA here is from genome assembly GCA_030674155.1 of Stramonita haemastoma. Classification (NCBI taxonomy): domain Eukaryota; kingdom Metazoa; phylum Mollusca; class Gastropoda; order Neogastropoda; family Muricidae; genus Stramonita; species Stramonita haemastoma. Next base: position 21,365,450 of record CM060325.1, on the reverse strand, counting down.
GGTAGTAACAGTAGTAGCAGTAACAGTAGTAGTAGTAGTAGTAGTAGTAGTAGTAGTAGTAGTAGTAGTAATAGTAGTGGTAGTAGTAGTAGTAGAGGAGGAGGAGGAGGAGGAGAGGAGTAACAGTAGTAGTAGTAGTAGTTGTTGTAACAGTAACAGTAGTAGTAGTAACAGTAATAGTAACAGTAGTAGTAGTAGTATAGTAGTAGTAGTAGTGGTAGTCGTAGTCGTAGTAGTAACAGTCATAGTAGTAACAGTCGTAGTAGTAACAGTAGTAGTAACAGTAGTACAGGAGGGGGAGGAGTAGTACAGTAGTATGAGGAGGAGGAGTAGTACAGGAATACAGGAGGAGGAGGAGGTGAGGAGGAGTAGTAGTAGTAGTAGTAGTAGTAGTAGTAGTAGTAGTAGTAGTAGTATAGTAGTAGTAGTAGTAGCAGCAGTAGTAGTTGTTGTTGTTGTTGTAACAGTAACAGTAGTAGTAACAGTAACAGTAGTAGTAGTAGTAGTAGTAGTAGTAGTAGTAGTCGTCGTCGTCGTCGTCGTCGTCGTCGTCGTCGTCGTAGTAGTAGTAGTAGTAGTAGTAGTAGTAGTAGTAGTAGTAGTAGTAGTAACAGTAGTAGTAACAGTAGTAGTAACAGTACTACAGGAGGAGGAGTAGTAGTACAGTAGTAGGAGGAGTAGTAGTAGTAGTACAGGAATACAGGAGGAGGAGGAGGAGGAGTAGTAGTAGTAGTAGTAGTAGTAGTAGTAGTAGTAGTAGTAGTAGTAGTTAGTAGTAGTAGTAGTAATAGTACAGGAAGAGTAGTAGTATGATAATTATTTTATCTTTTGATTTACATCAGATTAACCTTATCCTTTTGGTTATTGGTCAATTCCAGGAGGAAAAATGTCATTGCAATTCGCAGACTAAGTATTATTCTACTGTAGGAAATAAGCAGCAGCTATGTCAATAGATTCGAAGTTAAGCCATGATCTAATGCAGACTTATCTACCTGAAAACAATCAAGATAACAAGGAGTGTTTTGGTGTACACTTTCATGAAAGGAAACAGCTCGTAAAACAGAAGAGAGAAAAGCCAGCAAAGACAGACAGACAGAAATGGGTTAAAACAGACACAAACCCAAACCAGGTGTGCTCTGTGTTAAGAGAACTGCAGCACACACAGACTTTAAAAAAAAACCCTGTTTTTTTACATTCCTGCTGAAAAAGCCTGAGATATTTTCCCCGTTCTTTGGCTAGAGACCCGAGGTTCACCAATGGTGAGGTTATTTGTATGCAGCCATTTTCCCGCCATTACGATGGTTGGATTCCGACTTCGGAGATGATGTCTAAACTTCCGACACCCAGTGTGCGTAAGGGTTTTTCTTTGTGAACTTTGCCATCCGTTCCTGCTGGCACCTGTTTCGAAAAGCGGAACAGGTTTGATTGCGTGCACAAGCTGTTCTACTT
>CM060325.1:21346501-21354001 GCA_030674155.1 Stramonita haemastoma | reverse complement strand
TTTCTCTCTGTCTTTGTCTGTGTGTCTGTCTGTGTGTCTGTCTCTGCCTGTGTGTGTCTGTGTGTCTGTCTGTGTTCTCTCTCTCTGTCTCTGTCTCTGTCTCTGTCTCTCTCTCTCTCTTCTTTCTTTCTTTCTTTCTTTCTTTCCGTCTCTCTTCTGTAAATGTTAATCCCTACTCAGAGCAAGGGCTGGATGGGAGAAAGTATGTTCATACTTAACTGTAGCCTCTGAAAGTGTTATCAATTAATGAATCAATCAACCCATCCATTAATCAAGCAATTCTTCCCAGGTCCCGCCATCCCTGTCTCCTACTCTTGTACACAAGCAGCTGGGCCACTGACAGGCTTTTCACCCAATAACAGTAATAAAAGCATCGGGCTAGTAACAAGAATGTCCCAGCCACGGTCCAGGATTGGAAACTGTATTTTCCAAACATACACACCCCCAGCATTTTATAGATAGCTAGCTTTTCACCAAAGCATCCATCTATATTCCCACATCATTTGCCCGCTCACCGCCATTGCATTCTGCTTGCCGCCACTGCTTTGGGCTATGTGTGCAGGTGTTGGTTATCTACCAGTGCTGCTAATGCCGGCATGGGGACCACCTGTACAGACACTTCTTGCTTAGCACCGGGGAAGTCTGTTAATGACACCTTTCATTTGGGAGTGTCCATTTTCTGTCTAATTTCATGTTGCGGGATTTTTGTTTTTGGTTTGGGGGGGGGGGGGGGTTGCTGTTTTTTTTTGTTTTGCTTTGTTGTTTGTGGGGTGTTTTTTTTTGTTTTTTGTGTTTTTGCTTTGTTTTTTGTTGTTGTGTGTGTTTTTTTTTGTTTTTTGTTTGTTTGTTTGTTTGTTGTTGTTTTTTTTGGGGGGAGGTAGGGAATCGGTAAAGAAAAACTGTTTCGACAGGTGAAAAGTAACTAAATGACGCAGTTCAAAAACTATCTCATATGAATGTTGATGAATGTTCTGACCTGGGTCCAGTATTAAAACTTTCAGTTTCCCAAACATAAAATTCAGATAGCACCTATGAGAATTTTTCTCCTAGAGCAGCCACATTCCACATCTTTTGCATTCTCTCACCGCCACCTCATTCTCTGTACGTCCATTGTCAGGTAGCTACCTGTTTCTGCAGGTGTTTATTATCTGAGACCTTTGCTGATGCAGCAGACATCAAGACCACCTACAAAGGAACGTGTTTTATCTCGGCAGAAGTCTGCAACTGGCAGCGATCCTTTCATCTTGTGTGTAAACTGCAGTTGCTTTTTTGTGTGTGTGTTTGTTTGTTGGTCCTGAAGGAAACGAAGGAGAATCCTTGAAATACGTGTGTTCAAGCATTCAGAGATAAATTAGATGATGTAACTCGAGTCCCTTGGTGAGAATGATGATGATGGTGGTGATGGTGGTGGTGGTGGTGGTGGTGGTGGTGATGGTAATGGTGGTGATGATGATGATGATGGTGGTGGTGGTGATGATGATGATGTCTCTCTCTGTGTCTCTGTCTGTCTGTCTGTCTGTCTGTCTGTCTGTCTGTCTGTCTGTCTCTGTCTCTGTCTCTGTCTCTCTCTGTCTCTCTCTGTCTCTCTGTCTCTCTCTCTCTCTATCTCTCTCTCTCTCTCTCTCTCTCTCTCTCTCTCTCTCTCTCTCTCTCTCTCTCTCTCTCTCTCTCTCTCTCTCCTCTCTCTCTCTCTCTCTCTCTCTCTTTTCCCCCCTCTCTCTCTCACCCCCTTCCCTTCCCCCTCTCTCAGCTGTATTGTAAAAGTTGTATCTCTTCAACCCATTAAAACACCGGATGGGATGGCAGCCCCTGTCAAGTTCAGAAGTTTGCCAGGAATGGTTTGCGAAGGGGTAGATGGGTAAAGAGGGGGGTGTTGATTTTGTTTTTCATACCTCATTAGGTGTGGCGATCCAATCCTGCAGTTCCCACGTCGCTCATCTCAATCTCTCCATCCCAAGCATATCTATATTTCTTATGTGGCGTCTCCAGCGTCAAAAGTCCACAGGGAGCTTATCAATGTCAGGCCAATGTCAATGCTTATCAATGTCAGGCCGCCGCGGGGCCACCAGCCAGAATGGCCCTGCACATCTGCTGGGAAAGAATATCAGCAGCAGTTTATAACGTTGAGCACGCGCTAGGGAGAAGGATTGGGGAGAGGGCTCTAGCTTCGATGGTTCAAAACGCAGCTTTAAAGTACGAGGATTCGTGCCGTGTGGTTAAAGGGAGCCATTTTGTTTTTGTCGCTTTGACTGTAGCTTTTGTGCTTTTGCACGCATTTCGTCTCCGTCAATGCCTTCTTCAGTGTTCCGTCTTCCCTGACTGTAACTGTCGTTTAGGTTGCTGTTTCACTCCTTGTATCTCTCTTTGTCTGTCTGTCTGGCTGGCTGTCTGTCTGTGTCTGTCTGTCTCTGTCTGTCCGTCTGTTTGTCTGTCTGTCTGTCTGTCTGTCTCTCCTCTCTCTCTCTCTCTCTCTCTCTCTCTCTCTCTCTCTCTCTCTCTCTCTCTCTCTCTCTCTCTCTCTCTCTCTCTCTCTCTCGTCTTTATCCCTCCGTCTCTCTTCCTCACACACACACACACACACACACACACACACACAACACACACACACACACACACACACACACACACACACACACACACAAACACAAACACAAATACACACACACTCTTCCACACTCACTCCCTCTCTCACTTTTACACGAGCAGCTGCCAGCATGACATATTTACACCAGACAACAGCAGCGAGAAGACGGGTGTAACTGAAAATGAATGTGTTAATTAAACGCGCTTCCAGGATACAATACTTAAAGAAGATGGCCCATCAGACCATGAATATAGTTTTCACTACAACCCCCATCACATTCCACGTCTTGTGCATGCTCACCTTGCGGTCTGTTCACAACTGCTTCTACCCATTTCTACATGTGTTTGATCACTAAAGCCATTGCCAGTGCATACTACAAGACCACCTGAAAAGAAAATTGTTTGCCTCCTTGGAGGTCTGTGAATGACTTGATTGGCTTTAGCATCATTAACATTTTATCTTATGGTGCATTTTTTGTGATGGGGGAAACAAATGGAAGAAAAGTGATCAACTTGTTTCAAACACGTTTTTGTACACCACTTTTAAGTCACGGCGGATATCTCTGCGGGATATTCGGGATGCTCTCTCTGGGTAGAGTGCATCGCTACAAGAGCGGTGCCACCCTTTTTTTTTCTTTTCATGTATAAACGGGGATCGAACCCCGACTTTTAACTTTCTAGGCGGTGCGTTACCGCAAGATCACTGATATATCAAGAAAAGATTAACAAGTGAAATCCGTAGCAAAAATAATGAAGAAGATTGTGATGATGCTGGCAATGATGATGATAATGATAATAATGATAATAGCGATGGTGATGATGATGTTGATGACGACGATGATGCTAACGGTACAAATGATAATAATAATGATGATGACGTTGACGATAATGGAAACATGAGTGTATAATTATCTTCTATTTAAATGGACCTCCACTGGCATCCTGTTAAGTTTTGGCGCCAGCACAAGATTTCAGTAATCGCATGCTGTCACTTTAACATTTTTATATTACTTCCATAGTATCGATCGGCTTTATTGTGTTCAAACAAACCTTCTCTTACACTGTGTTCTTCCATTGAAAAGTGGTTAAGGCTCTTCACATGCAAATCAAAGACAAGAGGGAAAGGTTTTCAGTTTCACCACCCCTGAAAGTTGGAATTCCTTGTCGTTTAACATAAACAGCATCCCAACACTGTATCAGTGAACGGTGTTTATTTATATCTGGATTGGCTTCCCATTACATTTTTATGGTTTAGGTTTATGATTCTAAATGTACAGAGAGAGAGATGAATGGAGGGAACTGGTTGTCAAGTCTTCAGGGGTGCCCCCACGGTCGTCAGACTTAAGGGATGGATGGATGGATAGATAAATAGATAGATAGATAGATAGATAGATAGACAGACAGACAGACAGACAGACAGACAGACAGACAGACAGACAGACAGAGAGACAGACAGAGAGACAGACAGAGAGACAGATAGACAGATAGATAGATAGTGTGTACAGTTTGTGAGTGTGTGTGCATGTGTATGTGTGTGTGATGGTTGTGCATGCCTTTACAGTTCTTTTTATAGTATAGTATTGTCCAATATAATAATGTGATGCTGTAAAAGTAAGACAAAAGCTGACTGCAAGAACCCATGTGAACGACAGACTGTCAGTTGGCAGATGCATAAGATTCACATCTGTATCAGAGATACTTTAAGGTCTCTCTCTCCCCGCCCCCTTTCGCCTTCTTCTAATACCACTCTCCTTTTGTTTTCTCATCCCATAGACTCAGTTGGCAGAGTATCAGCTGTTTAAAGTTCAGAAGTTTAGGAGAAATGTGAGTAGCCGTGTTGAATGTTTCACTGGCTTGGGGTATTCGCTAGGGAAGTGAATGGGATTCCTACCATGGTGTTGAACAGTTGCTTCAAAGGACAAAGGGTCAACCTTGGTTTAAGAAGAGTTAGGCCTGAGTGTCACAGGTTACTGTATTCATTTTTTTTCTCTTTTAGCGGTCCACGACTAGAGCTCCGAGGTTCACCAATGGTGAGATTTTTGTGTACGCGACAGGTCCCCCCCCCCCTCAATCATTTAGGTAGCCGCATTCCAACTTTGTAGGTATACCGTATTTTCAAATCTGATTAAGACCCAAATGTCATTGATACTGTGTTAAAGTATGATAAAGTTAGACAGCAAAGTTATTATTACTGCTTTGAAATATGATGGTAATTCCATGGGGACTAGCGAGGGCTGTTACGTAGTCTAGTGAAAATTTCTGCCCAAGTAAGTGCATTGTCCCTTTCTGTCTTGGTGAGACATAAACCTCAAGAAACTAATAGTGGGATACGAGTTTTGCTCTGTGTCTGTTGGTCTATCTATGTCCGTCTCCTCTCTCTGTCTCCGTCTCCTGCTCTGTCTTTCTTCTGTCTGTCTGTCTCTGTCTGTCTGTCTGTCTCTGTCTTTATCTCTCTTTGTGTCTCTGTTTTCTCTGTCTTTCTGTCTCTCTCTTTCTGTCTGAGTGAACATGTTCAAAAGAGCAATAGATTTGATTTTTATAGATTATTTTGTAATTCACACGAGATGAAGACATATCTGATTTCAGATATGGACAGGCATTTGAAAATCGTAACCACACGGTTTATGTTGGGTATCTCAAGTCTGGCCACACATCACTTTCGGTATAGAGAGTGTAGTGATAATGATTTGATATGTCCCCTTTGTAAAAGTGATAAAGATGATGAGGTACATTTAGTTCTATGCTGTCCATTTCTTACTGAAATCAGAGAAAAGTTTATTTCACCTAAATATTATCGACAGCCTTGCGTGTTTAAATTGATTTTGTTGATGTCTTCCTCAAGACATAACGATATTTGGAACTTATCTCACTTCCTTCACAAAGCTTTTAAGCTGAGAGAAATTGTATCATCTTAGTTAACAATTGTGAACATCAATTAATAGTTAACAATTGTGAACATCAAATTGTTGATAGTATATTGTGTTTGAGTGGTTTATATGATTTACAGTTTTGTTCACTTTCCCCTTCATTATGGGCTATGGCCTAATGAATAAACATCCGAATCCGAATCCGAATTCTTTCTGTCTGGCTGTCTGTCTGTCTGTCTGTCTGTCTGTCTGTCTGTGTCTCTGTCTGTCCCTTGGTCCACATTTCACTGTGGTGCAGACAGTGTGGAATAAACACTCTTCCCACTGCCCACCTGTCATGGAGAATAGGTTTTTCACCTCTACAGGTGAGCGAGATGTGGGACAATGCAGTGCAGACAAACCTCTGCTATGCTCTGATGGCGCCTGTCTGAAGAAGGTGTAGTAGGGTGAGAATGGACCAGTTCAGAGTAGGGTGCCCACCTGTCATGGAAAACAACTCTGTCACCTCTACAGGTGAGTGAGATGTGGGGCAGTGCAGGAAAACACCTCTGCTTTGATCTGCTGGCGCCTGTCTGAAGGAGCAAGGTGCAGTAGGGTGAGAATGGACCAGTTCAGAGTAGGGTGATACAGAGGAGGAGAGGATGGTGTGAAGTATGTGTGGTATATGTGGATGGACGGATGGGTGCAGTTGTTTTTGTGACGTGACTGCATGTTTTGACCAAACAGACGAGTACATAAATAGTGTTCTTTGTTTATCTGTTGTTGTTGTTGTCGTTGTTGTTGTCCTTCTTCTTCTTCTTCTTCTTCTTCTTCTTCTTCTCTTCTTCTTCTTCTTCTTCTTCTTCTTCTCCTCCTCCTCCTCCTCCCTCCTCCTCCTCCTCCTCCTCCCCCCCTTTTCGTCTTCTGTCTCACCCCCCTTTGCTCCTTCTGTCTGTGACAAGAACGCAGATTCCGCTTGTCAACAGATACTATTCCCCCAAAAGCAAATGTAACAAAGCAAAAATAGTAACTATGATATGCATCATTTACTAGCGGGATCAATCATTGCGCGTAATGGGAACAACGGTATCACTTGTCATTGATACAGATTTTTTAAATAATCAGTGGTATTTTTCTTGCTTAAAATTTAAAAATTGTTATCGCACGTACGTCTTCTTTAATGTGATACTGTTATTTTATCGATCTATGATTTAAGAATTCCTAGAACTGTCTTCATTTGAGTTCTTATCTTTTTTTTTCCAAAGTCAGAAATCGCAATACGTCAATATATGAATCAATTTTAGAATCTGGATGTGTGGTGGTTGCACTGGCACCAGTACTGTATGTATGTGTGTGTATGTTTGTGTGTGCGTGTGTGTGTGTGTGTGTGCATGTCATTAGCACTGAGTTTGTGCTTTTGTGTGTGCGTGCGTGCGTGTGCGTGTGGACGCGCGCGCGCGTTCGCGTGTGTGTGTATGCGCACGTGCACACCATCTGTAACAGTCTTAACAAACAGTGACATCTTCAAATGGTGTTTAATCAGTGCAGTGTTGAAGCACGCCAACTAAAATACCAAACCAAACAGGCAGCCAGTTCTCATCTCGCTGTCTGAACTCACCGACCCTCGCCTCTACCTCGCCCGTGCCCACTCTGCAAGTGCTCAGATTCATGTGTATGTGCATACAGCTTACACCCACGCGCGCGCGCGCGCTCGAGCAAGCAAGCAAGCGCGCACACACAGAGAGAAAAGCATACACGTGGTTGTATTCTCGTAATCGCGTGGCGGTCTCCGCCGTGATGAAGAGGTATACGTACAACACATAAAAAGGCACTGTCAGAAGTTTGCAATTATATGATAGTTTCAGATTAAAAAAAAACAACAAACACTCGCATACACGCACACCAACACACACACACACACACACATACATACATACTTACATACATGCATACATACATACATACATACATACATACATACATACATACATACATACATACATACATACAACACCACACACACACACACACACACACACACACACACCACACCACACCACACCACACCACA
>CM060325.1:21319001-21331501 GCA_030674155.1 Stramonita haemastoma | reverse complement strand
GAGACACGAAACGTTTGGCAGAGAACAGAGAAAGGCACTTTTGGGGGAGGTACAGAATGGATTCCAAATTGTTGCGGTAACCACAGGTAAGGTAAGGTAAGGTGTGGACCGGAGGGTAGACGGAACACCGTGGTCTCTGTTACATTATTTTGTCGTTAGCTGTTCCAGGGTGATAGAAAGCAGGCACAGAGAGAGAGAGAGGGGGGGGGGGGTGGAAGGGAGAGAGAGACAGAGAGAGAGAGAGAGAGACAGAGAGAGAGAGAAAAAAAAGGTGGAGGCAGAGATAGGTATACACAGATTTAATGTGTTTACCTGTCTGTCTCTGTATTTCTCTCTGTCTCTGTTTCTGTCTCTGTCTCTGTCTCTGTCTCTCTCTCTCTCTCTCTCTCTCTCTCTCTCTCTCTCTCTCTCTCTCTCTCTCTCTCTCTCTCTCTCCCCATCTTTATATATATATATATTCATGTGTGCATATGTATTATGTATATATGTACACGTACACATACATATAGAGAGAGTAGAGACAGAGATAGATATATATAGAGAGAGACAGACAGACATACAGACAAAGAGACTTAGACAATAGACAGAAAGACCAACAGACTGGGGAGCAGAGGTGAGGTGAGGGAGACAGACAGGGGAACGAATGGAGATATGAAGTTGGGTGAGTGTGCAGGGTGGAAGAGTATGCAAACAGAAAAATCCTACATGTACATAAACAAACTGATGCATACAAATAGCGAAAAAACACAGTCTGTATGACGAGGGAAAAAATAGTGAATGAAGTGACTCACATCAAAAGCACACTGGAAAACCATGTATGGTTTAGACTAGTTTGCACAGGTGTCCTGAAAGACTTAAACGATAACAATACTCTCCCACGCCGAAATTGGATAATCTGGACCTGACTTGTCAGGGTGCAAGGCATTTTCGCTCATATGATAGACAACACTAGTGGTTGTCTTAACGTTCGACGACGACGACGATGAAGAAGAAGAAGCAGAAGAAGAAGAAGTACAACAAAAAGAACAAGAACAAGAAACGGAAGAATACAATGATGTGGAAAAAATATATCATAAAATGTCTTGTCTGGTGATTGTCTAGAAGGCAAAGATTGCGAGGAAAATGGTAAAACAAAAATGTATGAATATTTTAAGAAACGAAGGAAAAAAGGGTATGTCTGTGTCTGTCTGTCTCTCTCTCTCTATCTCCAACCTCTCTCTTTCTTTCTTTCTTTCTTTCTTTCTTTTTCTCTCTCTTTCTTTCTTTCTCTCTTTCTTTCTTTCTTTCTTTCTCTCTTTCTTTTTTCTTTCTCTCTTTCTTTCTTTCTTTCTTTCTCTCTTTCTTTCTTCTTTCTTTCTTCAATTATGAAATCTCTTTGTCTCTCTGTCTCTCTCTGTCTGTCTTTTTTCTTTCATTCATTCGTTCTTTCTTTCTTTCTTTCTTTCTTCCTTCCTTTCTTTTTCTCTCTTTCTTTCGTTCTTTCTTTCTTTCTTATTTCCCTCTTTCAGATTATGATCAGACAAAATCATGTTACTAGATCACTTTGCATTACACGAGAGGGAAATCAGTCTGTGGCGTGTTTGGACAAATGACCCTTTTCCCCCTCTCCAGCCACACTGGGTGTTGGAGAGATTCGGGTTTCCCCCCTATGAATGTTAGTGTTATCAGCGTCAGCAGAAGCTTGTCATGACAGAGTGGCCTCTGCCGTGTGAAAGAATGGCTTTTTCAGGGTATCTCTCTGCATTGAGACAGTTATGTAAAACATACTGACACAGTTAGGTTTTCAGTTTCGCGCACACACACACACAAACATGATAGTTATATGCAGCGCATATCTTTGTCAAACCTGTTTTGTTTTTGTTTTGTTATGATGTGTTGGAAGTTTACTCCCATGTGTGTGTGTGTGTGTGTGTGTGTGTGTGTGTGTGTGCACGTGCGTGCGTGCTTGCGCGCGCACGTGTGTTTGTGTGTGTGTGTGTGTGTGTTAGGATAATGGGATAAGTACTCATGTGCTTTTTACATCCAGTCCCATGTGTATGCAGTTTTGTAAAATCTGTCATCCGTTCCCACCGGCACACAATGGCCTACTCTTTCGGAAAGCAGAACTTGTGTTTGTGTGAGAGAGAGAGAGACAGACAGATACAGAGAGAGATAGAAAGAGAAAAAGAGAGACAGACAGACAGACAGACAGACACACAGACACACAGAGAGACACAGAGAGAGACAGAGAGAGAGACACAGAGCAAGCAATAGGGGCCACACAGTCAGGGAGATGCATCACATAAAACTGACAGATGTAACAAAACGGGTGTCTGCCGCAAACTTGTGCAAAAATGAATGGAGTACTAAAGATAGATGATTGATGATATATTTGAATGCAACCTATACGATAGCAAATCATTTTTGTCCATATTTCGAGATGGATATGCCTATGACTATGTCACCTTTTCCATGGGAGTATTTTTATACAGCACATGATACATATAGATAAGAAAGGTTTACAACTGCGATTTGTCAAGAGCTTGTAGAAGGATTTGTTTGATACAGCATGTTAACACTTTCAGGTGAGCTACATAAATGAAATTTATACAGCTTGTGCACAGTATATGCTTGTCCAGCTAGGTGTGTCATATAAATATGTTGAATGCAACCTATACGATAACAAATCATGTGTCCATAATCGAGACGGATATGCCTCTTACTCGTGTCACCTTCTTCATGAGAGTATTTCTGTTCAGCCCGCGCATGATACATGCATAATATACTTTTTCTTCAAATTGACAATGTTAAAAAGTTATTTACTCTTGTGTGTTTACCCCCATGGGGATGCCGGGGGCTCTTTCAGTGTAAATGGCATCCCTACCTTCTGGAAATTCTGTGCTGGAAACTTCCTCTTGTCACGCTCTTTGTCTCTATCTTTTCTTACATCTCTTTTGCTTTTTTCTGTCTTCCCAGTCCACTTACCTGCAATTTTTCAAGCATACAGGTAAAAGGTAATGGTAAAGGTGTCCCATAACCTAGGCGGTCGTACGGGAGCCAGGTGTCAGAGACCTCAGCTTCTCCAAGGGCCAGCATATTGAGGGCGGCGCCCATCTCCTCTCCCTCGCTGCTTTACCTTCCCTGACCCTAAAGAGGGCAGGTACAGCTGGGTGAACTGTGCTGAAGCCAAGGCGCGCAAATGGTCACTCATCCAACTGGTAACCACGATCGACGCTGCTTAACTTGACTGGAGGAAAGCGAGCGCTCTGACCACTTAGCTATCCCGCCCCCTTTTCAAACATATCTGTCAAATATTCTTTTTTTTCATTATGTGGTATTTGTTCTGCATTGTACTGTTCTGGCGACCAGGTAGTGATATTGTAAACATTGGGATGGGCACAGGGTGTCCATACGACAGTGTTATATTTGCTTACATGGCATTTTCCCTATACATTTGTTTGTACACTGAAGGGTTCCTTATCCTTGTTAACGCTTATTTGGCGACCGGCCTTATATGGCCTTCGTTGTCTGTGAGGCTACGAACATGAAATGAAATTGAAACTTGTTCCTTTACATGATATTCAAGATAATCAAGAACTCACCCCTATAGAAAATGTTACCCAAACCACACACACACACACGCACACACACACACACACACACACACACACACACACACACACACACACAAACACACATACACACACAAGCACACATACAGACACGCACACATACACACACGCACGCACACATACACATACACACGCATGCACGCACGCACGCACGCATACACACACACCAAATTTTTTTTATATATATACTCCAGACAATATAAAGATGGAGCAAACATTATGTAACATGTTTTTGATATTGTTGAGAGTAGTAACTGACACTCCTTGATAAATTCGAAGGTTTTGTGTTCAAAAGTAGACCCTCTACCTTATTGCTCTGTCTCTGTCTCTGTCTCTCTCTGTCTCTCTCTGTCTCTGTCTGTCTCTCTGTCTGTCTGTCTCTCTCTCTCTCTCTCTCTCTCTCTCTCTCTCTCTCTCTCTCTCTCTCTCTCTCTCTCTCTCTCTCTCAGAGTGGTCTGCCCTTGGTGGTTACGGTTGTGTCTTTCAAGAGCTCTGTGAATAATTTTAATATTTTTAACTTTCAAGGATAACAGTCTCGTTAATTCCTTACAGGCGTGTGTCAAAGCGCTTCAGCTTTCAGACTATTTGTTACTTTCTTTTAGGAAGTGCGCGATTTTTGTGTAATTCTACGTTCGCAGTGTTGGGCAGAACGATACAGTTGTTTTGTTTTGGTTTTGCAATTTATTGTGTGTGTCGGTTCAATGCTGCTCGTAGCCTTCAGATGGCTGTGGCTGCTTCTTTCGCTCCTTTTCAGCTGACTGCTTTTTCTTCTGATAGTTAGGATTGTGTGCTTAGATACTAACTGCATTGAATTTTTCCCTTCTGTTTTTATTTTTATTTTTATTTTATAAATCCATCGGGTTTTGTTTGTTTTTGTTTCTTTACAAAAATGTGACGTCATTTTATTTTTACATTTTAATAGTATTAGTAATCATTATTTACGTCATTTGGGTATTGTTTTTCTGTGGGTTTTTTTTTGTTTTGTCTTCTTTTCTTTTTTTTTGTAGTGTTTCGCTTGTTGATTTTTTTTTTTTTTTTTTAAATGACCTATACTATTCCTCAAACTTGTTTGCATATGCTTTTTTTTTTTTTTTAATAGAAGTCAATATTCTTGGCTTATTAACAAAAGATTGACAACACATTATACAGCTGTGAAAGCCACTTAGACTTCTCACTCTAGTGTTTGGCTTTGGGTGGGATTTGGTTTCTTTTCTTTGCGTTTATTTGTGTGTATTTGTTTGTTTTGGGTTGTTTGTTTGTTTGTTTGTTTTTAGAAGGGGGTGTGTGTCCCCAGACTACCAATCTTGCATCACACAAATTCCATATAACACTGCTTTAGATCTTATTTAATCTAACCATTTAGGAAGTGTGTGAATAAAAATGTCGTAAAAATCGACCTTATGGCCATTTTAGATAAACATTTTTTCTGCTTAAAAATGCAGAGAGCCTAAACACTAGAAGATGGCATTCTCCACACACCCACACATGTGAATGAATGAGTGTTGGTTTCTTTTGTTGTAAGGGGGTTTTTTTGTTGTTGTTTTGGCACTTTTTTTTTTTTTTTTTTTTTTTCCCTTATGACTCTACCAGTGAAATGTGTGCGTATCAATCAAAAAGTGAATACTCCAAAGCAGACTGCAGGGACAATATTCCAAATTATAACAAATTGATAGACACTGCCGACATAATTCAAAAGCGATTCTGGTGTGGTGAAGAAGAACTGATCGTATGGCGTAACATTCTGTTATATCGTTATTCAGCCATTAAAGACAGTGCCATCACACTCCAAGTGACAGACTATGACCCTAACGACCAGATATTGTCTTTTCCTGGCCTACAGTGGATCAGTGATCTGCCCTCTGCACTGGCCAAAACAACATTACGCGTTTTCTTTCACACATCCAAGAGGATACTGTGACTTTGTATTTTAAGACTTCAACGAACGCTGGTACTCTTCTGTGTCAAGGCAAAGACTGTCAACTGTGGGACACAGAAGAGTGCGAACAGCTTAAGCACTGTGTTTCAAAATTTCTAGAAAACAAGAGTATCAGCACACTGACGTCCGCAATAATGGATTCACCTGTGAGCTTCATCCCAGCTGTCAGCCCCTTGGTGCTGGCCTCCCCTTCTATGGACGTCCCACCTGAGTCACCAGCAGCTGACAGTCAGGTACCCTCTCACCTGGAAGCAGCCACAGAAACCAGGAGGAACCCCCCTGTTCCATCCACGCCCTGCATCCCCTCATTCCATGACAGTGACGTAACCCTATCTTGTGACTTTTCCCCCACCAGCGTTGTTCTCCATCCCCCTACACCTCTGTCTGAGTTACCTCAGCCTCCTTCTAATGAAGACAAACTCTCCTTACAAGCTACGCCTGTCAGGATGGCATCAAGGAAAAGGCTCCGAAGGCGCACACTATGCATCCCTCAAAAGCAAAGAAAGGCTCCACTGTGCCGGCTGAAGTCTCACCAACAACACCTGACAGACCTCAGAGAAGATGTTGATGAACTAAGCACATCCCAAGAAGACATCAAGGCTGGATTTACAACGCTTATAGAGGATGCTAAAACTGCAACCAAAAATGAACTTAAAACATTTATCAAGTCCAAAATATGCTGTTTCTCAGATAAACTTGATAACCTAGGTTTTGAAGTAATTCTTCTGAAATCATCAGTCGACGTATTGAGTAAGGAAAATCAATCTCTCAAATCCCAAGTACAGCAACTTCAGTCAGAGTTAAAGATCCTCAAAACCAAACAACAATCATCCAATGCTAGTACACAGTGTGAAAGCAGTGAAGGCAAGCGGTCAACTTCTCCAGCACTAAGCAACATATCCAGCCATAAGCAAACTAAAGCAGATGGCAGTGCTACGTCTGATGATAGAAAAAACTCAAACACTAAACTTCACCCGCAGAACGAAGACTGCAAGGACAAAGGAGGCAGCCTGTCCATTCATCCCAATGTGCCCCAGACCAGTGACAATCTGCCAGCCGTCCTCCCTTCATTATCAGCCGATGTTGACACAGTGGCCTCAGATCAGCATCTCTCCACCATGCAGACGGAAGACTTAAGCTATGACACCCCCTCTGATTCTTGCAGCACCAACGCCTACTCCATCCCTGTCAGCAACCAGTTTGCCCCTCTCTCTGATGACACTGTGCTCCCTAACACTTTAGATCAAAATCATCCAAAACAGCGAGTCAGTGCTGTGCGTGATGAACAGTTCAAAACCTCAAATCCTGAAGGAACCTACAAACAATCCCCACAGGAAATACTCCAGACTTTATCTGTTAATCATCAAGCAACAGCACTCCTTATTGGTGACTCTACTATAAAGCGTGTAGACCTCAAAAGACTTGCTCTGCGCTCCTATAACATGCATAAGATCTGCGTTTCAGGAATGTCCAGCTTGGATCTAGAGTGTTGGCTGGCTCAACAGCCAGTTAATGACAATATCAAAGCCCTTATAATACATGTTGGACTCAACGACTGCCCATCAGGGCAGGTCTCTGCGGAACACTGGATAAAACTGATTAACCTGTGCCATCAGATCTTCCCGCTTTCTAAAATAGCGTTTAGTTCTTTGATTCCAGCTAAAGGCAGACATAATCTTAACAATGCTATCATCCCTTCTAATCGTAACCTTTCATCAGCATGTCATGAAACCAACACCACCTTCATCAACAACACAGACGCTTTTGTTGCCTCTTCTGGTGCCCCTAAGCTGATCATGTACCAGGACCTGACCCATCCCAGTGTCAAGGGGACAGCTCAGTTAGCCTCACATATTAAACGTACAGTGATTCACTGGCTAACTGACTCCCCAACACGTAGCGGCTACCAGACACGACAGAATGTGTCAAGCAGTAGGCAAGAGAGTGGACAGGGTCCACAAGGACAGCAGTCTGTGTCCAGTGGCCTTGTCAGAAGCAATGGCAGGACTGATCACTGGCAGCCTAGTCAAGAAAGTCAGTCAATTCAAGGTCAGGCACAACCATTCTCTGACAACTCAAATGTGGGCCGACACAGTCGTGTTTCCCACTCTTCTTACTCATTTGATACCAACGCTCAAGGCTTTTATTGTCCCAACCAAGGCAGAATGAGGTGGAACCGCAACACCCTTGCACAACCATCCCTTCGCTCTAAAACTGAGCATTTGACCCAACCCCAACGTCTCCCTTATGCTCCCGTTTCAGATCCTGCACTCCCTAGGCAGCCCAGCTTTAGTCGCTGTCCTGCTGATGAGCCCTTCCCACCCCACTTACATTCATTGGACCATTTCCCACCATTACCTAATCAGTGCTCCCCTCCATCTTCTCCCCCCAAGCCAGTTACAGACAGATCTGCTTATTTTAGATCCAGCAGTCAGTCTAATCCTCGTCTCATCAATAGCAATCCTCTCCCATCTCACTTTCTCCCAACTGTCAGCTCTATGACTAGTGTCCCACCAATGTCCACTCATAGTGACATGAATCAGTACATACAACTCCTAAACATGATGACCTCTCATATGTTGAGCATGCAACAGAGGCAGATGTAAGCTAACCATTAATATGGCTGTGAATTGTCCATTCTAGACATGCACCACACTGTCAATTTTTGTTTGTTTGTTTTTTTTTACTGGGAGTAAGGCTATAGGAATGATAGAAAAAATGGAAGAGACTGGAAGAGACATGAGAAACAGTGTATGAATGTGTGTGTGTGGGTGTGTGTGTGTTGTGTGTGTGTGTGTGTGTGTGTGTGTGTGTGTGTGTGTGTGTGTGTGTGTGTGTGTGTGTGTGTGTGTGTGTGTGTGTGTGTGTGTGTGTTGTGCGTGCGTACGCGCGCTGGTGTTGTGTGTGTGTGTGTGTGTGTGTGTTGTGTGTGTGTGTGTGTGTGTGTGTATGAGCTTTGCCAAACTTTTAGATTTGATATTAGTTGATATTCTTCATTGATAAATATTGTGTTTGCTTAGCACATTATTTTGTCACTTCTTGACTGGAACTAATACGTTGAAAAAGCCAGGCTTAGATCGTTTTTAAGTGACTGGTCACAGTGGGGTTTTTGGGGTTTTTTTGTTGTTGTTTTTTGTTGCTCTTTGGTATACATTTTCTTGTTTTTCATACTGTTCAAATATTCTACTAGTTGGTTTTTTTTTTTTTTTTGGTGTTGTTGTAATCAAGCAGGCAACTGCTTATTTTTGATTGACTTTGTGGTTGGGTGCCTACTGTTGTGGATTTTGTTGTTTTTCTATTGGTATTTGTGATAGTGTGCTTAACTGCAAACAGTCACATCATTTGAGCATACTGGTCAAATATCCAGATATCTGAACTGTACATTAGTAACGCTTAATCTCTTAAGTATTCAGAGTCTGTTTATCTTATATTTTTTACTCTTCATATTCACGTAGTGTTCCCCCTCACGTGTTAGTTTCTGCCACTGTTTGATGTCTACTGTAAAGTTGTGGCCCATTGCAGGTGGTCTCAGAGCAGGCTTCCTGAATATCAACCATGTTGTCAACAAAATAGATGAGTTAAGTTTAATTTTACATAATTCCGGTAAACCATTTCATATATTTTGTTGTGCAGAATCCAGACTTTCAAAGTGTGTATCTGATAATGATGTGTTAATTTCAGGGTATACTGTTGTTCGCCTCGATCCTGTTCTTTCCAAACAAACTGGTTTAATTGTTTATATTCATCGCTCTGTCACTTATAAACGGATTTTACCCGTTGACAACAATCTCATTGAATCAATATGGATTGAAGTAGCCATCAAAAAAAGTAAACCTATTCTCATTGGATTTGTATACCGTAACCCGTCTGAGCACTCTGATTGGTTTGATCATTTTAATGAAATGATGGAAGATATTACACTTACCGATAAAGAAATCCTTCTCTTTGGAGATTTTAACATAGATCTTCTAAAACCTAACAAACGATGGACACAACTTTATGAAAATCTTAACCTTCATCAGTTAATAGATATTCCTACACGAGTTACATCTTCATCTGAAACACTCATTGATCACATTTATGTTAGTTCCACACAAAATATTGTAGAAGTGTGCTGTCCTCCATGTGGGTGTAGTGACCATTTTCCTGTGTGCATTTCTTGGCTTAAAAAAGGCGTAAAGATTCCTAAGCCAGGCCATAAAGAAATAACATATAGATCATTTGCTAATTTTTATAAAGATAAGTTCCTGTTAGACTTAGCAAACGCACCCCTCTCAAACGTGTATCAATTTACTGACCCAGATGAAGCCTTCGAATTCTGGCATAAGACTTTCCTAACTATCTATAACAAGCATGCTCCATTCAAAACAAAACGTGTAAAGCATAGTTCTAAGCCTCCATGGATAACTAAAGAAATTCAAGATGCAATAATTATAAGAGATAAGCTAGCAAGGACAAAACAAACTGACGATTTTAAGAAACTAAGAAATAAGATAACATCAATGAAACGCTCCTCTAAAATGAAATATTTTCGAGATCTTCTTTCAGATAACTCAAACAAAAACCCCAAAAAGATTTGGAAAGCCATAAATTCTCTTACCGGAAAAAGAACTGAAAAGATGCCAGTTGACATCACAGGTGTTACTGCCGATTCATTAAACTTTCATTTTGCTAATATTTCTTCTTCTACAGTAAAAGTGGATAAATCTCATTCCAATGAACTCGCTTTATTAAAAGAATTCTGCAGTTCTAAAACTATCACTTCGAAGCTAATCATTCCTCCTTTAACGGTACATGAAGTTTACTTTTACCTCATGCATCTGAAACAGACATGCACACGTGGTCTTGATGAATTAGACGGAAAAATTCTAAAACTCAGTGCATCTATTATTTTTGACTCCTTAACATATTTATATAACCTTTGTATTGATAAATGTTACTTTCCTAATATTCTTAAAAAAGCCAAAATCGTGCCTCTCTATAAATCTGGTGATAAAACTGATCCCTCAAATTATAGACCCATTTCTATCTTATCCATTCTTTCAAAGCCTTTGGAAAAACATATTCAGAAGTGCCTTAAATCTCACATTTCCAAGCACAATCTACTTCATCCTAATCAGTTCGGATTTCGTGAAAATCACTCCTGTCACTCCGCTCTTATAAGCCTTGTTGATGACTGGCTAAACAACATAAATGACAATAAGTTCACTGGGGTATTGTTTGTTGACTTTGCCAAGGCTTTTGATGTCATTGACCATAGCCTCTTACTTCGTAAAATGGTTTTATATAACATTTCTGACAGTGCTTTATCTCTCCTAAAATCATTCCTAACAGATCGTACCCATACTGTCTTTCTTGGTAAAAAAGAGTCTGGATTTCTTATCCAGAAGTTTGGTGTCCCTCAAGGGTCTGTACTCGGGCCTCTTCTTTTTTCTCTTTATATAAATGATCTGCCGCTTTTCATTACAAAAGGCCAGTGTGAACTTTTTGCTGATGACACTTCTATTCATGCCTCTCATCCTGACTTGGAACAACTTGTTATTTCTTTACAAGAAAATGCCAATCAATTACTAAAGTGGACTGAGCTCAACCATATGTCTTTGAATGAACATAAAACAAAATACATGACAATTACTTCTCGACAAAAGCGACAAAACATCTCTTTTCTCATGCCTCATATTTATCTTGGTAATAACGCTATCATTGAAGTTAACACTCATCGAGTATTGGGAGTCATTATTGATAACAATCTCAGCTGGTCATCCCATATTGACAGCCTATGCAAGCGAATCTCACAAAAGGTATATCAACTTTCAAAAATTAAACATTATTTAGATCTCAATGCTCGTAAACAATTTTATCATGCTCATATACAATCTATCATTGATTATGCTTCAACGTTGTATGACTTAAGCAGTGGTAACAACTTAAAACCTCTTTTAAGGATCCACAAGAGAGCTCTTAAACTCATACTGTTAAAATCTTCTAGCTTGTCACCTCAAGATTACATTAAACTAGATATCCTCCCCTTAAATTACCAGCTCGAATACAATAAAGCTGTTACAATGTATCGTATAATGAACGAACTCGCTCCAACTACTGTGACTGCAAGATTTCCCCTTAATCAGTCAAAATACACGAACAATATACTGATTCGGAAACCAAGGATTGACATGTACAAAACTAGCCTTTCCTACTCAGGAGGAGTTCTATGGAACACGTTGCCAGAATGCATAAAAAATGCCAGCAGTATCTTGTCATTTAAACGTGCTTATAAATGTCATCTTATGCATTCATTGAAAAATGAGTTAACCTAGTCAATAGTTTGTATTTCCTGTCTTTATTGCTACTATAATGCTAAGCTAAAGACTTACGTCATATACGAGTGTTTTGTTAGTTGAAGCGTATTGATCATAAACTTGCGTATTTCACATTTTAAAGTAGTTTTTATTGTATAATTATCCATACAGTGCATCATCCATTTGTCGTGCATATGCAGCATGCAGTGATCAGTATGTTTTAATATGAGATTGAGTGCGTGTGTGCGTGCAGGTGTATGCGTTTTGTGATATTTTCTTATGATACAAACATTCTTTTTTTATTATTATTTTATTTATTTTTTTTTTTTAGAACTTTTCTTTGTTCTGTGTTGTCCTCAATAAGGGGAAATAGGGGGGGGGGGGGGGGGAGTCTCTTTGCTTGTGGGTATTTAGTGTTGTTGTTAGGTAATGACTTGTTTATTTTAATTATCTCATTACCCTGGTAAAAAATTGTTCATAATTTCTCTCTTTGTATCTGTCTGTCTGTCTGTCTGTCTGTCTGTCTGTCTGTCTGTCTGTCTGTCTCTCTCTCTCTCTCTCTCTCTCTCTCTCTCTCTCTCTCTCTCTCTCTTTACTTCAGCTGTTTGCCTATTATTTGAAAACAGGTATAATTGCATGATTAAGAATCAGGTT
>CM060325.1:21309001-21314001 GCA_030674155.1 Stramonita haemastoma | reverse complement strand
CCCTGTCAGTGTGTTTATGCGTGCATGTGCCTGCACATACATTCATGATCAAGCATTTGTTGAGGAGTTTCCCTTTAGTATTGTGGTGTTATATATATATATATATATATATATATATATATATATATATATATATATATATAATCATATTATTCTAAATGAGAGAAAACTAACCTAAAACCAACACCAACACCAAAAAAAAAAGCAACCGCTAAAGTTTCCTTGAAGACTACAGAAGTTCAGAGCTCACACACAGAGAGAGATGAAAGGTTAGGAGTTTGGCAGAGAGGGAGGGAGGGGGCAGGTCGAGGTAAATAGGGGGAAGGCAAAGTAAACAATACAGAAGGCGGGAAAATGTCACGACAAAATGCACCACTGAATGCACTTGGCCAGGCTGCAGGTTTGGGGGGGGGGGGGGGGGGGAGGGGGGGTAGGGTTTCTGTTGGCAGGGGGGATGGAGGAACAGAAGCGAAATGGGGGAGTTTTTGAGATACATCTGGAGAGAATGACGAAGGTATAGATAGACAAGAACCGATGAACACGGAGGCCTGTAAGTTTAGGAATTTTCTCAGTTTGGTCATTTTACCTTCTTGCAAAGCGTGTTCCTTCTAAAGCCCACTGACACAACAGCACTGTGTCAGTGTGACATGGACGCTGTGAACCCAAGCAGCCAACGTCAAGCAGATGTTATTTTTTCAAATGCTGCGCATTGCCATTATTGCTGACTTTTTGCCAGTCATGGAGAAAAGGGTGCCCTTTGCACACGTGTCTCTGTCTTTTATTTCTGTCGTTTTACCTTCACCCCGCTCGTTTTCTGAGAGGCCAGCAACTGAAAACTCTTCTTGTATATAAGTAGGAAGGGAGACATGGTTGTGGTATATCAGTTTAGTTTTGTTTCAGGGTGGTGGAGGGGTATTTGGATGTTTTGTTGATGCCTGGGGGGGGGGGGGGGGGTTGTCTGTTTGTTTGTTTTTCATACAAAATTTCTCACAGATAATTTGATAGGATGTTAGTCATATGCAAGCCTGAAGTATTTCTGCAGCCTGTGCCATCATCTGTGACACACAGTTCTATCATTCTAGTGTACCCATCTGACCAAGCCAGTAGTATCCTTGTGTTCAGAACAGAGAAGTGGTATCTTTGTGTTCAGAACAGAGAAGTGGTATCTTTGTGTTCAGAACAGAGAAGTGGTATCTTTGTGTTCAGAACAGAGAAGTGGTATCTTTGTGTTCAGAACAGAGAAGTGGTATCTTTGTGTTCAGAACAGAGAAGTAGTATCCTTATGTAGTTATAGTAAGTTTCAAAACATATCGTCATTTTTATACTCATTTTTGCTGTAACCTAAAAACCAAAAGAGAACACCCACCTTTAAGGTATTCGCTCACTGTGAGCCCTGATCAAAAGCAGCCACACAGTGCTGCTGGATCAATGGTTCCTTTTCGTGTCCAGCAATGATGGCTTCATCATGGAGTCAAACTAAGCAAGACGCCCTCTTTGGCCATTACTATAAGATCCTCTAAAAGCGGCTCTTACCCCAACCACCAACCCCACTCTTCGCCATGGTTAATGCAAACGCAATCGCAGAAAGAAATTAAGATGTCGATCATTGGCCGGATCGCTGGAGGGAATACAAGTTGCATTGGTGACTTAAATGGGATTTGCTCGCCAAGCATCCTAGAAATTGCCTCCGTCACCTGCGTGTGCATGTTACCCACGGAACATGTCTTGTCTATCAGATGAAAGAATCCGGTTCTTTGTAGTTATAATAAGTTGTCCCACTTACTATAGTTTTATGGTGTTAGGTAAAGGTAAAGGTGTCCCATAACCTATGTGGTCGTAGGGGAGCGAGGAGTCAGAGACCTCAGCTTCTCGAGGGGCCAGCATACTGAGGGCGGCGCCCATCTCCTCTCCTTCGCTGCTTTACCGTCCATGACCCTAAAGAGTGTAGGTACCCATTTACAGCTGGGTGAACTGGGGGACCGTAGTGAAGCCAAGGCGCGCAAACGGTCACCATCCACTTGGTAACCACGCTCAGTGCTGCTTATCCTTAGCCTGGGGAAAGGGAGCGCTCTGACCACTGAGCTATCCCGTCCCCATAGGTGTTAGGATCTCGTAATCCACGCTGGTATTTCGATATCATTGGAAGCACTAGCACACCCGATTTCCAAGCAGATACCATTCTATACAGTGTGTGCTTCTTCAGCAGAATGTTAAAGCCTTGTACGCAAAACCCCCACTCCGTTTCGAAATGACATAAGCACTATACAATTTGCATACAGCATAGGGGGAACGAGGGGAATAAAGTGACAAAAAAAAACGAATCCAGGAGTAAAGCTAATTTGCACATCAGCTCTTCCGTCTCACATAACTATCACAGCACTGTCTTTGATCATTCAGGTGTAATGATGAAAAGCTGTACAAAAAAAGTAAGAAAGCTGGAAGAAGCTACACATTTCCTTGGGCAGACATCCAGAGTCCTCCAAATGCTTGAACTGGATTTGGCTGAAAGGACTTGGAATGGTTGCCTTGAAAGAAAGACCTGGTCATATATCACGGATGATCCAGATGGAAGAGATCGTGAAGTGCGGTGCGAAAGCCTTTGCTGTTGTTTTTTTGTCCATAGCGCGGCGTGTGTGATGTGTGTGTGTGTGTGTGTGTGTGTGTGTGTGTGTGTGTGTGTGTGTGTGTGTGTGTGTGTGTGTGTGTGTGAGGGAGAGAGAGAGAACGAGATGGGGAGAGAGAGAGACAGAGAGAGAGAGAGAATGTGGTGTGTGTGTTTGTGAGAGAGATAGAGTGAGAGAGACACAGAGAGTGAGGGAGGGAGTGGAGAGAGAGAGAGAGAGAGAGAGAGAGAGAGAGAGAGAGAGAGGAGAGAGAGAGAGAGAGAGAGAGAGAGAGAGAGAGAGAGAGAGCGCAGAGCACAGCCAGATAGACACGCCAGTATGCACACACGAGAACACACACGCGCGCACACACACACGCGCGCACACACACGCACTCACACACACACGCACGCACATACGCACGCACACGCACGCACGCACATGCACGCACATACACATGCACACGCACAAAACACACAGTCAGTCACAAAGAAATCAAGGGAACTACATGCACCAAACATGATGTATCCTTCGGATGAGACTATAAACCGAGGTCCCGTGTGCGAATGCACACATAACACCCTGGCGCACGTTAAAACCCTTTCCGCTTTTCGGAAGAATAGGCCATTGTGTGCCGGTGAGAACAGATGACAAAAGTTACAAAAAGGCTTGCCCATGGAGTCTGGATGTAAACAAAGCACATGGATGCTTGTCCATTTTCCTCGAAATCAAAAATGAATAAAATAAAGAATAGAATGAATGAGTATGTGTGTGAGAGCGCGCGGGTGTGCGAGCGTGCGTCCGCATGCGTGTTCGTGCGTGCCTGCGTATATGCCTGCGTGCTTGCTTATGCAGGCTGAAGTGTAGTTGGGAGGATGGACGGATGGAAACAAAGATATACTTTTATGTAAATTTTGTAATGTGCGATGATGATGACATCATCACGCTTATTGTTGTTGTTGCTATCGTTATATTCATCATTATTATTTTTATGTAAAATCAGACCGTAAGTCGGCCACTGGATACGGAGCGATTAGATTTGGCAACAGCAAAACAGAAGCTGCGGACAGAAAAACGGTGGGTGTGGGGCCCGAAAACGTCAACCCTTATCAAAAACAGACACACTCGCTAAAGAAACAAGATGAAAGGAAAATAGCTGGATCAGAGTCAAGTCTGGAATATTTCCTGTTGCACGTGCAGGCAAACATTGCATACTGATCTGCATCTGCATCTACACCATCTTTCTTTCTGACCTGTCAGCTATCCACTTAATGATACGCTGATTGAAGTTTTCACCGTTCACTGACCAGAATGTATAATCTTAACATCATGCGAAGGCACCGCTAGCAGGTGGGGGTAATGAAGAAAAAATGCGAGTCAAAGCAGACTTTATCGTAAAGAAACATTTTTTGTTTATATAAAGATCTACTTGTATGTTGTAGATAAAAAAAAGTTTGCACCGAACTGTAGGGTAAATACTAAGGGGCATAATATGATATTTTGTGTAGAACTTAAGAGGCTTTTTTCCTCAATGGCAGGATTGAAATAGGCTTCAAGATAAAGCCTGAGCGCTGTAAGATTGGTGGCTTATTTGAGCTTAAGAAAAGGAAAAGAAAAGATGTGCGCTTATGCTTAGTGCAGCTTTAGTTTTGTGGACATAAGGTTATGAAAAGCCTAGATAAATCATAGCCTTCTTAAACTAGATACCGTTCTGTCAGCAACAATCTTGTTTAGTTAAAACCAGCAGAAAATGATTCGTTGTCTTCGTTTTAAGCTATGCGTATTCAGATTGTCAAAATGTTTACCAGTACAGTTTTTCTTCCTAAATATTGGTTTAAGCCTAAAGTTTGGTTCAATCACAGTGTCTGAACCTATCAAAATATTGGAAAGTTACTAGTCTTTGTAGCTTTGATATTGATGCAGAGTCAGAAGAAAATGTTGAAAAACACATGTTTACTTTGGCCTTGAGAAGAGTGATCTGAACCTGCGTTGTCCTTTATCTAAATTCCAGTGCTGCCCATTATTTTGGGATGGCAAAGAAAGCGCCAGTATACTTACATTTTGTTGGCATACCTATAGGCCATTAATTTTTGCATTTAGACTCTTCTTTTCAAAGTGTGTTAGGCTTTGCCCCATCAATCTAGAAGAGAGAGAGAGAGAGAGAGAGAGAGAGAATGTTTGTGTGCAGAGAAAGAGTGTGTGTGTGTGTGTGTACTTGTGTGTGTATGTACTTGTGTGTGTATGTGTGTGTGTGTGTGTGTGTGTGTGTGTGTGCACTTGTGTGTGAGTGTATACTTGTGTGTGTGCATGTGTATGTGTGCACACGTGTGTGTGTACATGTGTGGGTGTGCGCACGCGCGTGCACGCGCACAGCAACGATAGAAAATAGTTTCCATC
>CM060325.1:21284001-21299001 GCA_030674155.1 Stramonita haemastoma | reverse complement strand
AACCCACAGGTAAACACCTCACCCGTAATTTGTGTCTTTCTCTGCCGGGCACAGTTCACACACTTCTGAGGTCTCCTCTTTGATCTAGCAAATTGCACTGCGAGGTAATGGATTGGCTGATGTGTAAGCTTTTACGGTACTTCTGCCTCTGAGGTGGCAAGCAGTCCTTTGGTCTTTACCGCAGAGTGTCATTTTTTTCTGTTCATTTTCGTTTTGTGACATGTTTTCTTCCGCAACGTCTGATTATGCAGACATTTCTGTCGTGAACCCCTTATTTGATTCGTGAATGAAAAGGATGTAAGCATGTTGAAATAATGAATATGAAACTAGAGCTTGGGCTGGGTGCCCTTAAATGCCCGTAGAAATTATCATTCATGAAGCTGAAATTATTCTCCACACTTTCATCTAACCGTAGTGTGTAAAACTATTGGAGCACCAATGAAGATTTTGAAACCAAGATCCTCCACTCCTAGCGTTTTTGCAGCTTTCCGCAGTTTGTCGCTCCACTCAAGACCTGTCAAATCTCCTATGTTGTTTTACCATCGGTTTCTCTGTCCTGCCTCTCCGATCTCCCTCCTTGTTCTGTTCCCTGTAGGACAGTCTTGGCCAGTCCAGATGATTCGCGTAATTGCCCGTACCACTTTAGTTTGTCTTTTCACTGAAGTCAGGAGCTCTTCATATGATCCGATGGCGTTTTCAGTTTTTGTTTTCACTTTCTCGTTCGTGATGTGGTCTCTGTATACCAAAAAGTTTGTGAAAGCATCTCATCTCCATTGCCTGTATCCTTCTTTTAGTGTCTGCTGTTATGGTCCAAGTTTCACACGCATACAAAAAGATGGGCATTAACAGGGAACACACCAGTCTGATCTTGAATGAAGCCGATGGCGATGCTCTTGTTGTTCCAGAATACTTTTTTTTAGTGTTTTAGATTGCAGCTGTGGTCTGGGCTAGCCTGGAGAGTACTTTGGGCTTTGATACTTCATTCGATACTATAGAATTACTCATGGAACATACGTCTTGTTTTGTTTTGCTTAGTTGGTGGGGTTTGGAGGTGGGTTTTGGTTGTTGGTTTTTTTTTTTTGGGGGGGGGGGTTTAGGGGTTGAAACAAAAGCAATGTACAGCCTGCTTCTAATCGAGCTTGTTGTTTGCATTATTTGTTGCCCCTGTAGTTTCACCCACATAGTGGCTGTAGTTATAAAATTCTTTTTTCTCCAGTCGTGTTTGATTTTCAGCAAGGAACCTAAAGCTTATGGGGGCTAGCTGATATCACGGGGTTTTCAACACGCACAGCGTAACACAAATCGGAAACGAACGAGATGAGAGCCGACGTGCATTACATTCTGTAAAAACGTGTTTGCTTTGTATCAGATGTTTTCCCTGACACTTTCCAGCTGATATGTCTGTCTATTGCCTTCTCATGTTTTGCTGCTTCGTCTTTGCCTGCACCACACTGCACTGCACTGCATCGTACTGCACTGCACTGCACTGCACTCACTGCACTTCACTGCACTGCAATACACTGCACTCACTGCACTGCACTGCACTGCACCATACTGCATCATATTTCACTGTACTGCATCATATTTCACCTACTGTATCGTACTGCACTGCACTGCATAGCACCGTACTGCATCATATTGCACCGTACTGTATCGTAGTGCAATGCACTGCACTGCATTGCATTGCTTTGCACTGTACCGCACTGCACCGCACAGCACCGCACTGCACTGCAAGAAACGGTGTGGAGCTTTCGTCAGTCTCTTATACACAATTACAAAACATCCACATCGGCAAAAGTTCAAGAACTTGACAGTTTACACCATGAGTCATTTCTTCTGGGTGCAGTGCATGCACCTGTGCTTCGGGCGAATTTGCTCTCGACTTCCTTCACACATCCTAGGGAGGGAGAGAGACACAGGAAATGAAAACCAGTCTTTTCAAAGACCGCGCGCCATCACAAAGAGATTGTTATTCGCAACAGCAATTAACACTGAAGAAAGAAAAAGAAGAAAAAAAGAACTGCATGACTGAAGAATAGTGAGCTCTTTCCGGGTCAGCTTAACTGAAAGATGTGCAGCGCCCCTCAGACTCATCGGGAAAATGTAATAAAAGGCAAGTCAGCTGATTCAAAAGACCCCAGGACATGTTCACTGCGCTTGTTTGTATAATAATTTGCATAAACAAGCTCCGAGTCTTGTAAAGTGCTGTCTTTGACAGCAGTGGGAAAAAAAACCATGGCTTCTTCTTTCTCTCTCAGTTCTGGAGCCGCAAACACAACTGTTTACATGGAGGAAAGTGAGGAAGTGGTCCTGTGACAGCAGATTGTATCCTTCCTTCAACGAGGACTTGAAGAACAGCGGAAGTGCTTCTCTCGGTGATTGATCTTTACTTCCGATGTGCCTTTACGTCAGGGCTGATGCCAGATTTGATGGGAGAAAAGTTTGAAACGTGTGTGTGTGCGAGCGAGCGAGCGAGCGAGAGAGAGAGAGAGAGAGAGGAGAGAGATGAGAGAGGAGGAGAGAGAGAGAGAGAGGGAGAGGCACAAGCATCCAACCATGAAGAAGAAGAACCGGGGGTAATGAGGACGCACACGTCCAAAGTACTATGAAGAGTTGTATGCCAGAAGATTACTTTATTCCTGTGAAGTCAACAATAACTCTACTCCTGTTTTTACCTAAGGCACCAGGGACAGTTAGGAGACACCACCCAGGAGCCGAAACTGGTGAGATCGGCTGCCATTGAAGATTACATTTTAGAGCGTTTTCTTCTTCTCACATGAATATGAGAGATCAATGTTGGAAAGTTGTACGTGGCTACCAGCTTGATAGTCCACAACTCAACTCAATTGTCTATCGCCGTTGTCGTTGATAGTAATTTCATGCAATCCCACAAGGGTTCTCCATCTCTCTTTGTCTCTGCTGAGTTCTACGATCTCCTGCATCCCAGATCTCAGTGATGTTTGGCAATGTAAGATGCTTGTGGCCTGCCTCTTCTCCTTCTGCCCTTAACTTTACCTTGGAGAACTGTCGTCAGATTTGTTCGTGTGTTTCTGTTGGCATGACCAACATATCTCAGTCTGCAATTATCATATTCAGCCAACAGATGTTTCTTGTCTGCTCGAAGAGTTCATCAAGAATGATTTCTTTGTACATCTGTCTGGCCATTTAAGTCTTTAGAAGTGGGCTGCATTACAACATTTCTGTTGGGTTTAATTATTAACAGTTCATAAAGAACCCAAAGCTGTCAGTTTCCCACTAAAAGCTCCTCTCAGGAGCTAATTATCCCAGCCCAGCTCAGCCCAACTGTGGCCAGCTGGTGCTATTTATAGCAAGAGCTGACCACACAGTCATGGACGAGGTAAAAGGAAGGAGCACGCTAAATTTAGCACTCTTGACTAGGCCCCACTGAGTAATGTTGGATTTGTGCTCTGGCTAGCCTCAAATGCTGTCATTGAAAGTTTACGTTTTAGAGCGTTTTCTTCTGGTCCTATATTAAGAGATCAATTTTGCAATGAAGAAGTTGTACGTGGTTACCCGAAGTTTGTTTTACTGCACTGGTGTTGGCACCTTGCCTACACATTAAGACCTCATCGGAGTATTGGGATCGCTGTTTTGTTTTTCCTGCAGCAATCGGCGGATAGGCTGTGCTTACTTTTGGTTGAGATGTGCTGTCGGTGCGTTCCACACCAGAGACCCCTGTAGGGCTTTTTTTCTCTCAAAACTAAATTAACCGTCAAGAGAGTGTTAAATGCTTTGCCAGATTGAGGATAAGCATGCTAGTTAGACTGTTTAAGTTTTTTTTATACCCTCCTCAAGACAGAACACCCGTCCATCACACACACACACACACACACACACACACACACACACACACACACACACACACACACACTCACATACACACACAAACACACACGCTGCACGCATGCTTGCACGCACGCACGCACGCACGCACGCACGCACACACACACACACACACATTTTGGGATATTTCCAAGATGTCAAGGTACGTTAAGAAATTCCACATTTTAAGATACTTTGAGATGGTACTCCTTTCTTACCTTTGGAGAGGGTGGGTTTGGTTTTTGTTTTGTTTTTCATTTTTGCTGCCTCGTCCTCTCTGGTGTTCCTGCCCCGTTCTTCACACGCCGTTCATCTCAACCTTCCTGCACAGCCATACCGAGATTCGTTTATGTCACATTCACAGGGTAGTAAGTCCACAGGGAGCCCATCAATATCAGGGGCCACCAGCCAGAGGCGCCCTGTACTGCTACTGGGTCACTTTAGTGGTGTTCAGTGGTGCACTAAGCCCCCTACTAACGACAGTATTTGCTCAGTCGCGGAGCCAGACCGAGTGAGTTACCCACTCGAGGTGGCGACCACCACAACGTCCCTCCAAAAATCATCCCTCTTTAACCTCCAATCCCAAAGGCTTTGACACAAACTCACCACAGGCACAGAAGTATACGGTGAAACCGAATCTGAGGTCACCAGAAGACCAGAGCAACTGGGACCACCGATTCAGAGGCAATTTATTTTAACTGCATGATGATCACGGATAATAAGGGTGACGGAATGCTGCTGCTGTGGAAGTGCATCCGCTCTGAGACTACTTGACAGGGTTGTGCTATCCTGGCGTCAACCGGGCCTGAGAGATACAAACACCTGCAGTGTGGGTCAGGTAATTTGAGCAACACTCTCGAACTCGCATCCATAAAATGGACGAAGCTCGACCGTGTGGTCCCAATCTTCCCAATGAGCCCACTGCACACTCACTTTCACTTCTTCGATTTAACGGTTTTACACTTACGTGAATTAGATGATAGAGAAAGGAATTATGAGGAGAAAGGGAAAAGAGGGAGAAAAGTGTGTGTAGTAGCCTTCAATTTTACGTCCTTCCACATACAGTGATATTGGCATAAAGGGGTGTGTGTGTGTGTGTGCGTGCGTGTGTGTGCGTGCGTGTGTGTGTGTGTGTGTGTGTGTGTGTGTGTGTGTGTGTGTGTGTGTGTGTGTGTGTGTGTGCGTGTGTGTGCGTGTGTGTGCATGTGTGTGTGCGTGCGTGCGTGTGTGTACGCGCATGCATACACATTCACGCGTACGCTTCTTCTATGCTTCTTTTTCTGCTATGCGATTGACCCGCGAAGCCCATTTTGTTTTGAATGTTGTGTTTTTTGTTGTGTTTTTACTTGCCTTCTTTCTAGATTCTGCCCTATACCCTATGTAAATCAAACCCCTTTACTGTCAGCACAAGAGCACAGTTGGGTAGTTATGTGGTCCTAATTGATCCCACCTGTTGAAAGGCCGTGCAGACACAAAAAACAGGCAAAGAAATAAACTTGTTTAGAGATTCGTTTGACTCTCTGTCTGTCTGTCTGTCTGTCTGTCTGTCTGTCTTTCTGTCTGTCTGTCTGTCTGTCTCTGTCTGTCTCTCTCTCTCTCTCTCTCTCTCTCTCTCTCTCTCTCTCTCTCTCTCTCTCTCTCTCTCTCTCTCTCTCTCTCTCTCTCTCTCTCTCTCTCCTTGGGAATAAATAACAATATGGGGATATGTGGGATAATGAGGATGACGGAAACACATGGGGATTGGATGTAAAAAACAACAACAACACACATGAGTGTTTATTCCATTATTCTCGATAGTGTGTGTGTGTGTTTGTATGTGTGTTTGTATGTGTGTGTGTGTTTCATGCAAATGTATGGGCTGATGTAAGTATTCGCTCCGCAGTGCGTGCGTATCAGGTGCTTTGTAACAAGATGAAATTATCATTTATTTAGTTTCATTTCTATTTTAAATTATGTTCTGCTAAATATTCATCTTGTTTGCTTTATAAGTAGTCAACGAATGTTTGCACATACACCTACATACATACATACATACATACATACATACATACATACATGCATACATGCATACATGCATGCATGCATGCATGCATGCATGCATGCATGCATGCATGCATGCATACATACATACATACATACATACATACATACATACATACATACATACATACATACATACATACATACATACATACACACACATGCGCATACACGCATACACGCATGCATATATGCATGCATACACGCATGCATACATGCATACATGCATACATGCATATATTTATGCATATATGCATACATACACGCATACTTACACACACACATACACACACATCCATATGTATAATAACTCAACAAACGCAGACTAATCACACGTGTTAGTCTGAAAAGTGACACCCTCTCCAAAAACACCCCCCTAGAAGTCCACATAGCAGCAGACTTTATTAGCAGGTAGGTCTGGGTGTTGACGCTGTATCCAACTTTAACTCAGTTCTACAGGCCTAATTGCCTCTTCCCTTCTATCATCGTGGCTTGACGTTTTCCTCTTTGAGCTCCTAGATCATAGGAAAGGAAAGAAAGAGTAAAAAAGATAATGTCTGTGTGTGTATGTGTGTGTGTAGTGTGTGTACGTGTGTGTGTAGTGTGTGTGTGTGTGTACGTGTGTGTGTTGTGTGTGTGTGTGTGTGTGTGTGTGTGTGTGTGTGTGTGTGTGTACGTGTGTGTGTGTGTGTGTGTGTGTGTGTATGTGTGTGTAGTTCGTGTGTGTGTGTAGTGTGTGTACGTGTGTGTGTGTGTAGTGTGTACGTGTGTGTGTGTGTGTACGTGTGTGTGTGTGTGTGTGTGTGTGTGTGTGTGTGTGTGTGTGGTGTGTGTGTGTGTGTGTGTGTGTGTGTGTGTGACTGTGTTAGTTTTTATATTTCTATTTGTATACCTCTTTTAAGTCACGGCAGATTTCTCTGCGTGAAATTGGGGTAGCTCTACGGGGGAGAGGGCGTCGCCACAAGAGCATTGCAATTCCATGTTTTTCCCGTTTGCATGATTGTGTATTTGTTTTCCTCTGAGTGGCTGTTTCCTACAGTATTTTGCCAGGGACAGCTTTCTTCTTGCCATGGGTTTTTTATGTGAACTATATGTGCGTTGCACATAGGATGTCATTTTATCGTCCCATCCTAAAGACTATCACCCATACCACCACTCACTGACTAGTGGATGGGGGAAGTTTAGGGCACAAACGGGAATCGAACCTGTTTTGGTTTTTTTGTTTTATAGGCAGGTGCGTTACTTCTAGACCACCAATTTCGTTTTTAGTTTAATGGCCTTTCGCTTTAAAGTGACATCAGCCCGGAAAGTAAGTGTGTGTGTGTGTTGTGTGTGTGTGTGTGTGTGTGGTGTGTGTGTGTGTGTGTGTGTTCGTGTGTGTGTGTTCTGTGTGCTGTGGGGTGTGTCTGTGTGGTGTGTGTGTGTGTGTGTGTGTGTGTGTGTGTGTGTGTGTGTGTTCTGTGTGCGTGTGTGTGTTCTGTGTGTGTGTGTGTGTTGTGTCCATGTGCGCGCGCACGCACTGTTTGTTCTTTCATTGTCAAATAGTTTGGGTTTTGGTTTGTATATCACAAAAATCCTATACGCTCTTTCATTTGCTCATATATGCAGATTTGCTGATACACCAACGTACGCGTATGATGTAATATACATTTGAAGTAACTTATTGAAAACGCATATGAAATAAATAGACATTTGAAGTAACATATTGAAAACGCATATGAAATAAATAGACATTTGAAGTAACTTATTGAAAACGCATATGATGTATATATACATTTCAAGTAACTGTTCAGCCACAAGAACATGAGTCCATTATATGTGTGCCAGACACGTACGTGCACATATGCATGGACACACACATATGCACATGCATAGAAACAAAGACCAACATGCACAAGAGCGGACATGGAAAAAAACATGCACGTGCACACGCCTGAATGCACACAAATACATACACACCCTCTTTTCTTTCTTTCCTCCCTCCCTCCCTCCCTCTCTCTCTCTCTCTCTCTCTCTCTCTCTCTCTCTCTCTCACACACACACACACACACGCACACATACGCTTAGAGAGAGAGACACACACACACACACGCAGGCATGCACGCGCGCGCACACACACGCTCTCTCTCTCTCTTCTCTCTCTCTCTCTCTCTCTCTCTCTCTCTCTCTCTCTCTCTCTCTCTCTCTCTCTCTCTCTCTCTCTCTCTCTCCCTCTCTCTTTCTCCCTCTCTCTCTCTCTCTCCTTTGCAAAGAGCTAAATGCAGGAAGCCATGCACACAGACGTTTCCTCTCGGAGCCAAGACTTTTTGACACATGCTAGCACAAGCGACCACACACGCAAACAGAAGTGTCTGGGTGGATTGGGGCGAAATAAACACCGCGTGTTGCCTTTGGACGTAGAGAGAGAAACTCCATGCGGCTAGACAACACAGAGGATGCTGAGATGCTGACGTATCTTGGTTAATTTGTGTGTGTGTGGGGGGGGGGGGGGGGGGGGGGGGTAGTGTGTGAAGTGTGTGTGTGTGTAGTGTGTAGTGTGTGTAGAGTGTGTGTGTGTAGTGTGTGTGTGTGTAGTGTTTGTATGTGTGTGTGTGTAATGTGTGTGTGTTTGTTCAAAATCAAGTGAAATATTTTTGTACTTTTTTATTTGCTAAACTGTCAGCTTGTTGGTTTTTGACATTGGCAGATAACCTTATTAAATCTCTCTCTCTCTCTCTCTCTCTCTCTCTCTCTCTCTCTCTCTCTCTCTCTCTCTCTCTCCTCTCTCTCTCTCTCTCTCTCTCTCTCTCTCTCTCTCTCTCTCTCTCTCTGTGCTGCACTCAATGTATATGTCATTGCGTACTTGATCTTTACACATTCTCAGAGAATGGCTGAGGTTAGTCATGGCGGTGGTGGGATTTGTTATATATTCACAACTGCGCTAATTATTCAAAGTTCTGGACATTGACGGTGATAATGATGCTAAAAGTATATTCATTTTCGTATAAAAAATATGTAATTAAATCTACTATCATCAATAATGGGAACTGGTTGTCAAGTCTTCAGGGGTGCCCCCACGGTCGCCAGACTAAGGGAGGGAGGGAGGGATAGATAGAGATGGATAGATAGATGGATGGATGGATAGATAGATAGATAGATAGATAGATAGATAGATAGATAGATGGATGGATGGATGGATGGATGGATGGATGGATGGATGGATGGATGGAGAGATAGATGGATGGAGAGATAGATGGATGGAGAGATAGATGGATCATCAATAAAAGACAAGAGAGATCCCTCTGTATTTGATACTTGCTCCCATTACTAACTAAAATGCTGTCCCAAACCACCAACCATTGAAGAATAGCAAACCAGGCAATGGTGTAGGAACACAGCTTGTACGAGCGAAGCCAGCCTCCACTGTTTATTCATACTGGA
This sequence comes from Stramonita haemastoma, assembly GCA_030674155.1. NCBI lineage: Eukaryota > Metazoa > Mollusca > Gastropoda > Neogastropoda > Muricidae > Stramonita > Stramonita haemastoma. The sequence continues at coordinate 21,289,698 of CM060325.1, read as the reverse complement.
TCACCACTATGGGATAGGTTTCGCAGCAAGACCAAAGTCAACAGTGAAAATACATGGCAGGGAAGGCGATGACTTTCACACACAGCTGTGAAGGTTTCGCCTACATTTCGGGAGTGGGAGGTTGGGGGTTACAAAACGATGTAGGTGTGATGACATGGCAAGACTTGATTTCTTAACAAAAAAAACAGGAAGAGAGACAGGGAAATAATGGAGAAGAAAGGGTTAGTAGATTTTAAGGTTGAGTGAGGTGTCATCCAGGTAAGAGATGGATGGAGTGGCGTGGAAGCACAGTTGTTGCTCTAAATCAGGCCCATACAATGTCACAACTGTTTTTGTTGTTGTTTTTTACTGTGCGTAGTGTTTAAGAGAGGGTAAAGTGCACTGTAGCTATTTGTGTGTCTTGTGTTGTTGTTTTTTTTTTTTTTTCTTTTGTTTTCTTTTGGTTGCAAGTTCGTATTCTCGGGTTTGGTGTTTTTGTTTTCTGTGTAGTGGACTAAGATATGTGTCAATTTAAAGCAAACAGGGTTACAGGGTTTAATCACTTTGATTTTTAGGAAGACGAATCAAACAATAATTCAAAGCTACGTACAAGGGGAAAATGAAGGCTCGGTTGAGGAAATATTGGATCAAGGAAAGTTTAGAATTACATCACTTCTTTGTCAGAACACACTCGCTCGTTAAATCAGTTGGAGATTGACAAACCAAAAACTTACTGTCATTGTTTTGTCCATAAAGGGTGTATTGAGATGACAAATATTAGTCCAATTTTGGAGAAGGTTTATAACTATGTAGCTTCAATTTGTGGGAAGCAGCTTTTTTTTTTCAGAAAACAGAATTAATGATGAGAGGAGGTGGGTAAACAACATCAGGACTGAAACAGGTTTGATCTTTTCCGATTCTGAGCCAGCAGCTGAAGATGGATGAAAGAACTTTTTCAGATGTTCGATATAGATGGTATTACTATACTCTTCACTTTCACCTTTACCTACCTGTAGTTCCGCGGACCGTGGGGGCACCAATAAAATTTGTAACCAGCTTCCTCCACTCCCAAGTCCTCTACTTCCGTATCAAATCGTTTCCACCACTCTCTAATGTTGTCTTCCCATCATTTTCACGTCTACCTCTTCGTGTCTTGGCCAGTCCAGATGTTTGTGTGACGTGACCGTACCACTTTAGTTTGCAGGGTTTTTTGTATCTGTTTTCCACTTAAGTAGTTCTTCATATGGTCCCATGGCGATTTTGATTCGGTTCTCAGTTCCTCATTAGTGATGTCATCTCTGTATGAGATACCAAGAGGTATGCGAAAGCATCTCATCTCCTTTGCCTGTATCCTTCTTTCAAATTCCGCTGTTATGGTCCATGTTTCACATGCATACAAAAGTATGGACATGATCAGAGAGCACATCAGTCTGATCTTGAAGCAGATGGGTATGTTCTTGTCATTCCACATATCACAAGTGTCCTAATTGATGGCGATGTTTCTATGTGATTTTTATTTTGTGTTTCAGAGTAACAGCAACTGGCAATGCAAATGAACATATTAATTAAAGATGGATCGTGGAGTTAGTGGACTTCCTGACTATTGTTGTGCCTTCCTTACAAAGTATCCCTCCTTATAAGCTTTTAATCGTTGTGAAATGCTAACCAGGGAAGAGATTAAACCATGAAATGATTAAACAATTTGTTTTACGTTCAATCACCTTTCCAACGTCGAAGGGTAAATCTATTTATTCCTAATGTCATGTCAAACAGAATGATTTTTTTTAAACTAAAAAATTGTTTAATTAAGTAAAAGGGGGAAGAGTAAGGAAAACAAGTTGAAGTGGCTGAGCAATTAAATTCTATAATGTAATAAAATACATTCCATTCGTTTTTTTTCTTCTGTACAAACTATTTTCGCCTGCATGCTGCAAGCTGACATGCACATCAGTAAGGCGTAGAATATATTGTCCTGTCACCTACAACTATAAACAAAAATGCAGAATAAGATAAGCTTGAAACCTCAGTCCTTTGTGAACACATTCGCATGGAACCGTATTTAATCTTATGAACATGTTGTTTCACATGTCAGAAGATTTTTGTGTAGCTAAAACTCTACCAGTGTACAACTTTCATAGTCAAAATCAAAGTCAGTTTTTTTTAATTTCCAAATGGTACTTTGAAAAGCATTGATTGGCTTTTCTTCATCAAGCCATCTGTATCTATTATACGAAGTATTTGTCGTTCTATCTGGTCTTGTACCATAATTTCATAGACTTTAAAAAGGCCTTTGACAGGGTATGGCATGACGGCCTCTGGCAAGTACTCAGGCACTTCAACATTGACAGCTGTCTAATTGAAGTCATCAAAGCTCTGTACGAGAACGCAGAAAGTGCAGTTTTTATGAATAATCACGTGGGCGAGTTCTTCAAGACCACGGTTGGGGTTCGCCAGGGCTGCCTTCTCTCACCTGTACTCTTCAACCTCTTCCTCGAAAACATCATGACAGAGACACTGCAAAACCACCACACTTCCATCTCCATTGGTGGAAGACCCCTTTGCAACCTCAGATTTGCAGATGACATTGACCTCATGGGCAGCAGCAAACAAGAACTGCAAATCCTCACAGACAATTTAACAGATCGAGCGAGCGCATACGGCATGGAGGTCAGTACAGAGAAATCAAAGATCATGGTCAACAGCGCAAGTAATGACATCACGGAAATAAAGATGAATGGAGAAACACTAGAAGAGGTGAGCCAATTCAAATACTTAGGCTCCATCCTAACAAAAGATGGCACATCAAACAATGAAGTGAAAGCTCGCATTGCAACAGCAACATCTGCTCTAGTCAGACTCGAGAAGATCATCAGAAGCAACAACATCAGCTTCTGCACCAAATACCACCTTTACAAATCCCTCGTGATATCTATCCTCCTATATGGCTGTGAATCATGGACTCTGACAGCAGAGTTAGAGAGGAGAATCCAAGCATTCGAGAACAAGTGCCACAGAAGACTCCTCAAAATATCATACAAAGAACACAAGACCAATAACTATGTGATAGAAGAAATCAAAAAGCGTGTGGGCCCCAAGAGCCTTTGCTCTCCACCATAAAGAGGAGAAAGCTGATGTGGTTTGGTCACACCACAAGACACAACACCCTAGCAAAAACCATCCTGCAAGGAACAGTCGAGGGCAAGAGAAGAAGAGGCCGCCAAAAGAAATCATGGGTTGACAACATCAAAGACTGGACCGCCCAACCCCTGCAACACCTCCTACTAGCCACACAGGATCGTGAAGCATGGAAAAAGATCTCTGTTGCGTCTTCTCTCATGTCCCCCCTACGTCCCTTGGGACATGGGACTGAGTGAGTGAGTGAGTGAGACATAAAGATCATAATTCTAATCTGCGTCAAACTATGTTTGTTTGAAAAAAAAAGATTGCACAGCCACCTCAGATCAATTTTATAATGCACAAACCAATTTGCAGAGTATAATGACAAGAAGTAGGGGAGGAAGAAGAAGCTGCAGGGTAAAAAACACATGTGTGTGGACATGCTTGGTCCTGGATGTTTCCACTGGACCCTAAACATGGACAGGGGTGGCACACACTTGTCAACTTACTCAATAGTGCATACATATCTCGAGGTCAGGTACCAACAAGAAAGTACTGATGTAGTTTGTCTTTAAGGTGGTTGGTTTGTTTTATTAATGCAGTGCCCACTAGAACTGATTATGGACATAATTATGCTATCAGTAAGCGCCAACTAGCAGAATATGTCAGCAAGAAGTCTGTTTCTCTTATAAACGCTATTACTGTCAGTCTTTACAGAGCCTTCCCTAGGTGTGAGATCTCAACAAGAGTAAGAAGTAGAACACACCTGCCTGAACAAAACCAGCACTCATTGTTTGTTTGAACCAGCTCACCACCCTCACAGACAGCAGCTCCTCTGCAAGATTAAAGTCAACACGTAAAACTATATAGAAATTGGGGCAGAGGGGATGATGAGTTTCACAGAAATGCGTAGGCTTTTCTGCCAAGATAGGCAGGAAGGGGAAGGTGCAATGATATAGGTGGTTTGGCAAACAAGGCGGTGGCAAATCCCCAATGAAAAGAAGAAGACGAAAGGAACAAAAATGTTAGCCGTTTCACGAGTGAGTGACATTTCACCCAGGTATAAAACGGTATAAAGACAGAGTGCAGTTGTTCCTTGGAATAAGTCTCACAGAAAGTGTCAGCGTTTGCTTCTGTGCTCAGTGTTGAGGAGGTTCAAATACATCGTGGCTCTCCATCACAGTCTATGCTGTTGTCTGCAAACTACTGTGTTTTTTCTATTATGTGTTGTATTTGTTTGTGAAGATTTTATTCTGAGTTGTAGCAGACTGTCATCGGTGTTCGTCGGTGGAAGACATGCTCTGCTGTTTCATTTTTTTTCTCATGAAAAATAGTCACGTGAGCACACGTTCCTTAGTTCAGTGACATTTGGCTCGTATAACACACTGAAGCCTTGACAGTCCTTTACGTCTGTGTCTGATGTATGTCTTTCAGCAACTGGTAAATCTTTCTGCTGTGTCATATTTCAAATAGCTGTGGCTTGGATTTATTATCTTGAGATGCCCAAACGATCACTCAGTCAACAGGTAGGTGAGGTATGTTAAACTATCATGGTCCATGTTTAGCAAGCTCAGAAGTGGATCAACATCACTCGTGTGGCTCCTTGTAGGGCTGATAGATATAATTATTGCTGTCACTGCACATTGTCTTTAGCTTCAGCATGTCTGCTGATGTGTGTGTGTAGTTCCCAAAAGCACTTATAGTCTAGATTTTTGTGTCACAATGTTGCCCAAGTATTTAAACAAACTTTTTATTTCATAACATTTTAAGAGCAGTGCCCATCTAGGTATATGACTATTTTGAGGTCCTTACTATTGTTTCTCTTTATCAAATCGGCCTTTATGCGCATTGATCTCTTGTTAGAGTATATAAGATTTTCTTCTCAAGTTTGACAAGCTTTTTATCTACGTCACAACCCAGCAATGCTAGTAATTAAAAAAAACAAGTTGGAGCTGTAAGTGCGAACGGTTTTTAAGGTCTTAGGATACATCTCTCTTCATTTCCCCCCAAAGTATTTGGAACAGTGTGGGAGATAAAAGACAGCCTGACAAATGAACTGATCTCCTGATGGTAATCTGGGATCATAGAGAGAGTTTTTCTGTGACTTTGACCTAACCAGTTGGATGATGCACTTTTGATGATCATAACTCTGTGCCTGCCTCTCTCAAATCTATCCTACAACATATGAAGCCATGTACATCTTGCTGGTGCAAAAAGTGTTTCGGAAAAAGAGCTGATGGCACCAAATCACTACTGTCACTTTTTTGTTTTAGTACAGGCTGTGCTGTTTCAGTATAGAACACAACCCATACCATCAAATTAATTGAAAGTTCACGTTGCATGTGCAGACATAACATTGTCTTTGATCCTACAACCTTTTGAGACTTCAATCGCAATGTGAAGATACTCTTGTATTGTTTTAGTATGTTGCCCGCCCACTGTTCCTGTCCTAAAACATGATGGACTGCATTCAAGGTTTGAACAGTGCAAAATATTTTCTGGATAAAAGAATAGAGAGTCACAGTGGTGAAAACAAAACAGACCTCGGTGTACTGTTTTGACTTGTGAAGCGGACATGGCAACACAGATTGCTACATGGGT
>CM060325.1:21261501-21279001 GCA_030674155.1 Stramonita haemastoma | reverse complement strand
TGGACAGACAGTTGACAGGTGGATAGATAGTTGACAGGTGGACAGTTGACAGGTGGACAGTTGACAGGTGGACAGTTGACAGGTGGACAGATAGTTGACGGATGGACAGATAGTTGACGGATGGACAGATAGTTGACAGGTGGACAGTTGACAGGTGGACAGTTGACAGGTGGACAGATAGTTGACAGGTGGACAGTTGACAGGTGGACAGTTGACAGGTGGACAGATAGTTGACAGGTGGACAGTTGACAGGTGGACAGATAGTTGACAGGTGGACAGTTGACAGGTGGACAGTTGACAGGTGGACAGTTGACAGGTGGATATATAGTTGACAGGTGGATAGATAGTTGACAGGTGGACAGTTGACAGGTGGACAGTTGACAGGTGGACAGTTGATAGGTGGACAGTTGACAGGTGGACAGTTGATAGGTGGACAGTTGATAGGTGGACAGATAGTTGACAGGTGGACAGTTGACAGGTGGATAGATAGTTGACAGGTGGACAGTTGACAGGTGGATGATAGTTGACAGGTGGACAGTTGACAGGTGGACAGACAGTTGACAGGTGGACAGAAAGTTGACAGGTGGACAGACAGTTGACAGGTGGACAGTTGACAGGTGGAATATAGTGGACAGTTGACAGGTGGAAGGACGGTTGACAGGTGGAAGGACGGTTGACAGGTGGAAGGACGGTTGAAAGGTGGAAGGACGGTTGACAGGTGGAAGGACGGTTGATAGGTGGAAGGACGGTTGACAGGTGGAAGGACGGTTGATAGGTGGAAGGACGGTTGACAGGTGGAGGACAGTTGACAGGTGGACGGTTGACAGGTGGAAGGACGTTGACAGGTGGATGGACAGTTGACAGGTGGAGGGACAGTTGACAGGTGGATGGACAGTTGACCTTTCGCTTTCTAGGCAGGCGCGTCACCTCTAGACCACCGATCCTCTTAAACTGTGTTCAATATTTTAATAGAATAAAGCTAAAGCATTAAGTTAATTGTCTTATTATACAACGTGCTATAACAGTTTGGCTTATGTCATAAAATGCGCGCGCATGTGTGTAATGAGCCCAGTGTGTGTGTGTGTGTGTGTGTGTGTGTGTGGTGTGTGTGTGCGTGAGTGCGTGCGTGCGTGCGTGCGTGCGTGGTGTGTGTGTTGTGTGTGTGTGTGTGTGTGTGTGTATGTGTGTGTGTGTGTGTGTGGGGGAGGGGTCTGTGTGTGTGAGTGTGTGGATGCATGTGTGCATGTAATCACACTCCAGCAGGTTTATGACTGTTAAGTGCTGATGTTTGGGTGGGATTTTTTTTTATCTTGTAATGTGTGCATGCTGATGTACAGGTACTGTGTTGTGGTGAGTTTTTTTCTGTGATGTTTTCCTGTCTGCTGCTTTTTATGTATGGCTTGTAGCCCTCGTGAGTTCATCTATTTCTGAGATGATAAAGTAGTTGAACTTAATTATAAATTGTAATTTTCCTGTTTTGCCTCAGCTAACCTCATCACCTCGTTGCCCTACTCCTCTAGCTGTATCCTCGTCCTGTTTGCCTCAATTTTTCTGAACACTTTCCTCCTTTTTTTTTCTTTTCACACCTGAACTTGTACACTTTTTTCTTTGTTTGTTTGTTTTCTTTTGCATGGAGGTAAAGGATGGGTGCCCGTCTCATATATTTCCGGAGAGGAAAAAGCGGAAATGATGTTTTGCTGGGAAGACTCTGCGTGGTGTGTGTGTGTGTGTGTGTGTGTGTGTGTGTGTGTGTGTGTGTGTGTGTGTGTGTGTGTGTGTGTGTGTGTGTGTGTGTGTATGTGTGTGTGTATGTGTGTGTGTGTGTGCTACGTACGTGCGTGCGTGCGTGTTTGTGTGTGTGTGTGTGTGCGTGCGTGTGTTTGTGCGTGCGTGTGTGTGTGTGCTTGCGCGCATATGTGTGTGTGCATGCGCACATACACACACGCTAAAGTGCACGTGCGCCTACCCCATTTTTTAGGTGCGTATTGATTAAGTAATGTAACCACAGTAACTTTATCTCTCTTTCCCACACCTGCTGTGTGTCCTCATCTAAACACCCACATCCATCACAGCACAGATGCTGGCAGGCAGGCAGGCAGACAGAGAACGAGTGAGTGGCCCCTGGGTCTGAAGCCACCCAGACCCCGATGTATCCTGTCCACTCCAGACCTGATGTATCATGTCCATCCAGACATGACTGCGCAGACACACGGGGACTGGACGTAAAAAAGCGCAAGAGTGCTTATCCCATTATCCTCGATATAAAAGAATAAATCAAATAAAAAAATAAATCAAATCAATCAGACCCCGCTCAGGTCTTTCTTCTCCTTTTTCTTTTCCACGCTCCTTATTTTTTTATCTTCACCTTTTTTTGTGTGTGAAAGGAGTTAGGTGTAACTCGGGCTGTGATGGTGGGGAGGTGTTTCGAGATCTCTATTTCTGTAGCTGCCAGCAGCAGTGAATGCTAAGGATGATGCATTTATTTATTCTTTTATATCGAGGATAATGGAATAAGCACTCGTGTGCTTTTTTTCATCCAGTCCCCGTGTGTATGCAGTCTTGTAAATATTGTCATCTGTAACTCGGGCTGTGGTGGTGGGGAGGTGTTAAGAGATCTGAATTTCTGTAGCTGCCAGCAGCACTGAATGTTGTGGACGACTCATTTATTTATTTATTCTTTTCTTTTATATCGAGGTTATGGAATAAGCACTCATGTGCTTTTTTACATCCTGACCCCGTGTGTATGCAGCGTTATCAATTTTGTCATCTGTTCCCACAGCTACAATGGCCTACTCTTACGAAAAGCGGAACAGGATTTAACGTGTGCGCAAGATGTTCTGCGTGCGTTCGCACACGGGGCCTCGGTTTACAGTCTCATCCGAAGGACTTTTGGGGAGAGTGGAGTCAGCGCTGATATTAACTCCTGGGGGAAAATCCCCTCGAACGGGAATCGAACCCGCGTCGTCAAATTGCGAGCACAATGTTCTGACCACTAGGCGATTCCATCCCCCCTCCCCTATCCCAGGCATATCAGTTGTGGCACTGCCCTAGTTTCCTAATCTGTGTTTGTTCAACTCGGGTTTAATGTCAACATCCACTGCAGTGATTTGATCGATGGGGGTAGGTATACCAAATTATCAGGAGCTCTTGTTATCTAACTGTACGTTGCGTCACTAAGAACGATAACCTAAAGGAGGGTGAAAACGCCATCAATTTTGATGTGGGACAATCGTTGACTGACCTTGCCACCTTTACACTGCCAGCATGGCTCTGTTCCAACTGAATTGGGTGGGTGCCTACTCTAGTCCCTGAAGAGGTTGGTTACGTTACATGCATCCATTTATCTATCAGGGGAGGGCGGTTGTGTTGTAGCCAACGTTGTAGCCAACGTTGCATGATCAAATCACCAAGCTACTTGGCAACCACACTTGATAGCCGCTGCTAGGTAGGATGATGACAATTTCGCTGTGCCTATATCTGCTTGTAAGAGTTTGTGCGATGTAGAGTGAATGATCAGAGAGGGAGATGTATTGCAGTTATCTTTGGCTGTATTCATACTGTGTTTTTCTGTGAAACGGCGGCATCAACTGTAGGTGTGACGACAGAATATAGGTTAGTGGGTGAAACTATTCTTCTGAAACAGTTCAGATATACTTGTTTCACGTCAGTGAGCCTTATCTCTCTGTGACTCCTTTTCTTTTAATTCGTGTCCCATTTTCATTTTGTCTCTTGGCTTCTCTTTCTTCCTTTTTCAACACGAGTTCCTTTGTACTATCTTTTCCCTCCTTCCACTTCGAGAAAAGGAAGATTGTGGGTCTGTCTGAACACTTATTCAATATAAGTGGAAATAGAGTATAATAAGAGTGTTTGCGCGCACGCGCACGTGTGTGTGTGTATTGCGTGTGTGTGTATGTTAGTGTGTGTGTGTGTGTGCTTCAGTGTGTTTTGTTAGCGCGCGTTTGTTTTGGGGATGGGGTGGGACATATTTTCAAGTAAACACTTCTGAATTATTCATAAGAAATTCAGAAAATCTTCAAAGAGAACTGAATAATTTTAAGTTAAATTTCCTGTTTGGGAGATTTTTTCAGATTTCAGTGGAGATTTCGCTTCTTTTAAAATTCTTCACCTTAGATGCCTTTCTTAAAAACATAAATATGATTGTCATAATTTTTTGATGATTTTTATACGGTTAAGCTGCTTTCTTACAGTAGCAAGCAACCAAAGCACATGTACACGAAAAATAACCTAGAAATCTTTAACAATTCTCTTTTGCTTCAGCTGTCTCTACCAAGATTCAAACTGACAACCTTCGATTTCAAAATCATTAGGATCTTTCTTTGTTCCTCAGCTAGAGCTCCGAGGTTCACCAGTGGTAAGATTTTGCATATGCGACCGTTTTTGCCCACAATAAAGGTAGCCGCATTCCAACTTTGGGAATACCTCAAGATACTAAATGTATTGCCTTACTTTCACAGCAATCATTGCTGTCAATGCAAAGCAAGTGTAACAAAAAATGCGAAATAAAGTTAGCGTAAAGCGTCAAACAAAGCGGAAACAAATTCATGACAGTGCCTCCCAATCATCCGCAGAGTGTCTCGGTTACCAGCGCTCTATTCTGGGCTGGGAGGTTGTAACCTCGTCATGTTCATCCTGCTATAGATCTGTTCCTATGATGAATGATCCAAAAGATAGGGATGGGTGCAAAGGGGGGAGGCAGGGCAGGGGAAAGGGGGTGGGAGGCGATGTCTGCAGAGGTAGATTGTAGCATGGCCAGCGGATGTTTCATGTCACAGAGCTGTCACTGGGTGTTACAGAGTACTCGAGGGCATAAAAGTTTCAGTTGTATGTAGAAGCACACTGGTGATAAGTGTGACGTGTGTAATATTTTTCTAGGTTTCCAATTGTGTGTTTGTCTGTGTGTGTGTGTGTGTGTGTGTGTGTGTGTGTGTGTGTGTGTGTGTGTGTGTGTGTGTGTGTGTGTGTGTGTGTGTGAGTGGTCAGTGAGTCAGTCAGTCAGTGTGTGAGTGTGTGAGTGAGTGTGTTGTGTGTGTGTGTGTGTGTTATGTGTGTGTGTATGTGTGTGTTATGTGTGTGTGTGTTTGTGCATGTCACTCCTGCCTCACTGCCCTATTTTTCTAACAAGTTTCCTACATAGATTTTGGGTGGAAGGGGGGGGGGGGCGTGGATCGCTCCTTAGCTACAGCTAAATATTCGCAAATTCTTAGATTTTGCCTATGCAACCGTTTTTGCCCACCATAAAGGTAGCAAACCCATAACAAATGAAACGCTGACACGAATGACGGGATCTTTAACCTGCATATTTGATCCTCTACGTGTGTATATACATGAAGCAAATTAAGTCACTGGCATGTCTACACTGGAGGTTGACCCGTTTGATCATAAAAATCCCCACCCTTAATTTATCAGACGCTGCTGAGATTCAAACTCACGGCTTCATGGACCCATGGAATTGCAGTCGAATGGTCTTAGCCACTCGAACATAGTGTCTGGCCTGCTGTCTGTCAGGTTTAAAGCCAACATCGGCTGCAGGGATTTCATCCATGGGGTCAATATCCCAGATTGTTGAAGCCAGGGGAGAGAGAACGGCTGTTATCTAATACTATCTAATATTACACTGCATCACTAGGACGATAACTCTGCGTGGATGGTGACAATATCATCAAGTTTTTGTGGGGTAACCGCGGATCGAACTTGTAACCTTTACATTGTCAGCGTGGTGCTGTTCCAAACGAGTTGGGTGGGCGCCTATCCTTGTCCCCGAAGAGGGGGTTATGTGTGCCCCATACACCGTCAGTAGATTGTGTTCCAGCCAAAGTCGCAGGAGGAAATCACTCACCCGCTTGGCAACCACACTGGATAGCTCCTGCTGCGTAGGGTAGTCATATTTACACTCTGCCTGCTGTTTTATCTGCGTTAAGTTTATACGCGTGTGAGGGATCTGAAGAGTAATCTTACTGACGGTGTCTTTGGCAACACCAGGGAGACAGGAAAGCCTGGTGGTTAGAGCATAGCGCCGGCGACTTGATGCCCCAACTCCAAGTCTGGGTTCAAGCCACTACTCAGATGCCCGTTCAAGGGCTTTTCCCCGGGAGTTAACATCAGTGCCAACTTCACTACCCCTGAAAGTCCTTCGGATGAGACTATAAACCAAGTTCCCATATGCAAAGGCACGCAGAACATCTAGCACACATGTTAAAATACGTTCCACGTGTCTGAAGAGTAGACCAAACTGTTCCAGAGGGAACGGAAGACATACTTTACAAATCTGCATGCGCACTGGGACTGAACGTAAAAAAAAACACGTGAGTGTTTGTTCGTCATCCTCGGGGAAAAACACCTAAAAGAAATAAGACTACGTTTACAAAAAATGAAGGTGTGACATGAACCACTGTATGCACCTTGTATGATGACAGACAAGAGAGATAGTAGGTGCCCCTTTTGTTTGAAAATGCCCCAACTCCCTGGCTTCTCATCAGCAAGCCTACACCCCTGTCCTTTTCACCCCATACTGTCCCTTTTTTTCACTCTTTCTCTTAGTTTTACCTCTTTCTTCTCTGCTCCTGTTCCTGCATACTATCACGTCCAGTTGTGGGCTGGTCTGATACAGTCCCTCATTCTAAGTGGACAAAGAGAAAATGATGCATGATAGAAATGTGTTTGTATGTGTGTTGTGTGTGTGTGTGTGTGTGCGCGCGCGCACGCGTGTGTCTGTGTGTGTGTGTGTTTGCTAACACGTGCACACTAGGGGAAGGTGGGGAAGGGAAACGTTATATTTTTCCCATGACGCAGAGAGAGGGGGTGGAGGAAAATGGCATATCTTTTTAGGAAAGACCAATTCATTGTACTAACAAACCCAGACAGCTTTTAAAGGTAAGTCAATATTTTCAGGTTTTGGGTGCTGGATATTTTTCTTCCAATTTTGTAAATGTTTTGCTTTTCCATTTTCATCATTTTAGATGCGCAACTAAACCAAAATGCCAGCATGTCTGTTGTACCAGAGTAAGCCATTTGCTCACAGTAAATATCAACCATGCCAAAACAGTGTGCATAGAATACAACAAAGCAAACTGCAGAACTCTCACCTTTGCTGTACTGAATGCTCGCCTTCACCTTTACCTGTCCTGTAGTCCCACAGACCGTAAGAGCACCACTGAGGATTTTGCACCCTGAATGCTACCAAGATTCAAACCCTCGACTAGCAATTTCAGAACCTATAGGGTATGGGGCATTTTGCCTAACTCAGTTGAATGTTACCATCATCAACCGAAAGTGGATCAAACTATCCAAGAGAAAGTAGCCTACAACAGTAACTATGCAGGGAGAGGAGGTTCATGATTGCCTGACAATCCTGTTGTCTACAGCCCCTCTGGTTACCTTCCCATGAGACTATAAACCGACGCCCCGTGTGCAAACGCATACAGAACATCTTGCGCACACGTTAAATTCTGTTCTGCTTTTCAAAGAGAAGGCCACTGTGTGCTAGTGGGAACAGATTAAAAAAAAATACAAAACTGCATGCACACGGAGACTGGATGTAAAAAAAAGCCCATGAGTGCTTATTCCATTATTCTCGACATAAAAGAATAAATAAAGAAGTAAATAAATAAATAAATGTACTATTTGGGAAATGGTGTTGTGGCTTCGTGGTATTCATCAGGTCTCTCCAGGTAATGGATGACTTAGGAGAGGGATGGGTTGGAGGGGGGGGGGGTGCGCAGAGGGGGGAAGGGGAGATAATGGATGGGGGGGGAGATGATGTCTGTAGAGGTCGATTGTACCTTGGCTGTGGGATGGTCCGTGGTACAGACCTGTCACTGCGTGTTACAGAGTACTTGAGGGTTAATGAACCTCAACTGTCTGTAGGAAAAAGAAACTATGTGTAAAGTTTGGATTCAGCAGTTTTTTTCAGATTTCCAGCGCGCGCATGTGTGTGTGTGTGAGAGAGACAGAGAGGGGTGGAGGGAGGGAAAGAGTGAGAGAGGTTGGAGAGAGAGAGAGAGAGAGAGAGAGAGAGAGAGAGAGAGAGAGAGAGAGAGAGAGAGAGAGAGAGAGAGAGAGAAACCTATTTTAAAAAGTAAAACAGTCTTTAAAGGAAAATCAGAACACTCAACGGTTTCAGTCAAATTTTAGAACTTTGGATTTTCTTCCTTGTAGTTCTTAGATGTTTTAATTTTCGATTTTTTATACCTATTTTTAGAATAGACTCTGGCCTGTGCATTTCTAAAAAAATTCCACATAATTGGTGTAGGTCTTACCATAGTTTACTCATTATCATTAACATGAATATTGTAAATTCTGACAAATGCCAGCAACATTAAGACATTTGCTTTCATCATAATCATGCAAGTGTGTTGATCAATAAACCTGGAAGATTAAAAACCAAAGTTAAGCACCTGTGATGCATCAAGGTTCAAATATACAGCCTGAAACTTGGGATGAGAAACATGGTGGCTTCTTCACCTTGTCCTTGCTACCATAAAATCAAAGCCAATCACACAATCAACAAGGAAATACAAGGAAATAGCTTATATATAAAAGGGAATATTTGAAGTCATGATTGCCTGACAATCCGAATTGTGTGCATCCCCCTCAGTTACTTCAGTCCTGTTCTGGAATAGGAATAGGGGAGGGAGGGTATGACCTCATTCAGTTTAGGACATAGGTCTTACGTCATGAATGACCCAGCCCCTATGAGGTCAGGAGAAAATAGGGCAGGAGAAAGAGAAGGGGGGCATAAGGTGTCAGGTGGGGAGGAGGGGTGAGAATGTCTGCAAAGGTTGATTGGCAGAACTTGTTCATTGGATGGTTTTCATGATACTGAACTGTCTTGCTGTGACTGACAACTCCGGGGTCAGTGAACTCAGTGCTTTGTGGAAATAGTATGTTTAGTCTGACAGCAGGGCTTTTTTAATCGACAAAGCGTGGTTTTCTTCCCCCCCCCCCCCAGGCCATTGACAGATGTGTGTGTGTGCGTGTGCGTGTGTGTGTGTGTGTGTGGTGTGTGTGTTGTTGTGTGTGTGTCTGTACGTGCGCGTGGTGTATGTGTATGTGCGTGCAGCGTGTGTGTGTGTGTGTGTTGTGCGCGCGCGCGTGTGTGTGTGTGTCGTGTGGTGTGTTGTGTGTGTTGTGGGGTTTGTGTGTGTGTGCGTCGTGTGTGTGTGTAAGGAGGCAGACACATTTTTTTTATCAAGTAAGCGCTTATTTGCTTCAGTAATTTATATGGGGGAAGAAGGGTGTCTGCCTGCAAAGGCTGATAGGAACGTGTGTTGTGTGGTAAAGTGGATATTGTTGTCAGGTGGACAGGTCAACAGAGATAACTTCTCCCTGGGTTTGGAAACTTCATCTAGAAAAAAACAGCAACTTTTTTCCTGTCCTTCAGTGGAGAGGGCTGCCAATGTACAGGCCCAAATCACAAGACAAAGATTCCAAATGTGACAGTTCCTATTGTCTTTGTGAGTGTGTGAATCGGTTAAAACAACAGATTTTCCTGGAGTATTAGGGAGTGCTCTTTTATGTTCGCAGGTCTTGATTTATTGTTTTTCTTTTGTGTAACTTGAATTGCCGTTAGTGGTAATAATAATAATTGTCATTTGTAATGTTGTTGTTTTATTCAGATGTACGGTGTTAGAATTTGAAGGTATTAGTCGGTTTTGAACGTGAAGTTGAAAGTTACTGGATCCACTGAAACTGATTAAGGTGGCAGGCTTGATATGGCTTTTGTGGCCGGTAGGGCTATAAAGAATGTGTTATGTTATGTTATAATAACAATGTGTATATCGCACCTTGTGTGGCTGCTAAGTAACAAGTGCTGATCATAAGTAAAGATGGAATAACGGTTGCAAGACAGACCGACAGATACACGTTCAGGCAAATAGGCAAACAGACACACAGACAGGCAAGCATGCACACAGACAGGGCAAGCAAGCACACAGAAGCAGACACAGCAGGCAGCACAGCACAGACAGACAGACAACATCAAGACGAACAGAGAGGCTGGCCAGCCTCATCACACCCCCAGCGATGATCAACAAAAGCCCAGACATCAATGGAAGAAGGAAAGAACAAAAACCAATAAAAACCAGACCACACCTTCTTACAAAACAGAGCAGATCAGAGGTCTTTGACCCCCAAGACCCTCTAGGCCCTACCCACGAGTAGGTCTCATTTTTCATGGCATGGTTCTATTTACAAACGTGCCAAACCGTTCCCAGCAAATTTGCCCCACAGGCGGTGTGTGTAGGGAGGGAGGGGTGGGGGAAATCAGCCTGTTGAAAGAGGAAGAAAAACTGTTTTAATTGCCGAAAGACGCAATATGTGGCCGTGAAACAGACCTACCTGAAACTGTGGGCTTTCTGGTATGTGTATCTCACAAGCTGTACTGGGTGTGAACAGTTTGGAAATTGAGGGAGAACAAAGACGGCCTGAATCATTTATCTGGAATCAAGAAAGCTAGGCTGTTACATTGTTATCTATAAACAAAGCTATGCTGTCATGTTACCAGTTTTAAAACAAAGATTTGTTGTCTTATTACAGATTTAAACAAAGCTATGCTCTCATTTTAACAGTATATCACTGTAAACAAAGCTAGGATGTCACGTTATCACTGTAAACAAAGTTAAGATGAGTCACATTGTAAACAAAGCTAGATGAGGTCACATTGTAAACATAAGCTAGGATGAGTCACATTGTAAAAAAGCTAGATGAGTCACATTGTAAACAAGCTAGGATGAGTCACATTTAAACAAAGCTAGGATGAGCACATTGTAAACAAAGCTAGGATGAGCACATTATAAACAAAGCTAGGATAGAGCACATTGTAAACAAAGCTAGGATGAGTCACATTGTAAACAAAGCTAGATGAGGTCACATTGTAAACAAAGCTAGGATGAGGCACATTTATAAACAAAGCTAGGATGAGTCACATTCATTATAAACAAAGCTAGGATGAGTCACATTGTAAACAAAGCTAGGATGAGTCACATTGTAAACAAAGCTAGGATGAGGCACATTGTAAACAAAGCTAGGATGAGGCACATTGTAAACAAAGCTAGGATGAGCACATTGTAAACAAAGTAGAATGAGGCACATTGTAAACAAAGCTAGGGAAAGAGGCACATTGTAAACAAAGCTAGGATGAGGCCACATTGATAAACAAAGCTATAAGTCACTTACCATTTATAAACAAACTAGGATGATCACAACATTGTTTTAAAGAAGTGAGGTTGTGTATTTTTTTAACAAGGATATGCTGAGTGACATGCTCATTGTTAAACCAATTAGGCATCCATATCATATTTGTAAGCTGAGCGAGGCATAGTCTGTTATTTCCAAACGAAGCTAAGTTGAGTCCCTTATCTTTTTTAAGCAAAGCTTGGTTGAGTCGCATCATTATTTGTAAACAAAACTAGACTGAGTTGTCCTCTTTCAAGTCAGTATGTGGGAAAGGTTCTACTAGCACTTTGCTCAAAGGCTATATAAAAGGTAAAACACATTATTGTAACTTAATAATGATAAACAATTGTCTCAGGAACGGGTCTACCCACGTCTCAGAAAATGACCTCACAGATTTATGAACAGGCAGGAAATTTCAGGTCTTTTTTTAAATAGTTGTCCTCCACATGTCACGAGAAAAGATCTTAGCAGTATGTCTTGAAATGTGACACTTCAAGCCGAATTTCCTTGAGCAGCCTGTAATTTTGTGCACATGAATAACTAAATGACTAGAAGAAACTGTCCCTGGTCAAATATCTGTAATAACGCATACTGTCAGAAACAGAAATGTTCTCCTACTTTGTGTGACAATGCAATGTAATAGATCAAGTACAAATGTGTTGAATGTGTTGTAGAAAAAACATCACACTTTTATGCCTCTGAACTGGTTTAGTCTTTCAGAAAAGTGGAGAAATTCCAGGTCCGGCGTTCACAGTGAGAGAGCCTGCAGCTATAGATCATCCTGACAAGGAAAGGAACACCACAGACACACAGGACAAGGAAACGGGTGATGCATTGTGTGGCCACGCTCCCCTTTCCTGAGGAAAAGCTAGAATCTCACACCTTTTTCCGGTGGCTTCAGTGCAGTGCAATAAGACACGAAGAAAAGAAAGAAAGAAAGAAGAAGAAAGAAAGAAAGAAAGAAAGAAGAAGAAAAGAAGAAAGAAAGAAAGAAAGAAGAAGAAAAAGAAAGAAAGAAGAAGAAAAAGATAGAAAGAAAGAAAGAAAGATAGAAAGAAAGAAGAAGAAAACGAAAGAAAGAAAGAAAAGAAGAAGAAAACGAAAGAGAGAAAAAAAAACACAATGTGTCCTAACAGTGAAATGTGAAGGATATCGCTGGTGGCTAGCACGAACTGTTGGTAAACAAGGCAAGATTAATTGATGTTCACCGCCATAACCAAAGGAAAACAATTTGCAGCATATTGCAAAGGAATGCATATGCGTAAATGATTAAAATGCACCCATCTTGTGTTGGTGTTTGCGCGCCTAGTCCGGTTGCTTGTCAGGCGGTTCAGAATGCACCCGAATAAAAAAAAAAAAGCACACATCCTTTCAAAGCGTTTTTGCCATATCCTTCTTCCTAACTTTTCCATGACTGGCAGCTTTTTTGTTTTTGTTTTATTTTTGTTTGATATGTCTGTTTGTTGTTAGTTTTGTTGTTGTTGTTATTATTGTTCCTCAGCTTGAGATCTAATGTTCACCAACGGTGATATTTTGCGTGCTCAACAATTTTCAGAGATGTGGTTTGGAGACGACACCAGTGGGCATGTTTTCTTTTATATTTTGGTCATCCGTGCCTACCAGAACAAATGGTCTACTCCTCTGAAAGGCAGAACGAGTTTTAACGTACGCGCAAGATGTTCTGCAAGCGTTCGAATACCGGGCTTCGGTTTATAGTCTCATTTGAAGGATTTTCGGGGGAGTGGAGTGTTTACTGCCGTTACCTCTTTAATATGTGTCGTCATTTATCAACGGTTTATGAGATCCTGTTTCCCAACCCACACAGGACGTCTAGTGCTCTCGCTAAATCCTTGTCCACACAAAATAATAAATTCCTTTATGTGATTAAAAAAAAGAATCCCAGGCTTTTGGTGCAACAACTGTGCGTACACGCGCGCGGCACACACACACACACACACCCACACACACACACACACACACACACACACACACACACACACACACACACACACACACATACACACATACATACATACATACATACATACATACATACATACATACACACACGCACACGCACGCACGCACGCACACACACGCACACACACGCACACACACGAACGCGCGCGCGTGCGCTATATGCACCTTTACAAATGCTAACACTAACAACCTAACGCATTCGACTTTTACGTTAAAATGCTTGAGCTAACTGAATAAGCAAGTGAAAGTGAAATACAGACCTTGATGGATTTATGATTTTTCTCAATTAGAAGCTATTTTACAGGTGTTTCTACGGACTATTTTTTAACATGTTAAAAACATCAGAGCGACTTATATTATGTTGTTGTTGTGCTTTACGTTCCCAGCTTAACGCTCTGAGGGTCACCCAGAATGTGCACTCTGATTCGATATTTACTCATCCCACCTGGAAATCACTGTGAGATTGAAATTGCACACTGATTGAGAAGTTTGCGTGTATGACAGTTTTTAAGTACCTCGCCATATAGGCAGCCATACTCCGACTTCAGAGGTTGTCATATATTAACCGCAAGAAGAAAAAGTCCCCTCGGTGGTGGCTCGAACCGGGCCGTCAGATCATGATCGCAGCGTTCTAACCAGTAGGTTATCCTGCATGCTCCCCCCCTCCCCCCCAACCCACCCACCTTTAGCTGTATCTAAATAATGCGCTAGACAGTGAAAATCCAATGATCTTGCTGCCAGTGAAGTCTGTAAACTCTTTATCTGTTGGCAGCGGTTGGGGAAAAAAAGTAGCACATGCATAGTGTGGTCTCTTGGCAGTGGGTTTTTTTGTGTTTTTTTTACTCTGTTCAAGTGAAAATGTCTTCTTTTTTTCAATGTGCCATCGTTTATGTATCGTTGAGAAATAATGTATACTACACTTGGCTTCTTTTTCCTTTATTTCTTTCCGAGTGTGTGTGTGTGTTTGTATTTGTGTGTTTGTGTATGTGGGAGGGGGGGCGCGTGCGTGTGTGTGCGTGCGTGCGTGCGTGAGTGCGTGTGTGTCTGTGTGTGTTTGTGTTCACGTATGCGCTTGAGTGGGCGAGTTGATGAGTATTGTGTAAGCACGTCATAAAAAGGAAGCAAAAACTGAAGAAGAAGAAGAAACTGCAGGAGGCAAGAGTTTTCTACGTGTGTGCTATAAACATTTAAACGAAAGAATGGAAGGAGAGTAAAGAAGTTATGAAATCTCGTTCTCAAAGAAAAAAAAAGACAAAATAAAAAAGCAAAACACTGAAAGAAGAAAAGTGACATAAGAGTAATCATTATCTTCTTCACTGATGGGGTTGCCGTCTGGCGCTTACGTTCCCGCTCACTTCACGCGCGCGCGTATGTGTGTGTGTGTGTGTGTGTGTGTGTGTGTGTGTGGATGTGTCTGTCTGTCTGTCTCTGTCTGTCTGTCTGTCTGTCTGTCTGTCTGTCTGTCTGTATCTGAGTGTGTTAAACGGAAAGGGAAAATGGATGAGGGATGGATGGATGGATGGATTAATGAATGAATGAATGAATATAATGAATGAATGAATAATCCTTATTTTTTCAAGGGTTACAGAAAAAGTTCTCATACTTTTTTCCTCCGGCCCTGGTTCTGATTAGGGAGTATTAGAACAACAAAAGACCAACAACAACAAAAACCAAAAACACAACAAACGAACGAAAAAAATCCAAAACAAACCCCAAAAGCCCAAAAAGTAATAGTAAACCCCCTCCCCACAAAAACAAGAGAGAGAGAGAGAGAGAGGGGGGGGGAGGAACATATATTTTTCATACACTGGCTCTCTATCTCTCTCTCTCTCTCCTCTCTCTCTCTCTCTCTTCTCTCTCTCTCTCTCTCTCTCTCTCTCTCTCTCTCTCTCTCTCTTCTCTCTCTCTCTCTCTCTCTCTCTCTCTCTCTCTCTCTCTCTCTCTCTCTCTCTCTCTCTCTCTCTCTCTCTCTCTCTCTCTCTCTCTCTCTCTCTCTCTCTCTCTCTCTCTCTCTCTATATATCTATATCTATATCTATATATCACTCACTCAGTCCCATGTCCCAAAGGACGTAGGGGGGACATGAGAGAAGACGCAACAGAGATCTTTTTCCATGCTTCACGATCCTGTGTGGCTAGTAGGAGGTGTTGTAGGGGTTGGGCGGTCCAGTCTTTGATGTTGTCAACCCATGATTTCTTTTGGCGGCCTCTTCTTCTCTTGCCCTCGACTGTTCCTTGCAGGATGGTTTTTGCTAGGGTGTTGTGTCTTGTGGTGTGACCAAACCACATCAGCTTTCTCCTCTTTATGGTGGAGAGCAAAGGCTCTTGGGGGCCCACACGCTTTTTGATTTCTTCTTTCACATAGTTATTGGTCGTGTTCTTTGTATGATATTTTGAGAAGTCTTCTGTGGCACTTGTTCTCGAATGCCTGGATTCTCCTCTCTAACTGTGCTGTCAGAGTCCATGATTCACAGCCATATAGGAGGATAGATATCACGAGGGATTTGTAAAGGTGGTATTTGGTGCCGAAGCTGATGTTGTTGCTTCTGATGATCTTCTCGAGTCTGACTAGAGCAGATGTTGCTGTTGCAATGCGAGCTTTCACTTCATTGTTTGATGTGCCATCTTTTGTTAGGATGGAGCCTAAGTATTTGAATTGGCTCACCTCATCTAGTGTTTCTCCATTCATCTTTATTTCCGTGATGTCATTACTTGCGCTGTTGACCATGATCTTTGATTTCTCTGTACTGACCTCCATGCCGTATGCGCTTGCTCGATCTGTTAAATTGTCTGTGAGGATTTGCAGTTCTTGTTTGCTGCTGCCCAAAACAACTATATATATATATATATATATATATATATATATATATATATATATATATATATATATATATATATATATATATATATATATATATAAAAGAAAGAGAGGGAGAGACAGACAGACAGACAGACAGAGACAGAGAGATACAGATAGAGATATTTGCATTTAAAAATCTAAGAACTTAGAAACGCTTCGTGTTAGGACATGCAAAATAAGAAATGTATCTCAGGTGAGTTCAAAAACGTGGGTAAAGAAAGTAACCAATGTCTTTCCACATCTTACTACGATATCATTCTCTTTACTGTGATCGTTTGGATATTTCTGTTTGATCATACACTCTATAAATGTCAGGAATTTGCCTTCGATCGCCATCCCTTATCACCTAGTTTTGGAGAAAGAAAACTAGCAGTGTTTAATGACTGTTGCTTTCGATCTGAGTATCACCAAACAAAACTACAACAACAGTTTGCATTTGAAGAAATTAAAGGTTTATTTTCGTTCCTTGACTGCAGCTCCGAGGTTCAGTGAAGGTGTAATTTTTTTCCGTTTGCTACCGTCTTTGCCCACCTGTCAGGTAGCTGCATTCCGATTCCGGGGATATGAGAGTATCTGATTATTGATATTGCTAATAGTTGTGAAAAAATGTATTTCGTAAGCTCTGGAATATAAAGAATCAAAGAGTTCAGGGGGTTTTGGGCGTGGGGGGGGGGGGGTTGTGAGGGTTTTTTTCGTTTTGTTTTGTGTGTGTGTGTTTGTTGTTGGGTTTTTTTGGGGTGTGGTTGGTAGTCTCAGAGTCAAGGCCTCCATTAAAATGCTGTTATGGTTTACGATCATGTGTGGAGATTGTGTTCAGACATGACAAGCTGTTAGCGTAAAAACCTGCACTAAATCTTCTGAAGTCAGTTTATGGCCGCTGCATGGCGATGTATTAAAAAATATTGCACACGCAAGCTTCTTATCTAGCGTATACTTACAGCCTAAGAGGAATTCATAAGTGGGATGAGTACCCTGGATATTAAGCTAGGGAGTGTGCAACAACAACAACAACAACAACAACAACAACAACAACAACGACGACAACAACAACAACAACAACACAACAATAACAGGGGGGTTGCACTGCAAAATGAAACGGGGCCAAGATTGGATAGAACAGAAAGACAATCACCCACACACAAGAATTCGTTTAAGTGCCATTTCTTCACAGACACAACACAACACAGATCTTGAAATCCATCCTGCCAGATATCAAATCATCACCCATTTATCTCACATCCTTTCTTATTTATCTACGGATAAAGAGCACTTTTATATTCGCTGCACTTGCCAAAAAACCAACAAGGTGACAGCGCCAATAGCTTGTGTTGCATGTTCCTGCCAGATGAGCGAGTGTATGAAAAATATTGCCATTCTTTAGGGGAAAAGCTTTTAGTTAATCCAAATATTAGCATGATAAGTTTGCTGGAATCCCCCTTTTTAAACTATGGGTGTAAGCAATCTGATT
>CM060325.1:21241501-21256501 GCA_030674155.1 Stramonita haemastoma | reverse complement strand
TGACATACGCGAGGAGTTTCCAGTGTATACATCGACGTTTTGTGTTTGACAAGACCGCCACCCCTGATTTATGATACAGGTTCCCCTCCAACTTTTCAGCACACATTTTCGCTTTCTCTCCTGTCCCTGACACGTTGACACGGAGGTGATAGTCTGGTTTACCTGGCTGTAAGGTACGTACGGAGTGCCCACAGGTAGGCTCTGTTTACCTGCCCCCCCTGTTCACACACTCATTCATTTTCCCCCTGTTTTGAAGAATAGACCAGCTGGTGTGCCTTAAAGTGCAGAGAAGGCTCTTTTGTTTGTTTCTTTCTTGCATACCTGAGTATCTTTCTTTTTCTTTCATTTTTGCTGATGTTGCACACACGTTCAAACCATGCCAGCTTTTGGGTATTTTTCCCAATATTTTCTGGAAATCAGGAAGTTTTCTATAAAAAAATGAAAACAACCTTATTGTGATAAATGGCCCGGTGTCCTAAGACTTCATGAAGTTTTTTGGTACCAACTCACAAAAGAACAGTACTCTTGAACCTTGCAAAGTTTAGAAGATAGTATTGGGGAGATCCCCAGGGTGTTAAGCATGGGAACTCGTAACAAAAACAACATGTTGTGTAGGAAAGAAGGATATCCTCTTCTTGATCTGGTGTAAATTGTAAAGGCGAAGGTGGATCGGTGGTCTAGAGGTAAAGGCCTGCCTAGAAATCGAAAAGTCCAGGTCGGAAGTGTGCGGTGGTTCAATCCCTGTTTGGGCCCGAAACTTTTCCCCAATCCATTAGCCATGAGTGGTGATCTGGGTGCTAGTCTTTCGAATGAGACGATAAAAGCCCCGAAAGGTCCCGTGCGTACACAAATTAATTAGTGCACAAAAAAGTAACTCACTGCAACAAGTACCCTTCGAAAACAAATTGACCTCAGAAACCGAAATCAGCGAAAGGATGATCTACTGTCTAGGGCCTCAGGGGAGTCCCCTGTAGTGTGTGTTGTTATCACGGAGAACTGCTTCCCACGCTGGCGCTGAAAGCAACAGCTGGCCACTTAGTCCTCCATCCACATTCTGTAGATGTTTAATGGAGAATACCCATGAGTGGAAAGAGGAAAAAAGGAGTGAAAAATGGGAGTGCGAAAATGTTGCCACTATTTCAATACAGAGTCATGATCGTTATCATTAAATGATATTTCGTGAGTTGTTTTTTTATAATGTGCCATTGTACATGGAAATTCGTGTTGGCACATTGAACGCGTACTTGCTGGTGTGAGTATGTGCATGTATGCACACACGTACGTGAAATCATGCCTAGACAAGATGTACGTACGCACACACATAGCACGCGCGTGCGCACAAACACACACACCACACGCCACACACACACACACCACACACACACACACCACACACACACACACACACACACACACACAAATACACACACGCACTGCGCGCGCGCGCGTGGGTGGGGGGAAATTGTCCTACTGTGCATCTCTTATTTTTATTTTATTTATACCACTTCGTCACAGCGGATTTCCTGTGTGAAATTTTGGCAGCTCTTCCTGGGTAGAGCACGTGCCACAAATGCAGCGCCACCCATTATTTTTTTCTTTGATTGTCAGGACTTCTCAGAGAACTGTGGGCTGGCAGGCATCAGTCTACAGCAGTACAGGTAGGCTAAGTAACGGTACTGTGAGCGCTTCCCTTCCCAGTCGTGTGTTGAAGGCCTTAATGTCTGTCTGTCTTGTTGAAAATACACAGACTACCATCTGCTAGTTACTCCACTCAGGGTGATTCCTGTTTTGTGAAGTCAGACAGATTTAGCACCTATGCCAGCACGTGTACCGTCATCCTATACAGACAAACACTATCACCACAAATGTAGTAAATTTTGGGTACCCACTTAAACATTTTAAAAAGGACCATGGGGTGTGTTTTTAGTCTGTGATGCCACACGGTGATGACAATAAATAAGACAATAGGGAATCTGTTTAGGTTTGGGGGAGCTTGTTCACAATAACAGTGGTGTTTCTCCCGGCGATTATCAGCCCAGAGCGATACAGACACCTGCAGTGTTAGAAAAAAACATGTGGGAGATTGGGACTTGATATGAGATAGGTGTTGCCAGACTTGAACGTTTAACACAGAAAGAGACAAACAGGATCGTGAAGCAATGATGATCTGACTGTGAGATGTGGTTTTGATGTCAGGATTCATAGTTCGATTTTGCGTCTGCAAATAAAGATACATCTCATACATTTCTGCGTCCATTTTGCTACACATTGGCTCGAAAATATGCCAATTTAGAAAAAAAAAATAACAGTTTCTCTTCACCACTTTTGTCTACATTTAAAAAAATTTTTTCAACGGTTTAAATAAATCCCCAAATGATCCCCGAGATAGCTGAATCTGTTAATCGTTCAGCTCAACGATACATCGATTTGTACTTTGGGGTACCGCAGAACACTGGTTCTAATAGTTTTCTGTAGACTTTCAAAGCTGAAAGGGTCACTAACCCAGCCCAGCCAAGCCATCTCAAGGGCTAACCTCTTTGCAATAGGCCTAACGTCTGTGAAGGAAATGATTTTGCACTGCTCAGCCCTGTGTGATTAACCCCGTCTGTTTAAACGCCTCTGAGTCTTTCCTTTACCGTTGAAAGATTAGCTGGTACTTTTCGGGGATTTCCTGGTCAAACCATTAATTTTTCATGGCTGTTTAGAAAGTTTTAGACTTAATCGAATTTGCAGAAATTGTTTAAACTGTCTCGTTCTTTTTCCCTCAAGATTCATTTTGGTAAATCTTTTGTGGGGTCATTTGGTGCTTAAGTGTATGAATAATGTTGGGTTGGGTTTTTTTCCACAACATTTTAGCTAAACTGGATGCTGTATAAGCTAGTTGATTCTTAGACCTTAGAGTAGTGTGTGTGTGTCTGTGTGTGTGACAGACAGACAGAAAGGGGGGAGAGAGGGAGGGAGAGAAGACAGAGAAGGAGAGAAGAGAAGAGAAAAGAGACAGAGAGGGAGAGAGAGAGAGAGAGAGAGAGAGAGAGAGAGAAGAGAGAGAGAGAGAGAGAGAGAGAGACGACAGGAGGAGAGAGGAGAGAGAGAGAGAGAGAGAGAGAGAGAGAGAGAGAGAGAGAGAGAGTATAAACAAAGTAGGTTGAAGAAAGGTAACTTTTTAAAAACCTCATTAACCTGCCTAAAAATCTATTAAAAAAAATAAAAATAAAAAAAAACCAAAGAAAAATTGTTTCTCCCGCCCGAACTCAGTTTGCTTCATACAAAATCCTATTTGTTTCCTTCAAATTGCCAAGCTTACCGTGATACGCTGAAAATGCCATGAAAAATACCATGTATTCTACAATAACTATACTAGATACGCCGAAAATGCCATGAAAAATACCGTGTATTCTACACTAACTATACTAGATACGCCGAAAATGCCATGGAAAATACCATCTATTCTACAGTAACTATACCAGATACGCTGAAAATGCCATGAAAAATACCGTGTATTCTACAATAACTATACTTAGATCGACTCCACGGGATTTCGATGCGCACGTGTCGGATAGTACACAGGCAAAGTGGTTTTGACAGTACACTGGCAGATCTAGTGACTTTATTCATCCACAAGATCCCATCAAAGTCGGCGCTATCACAGCTATCAAAGACCCAGGCCAAAGAGCAATGTAAGCTAAGTGCTCAAGCCTAATTTAAAAGGCTGTTATTTCACCCTATACATGCCGTGGGCCTGTTAATATCAATAGCATCCCTGCCTTCTGGAAGTTATGTGTTAGGAATTCCCTTCTATCCAACTTCACGAATTCAAACATTTTTTTGTCTCAAAAATAGAGAAATTCATGTGGGTTACAAGCCGTGCATAAAACGTAGCTAGGGAAAACATTCATCACAGAGGAAAAACACTGCAGAGTATGCATCCATCACCTCTCACACATTACAGAACAATACCAATACAAAATATCCCTCTATTTGTTTCTGTCTTGTTCCTTTTCTTTTTGTCACCTTTTTATGTCACTTCCTGCCTTCTTAATCCAGTCTCCTGCCTTTTCTCTAGGAACACTTAAAATATAACAATTCTTTGCGCAAGCCGAAGTCGGATGCACTGATCCTGACTTGTCAGGCGCCTAACGGCAGCACAATGCATTTGACTCATATGACAGAGAACAGTAGTTGCTGTCTGAGTGTTCGACAAGAACAAGAAGAAATTCAAGGTTACGTTGTAAACTGTTATATTGAGATTGTCCTCAGCCATGACAAGCTCTTAACATAGCAACCTACACTCTTTCCCCCTCCCTCCCTCCCTCCCTCCCTCTCTCTCTCGATCCCTCCCTCCCTTCTTCCCTCCCTCCCTCTCTGTCTGTCTGTCTGTCTCTGTCTCTCTCTCTCTGTCTCTCTCTGTTTCTGTCTTTGTCTATCTGTCTGTCTGTCTGTCTGTCTGTCTGTCTGTCTGTCTCTCTCTCTTCTCTCTCTCTCTCTCTCTCTCTCTCTCTCTCTCTCTCTCTCTCTCTCTCTCTCTCTCTCTCTCTCTCTCTCTCTCTCTCTCTCTCTCTCTCCTTTAAAGGAGAAAAAATCTGCTAAAGCCGGAGTGCGTATGCCTAAGTGGTGATGTAGCTAAAAAAAAAGTCCTGCACGCAAATTTCTTACCTGTGGTTCACTACGGAATCCGAGTGGGATGAGTGAGACAGAGTGCACAATTATTCTGGGAACCCCCCTCCCACCCCCCAGTATTAAGCGTGGGAGACGCGCCATAACGAGAACAGGTATGGGAAAAAAACAACAACTATATACTCTGCTTGAAAGCTCCCTGTAACGGCACTGGCTCGCCTAATTCCATTAGGGTTATGACTCTGAGGGAATTTCTATCAGACTGCTTGTGTCATTACCAGAAGCGTCTTGTATGGGAAACAGGTGAGAAGGGAGTGATTTGGATATCTTATACATCTCCTTGATTGTACTGTAGTCTTGGTTTTTAAGCATGATGAAGGCTGGTGGTGATTTAGTTACAATTTTTGCCATATGTTCAGTATACATTCTGTTAATGGGAGAATAAAAATTGATGTCACTGGTCTTTAGTGTTTAGATTGCTGAAAACTGACTGTTTAGAAATGGAGCAAAACTGGCAGAAACGTAAGCTTTGAAAAGAGAGAGAGAGAGAGAGAGAGAGAGAGAGAGAGAGAGAGAGAGAGAGAGAGAGAGAGAGAGAGAGAGAGAGAGAGAGAGAGAGAGAGAGAGAGAGAGAAGAGAGAGAATCTGATACATGTTGTTGTTTGTATTATGATACTGAATGTTGCCGTAGAAATCTGTCATATTGCCGTGGGTTCTTTTACATGCGCTGAATATAGTTGTTGCACGTGGGGGACCTGGGTTTAGTGTCTCTTCTGAAAGACTAGGACCCAGACCACCACTCAGGGTTTAGTGGAAGGTTGAAAAGTTCGGACTCAAAGAGAGATGGAACCCGAAGTTGTCGCTTTCTAGACGGGTGTGTTACTTGCAGACCTGAAATGCCATAACGTGAAGTGTTTGCAAAGGAGCGCACAAGGGCAGGGTAATAATCTCATACACTGTGCTGGCTGTCTTGTGTTAGTGATGTGTTCGGATTAACGGAGGGTGCATTTGTTTATCATGTCTGTGTATGTATACAGGCAAAAGAGTTGAGTGGTGAAGATTCAAATAACTGTGTGTGTACTGTTAACAATTCGGCTGAGGTATCAGAAACGGTGTAGAGAATGTGTGTGTGTGGTGTGTGTGGTGGTGTGTGTGTGTGTGTGTGTGTGTGTGTGTGTGTGTGTGTGTGTGTGAGACTGACAGACAGACAGACAGACAGACAGACAGACAGACAGACAGAGACAGACACAGAGAGACAGACCAGAAAAAAATAAAATAAAGTAATAAAAGAAACCCCTGAAAAACAGATTCTCTTCATACAAGCTGTGAGCAATCCACAAACTCTACAAAGAAAAAATACAGACCAGAATTTTTTTTTTTGTCCATGTACATGAACTCAGCATTGACACAAGACCCAACCAACCCTCTTCCAAACAACGCTGAAAATAGCATTAAAAACAACGACGACGACGAAGACAATCATGTATTCTGTAACATCCCAGGCCGACCACATAGGACTTCAAAGCACACATACAATACGATATAACACAATACAATACAACAGCCAGACTGGTTTTGACAGTTCTGGCGAAACCCATCCATCAGAAAGACTCCCCCCTCCCCCCATCAAAGTCAACAGCATCTCTGCCATCAAAAATATAGTCGCTGCTTTGAAAGTCCCGGCAGCTGCAACTGCTGTTAGGGCTTATTCTATTACGGTTATGCTCCTGGGGGAGTGGGTACCAGACTATCAGTGCCACAACACTGAAACACCTTCACTAGAAAGCACATGCAGAGAGAGAGAGGGAGGGGAAGAGAGAGGGAGGGGAAGAGAGAGGGAGGGGCAAGAGAGAGGGAGGGGGAGAGGAGAGAGAGAGAGAGAGGAGAGGAGAGAGAGAGAGAGAGAGTATATTTATGCAAAACATACAAATTCTCATTAAACAATGTATAATTACAACACACACACGCACACACGCTCACACACATACACACACTCACGCACACACTCACTCACACACGCCACACACACACACACACTCACTCCCTCACTCACAACACAACACAACACAACACACATGGCACACGACTCAGTCCTCCCTCCAACCCACCTTGCCCTGATAATCTTAGGAATCACCGCTATAGAAATACCATACTATACTCTGTGCCACCCAAGGCCAAAGCCATTGAGCTTCAACCCACGATGATGAGATAGGACAAGTGGCAAATGGGTTTCGACAACTCCGCAGAACACATCCATCAGATCAGTCCCCACCCCCACCCCCACCCCCACCCCCATCAACAACATGGGGGCTATCAAAAGTTTATAGCCATTGCTTGAAAACTCCCTCCCTCGCTGTATCTCATTATTATTATGGTCATGATCTCTATGGGGAATAGGTACCAGACCGTCTGTGTCATACGATGCTGGAATCTTCAAAGGGAAGTGCGTGAGATGAAAGTGATTTAGAAGATTGTATTGGATAGAGTTGACGCGTAGTGATGTCTATAGGTACGTATAACAAAAAGTTGGTTTTGTTCTCTCCAGTCAGTTCGTGTTGGTAGGTGATTTCTGAAAACGTTTTTAAAAAAAAAAACACTGTAACCTTTGTGTTATGTGTGTGTGTGTGGTGTGTGTGTGTGTGTGTGTGTGTGTGTGTGTGCGCGCGCGCGCATTGGTGGTAGTAAGGGGGGGGGCGATCTATGTATGTGTGGGTCTGTGTCTGTGTGTGCGCGTGTGCACGCGCGCGCGCGCACGAATATGTAAAGCCCATGTTGGTAGATTTGATAGTAGATTGGACGCTGGATGTAAGGGTCAGTACATGTAGTTTGAATCCCACTCGTGACAACCGCATTGGAAGAGGCTTGTTCTTCAAAGCCCACATTGTTCGAGTTCTGATTCTTCCTGCCCAGGTCGTATGCGTACACTGTCATGCATGCATTTTAATTCCACATCTACCTTTCAAATGGACTAGACCATTGCACAGCAAAACCCTTGCTCCCTGCTATGATAATGTTTAGACAGTAATCCCGGAGACGAAATATGGTACTTTTATGGTAGAATTATGCACACGTCTCTTTCATTGCTAACCTTCAATTTCTAGCCGAGGAACATAACATCTCCCCATTTTCAAACAAGAAAGTCTCGGAGAGGGGGTGGAGGGAGGGGAAGAGAGAGAGGGGGGGGGATGGAGAGAGAGAGGGGGGGTGGATGGAGAGAGAGGGGGGTGGAGAGAGAGAGAGAGAGAGAGGAGGAGAGAGAGAGAGAGAGAGAGAGAGAGAGCGAGAGAGAGAGAGAGAGAGAGAGAGGAGAGAGAGAGAGAAGAGAGAGAGAGAGGGTTGATTTATGTGCACAGATACCATCACCATCTACACAAGTCACGGATTTTGTTCTTGGTGCCACTTCGTCAAACTGGTTTTCCGATCATTAATTCGAGAAGCGTTGTCATTGACACAGTAGAATCAGAACAGATTTCTAAGATGATTTGAAAGGGCACCCTTTCCTCTGGCATTGTTACAAAGGTAAGCCAGGTCGGCAACACCGAGAAAATGCATGGCAACATTCAAATACTTATACTAATTGACCTGGCCAGGTTGTGCTTCTGGAGACAACACCACAACAATCTCATGCGATAGTGACAGTGACCAGGTTACACACCTGGAATGAAGACATACACACACACACAAACACAAACACACAACACACACACACACACACACACACACACACACACACACACACACACACACACACACACACACACACACACACCACACGCCCTAGCCCCTATGACAGAGAAAGAGAGAGACCGAGAGAGAGAGAGAGACAAACAGACAGACAGAGAGATACAGAGTAAGACATACAGAGATAAAAAGAGAGAGATAGAGACAGACGGACAGAGAGAGAGAGAAATACAGAGATAGACAGAGAGACAGAGACTCAGAAATAGAGAGAAACAGAGACAGACAGAGACAAACAGAGACAGAGACTGAGACAGAGAGAGAGCACTTTCAACAAAGGTATCAATATCGTCTGTCTCTGTCCTTGACTCTCTCTCTCTCTCTCTCCTCTCTCTCTCCTCTCTCCTCTCTCTCTCTCTCTCTCTCTCTCTCTCTCTCTCTCCCTTCTTTTGCTCTCTCTCTTTGTCATGGCATCATCGGCACTGTACATAGAGGATGGATTGAGAAAAAAAAGCAGGCAAGGGGGGATTCCCCAGACAGTCAAGGCCGCAGAGCACGAATTGCACGTGCAGAGAAGCAAGGAACGCGGAAATAGTTGAAGGCCGTTGCCCTCTTCGCTTGAAGTGGGTCAGTGAAATTGGCAATGACAACGGACTTCACGTGCAAAAAATGAGGAATGCAGACAGTGTGACAGGAGTCTAGACTTGGTCAAGGTCAGTGAAATTGACATGGCATGGGTTGCACGTGCAAAGTGTAAGGAATGCAAGCATGTGGCCTTCTAGACTTGGTCAAGGTCAGTAAAATTGACACGGCACTGCACTGTACATGAATGGAATAAGACAGGCAAGATTTTTGTGTTTATGTTTATACCACTTTAAGTCACAGCAGATTTCTCTGCATGAAATTTGGATTGCTCTCCCCAGGGAGAGTGCATTGCCACATGTACAGCGCCGCCCATTATTTTTGTTGTCTTTTTCCTGTCTGCAACTGTATTTGTTTCCCTTTCAAAGTGGCGTTTTTTTTCACAGAATTTTGCCAGGGACAACCCTCTTGTTGCCGTGGGTTCTTTTACGTGCACTAAATAATGATGTGTAACACAAGGGGGTTCGGTTTATTGTCTCATCCGAAAGTCTTGCACCCAGACCACCACTCATGATCTAATGGTTCGGGGAAAAGTTTTGGGCCCATACGGATTCGAACTACCGCACACTCCGACCCAGACTTTTCGCTTTCTAGGCAGGCGCGTTACCTCTAGACCACCGATCCACAAAGATGGTGAAGCCCTTCCCAAACAAACAGATAAACAGACAGACAGACAGAGACAGACAAACAGACAGACAGAGATGGAGTAGAAACCAGCGATGATAGAACCAGAGAGTAACCAACAGTGACACTAATAATTGCTGTCAGTCAGTCAGTCAGTCAGTCAGTCAGTCAGTCAGTTTCCCTCCCCCTCCCTTCCAACCCTCCCCCCACCACACAACACACACGCACACACACACTTCCAACCACTTATGCATAAGACAGTCAAGTTGGTTTTTCACCACTACCCACATCACTACAACATTATAATTTTATAGATTTTTTTCAACACAAGCTCTGTGTCTGTCTGCATTCTTACTTCGGGGATGATGTCTAAAACGTAACACCAGTGTGCATGCGATTTTGGAAAAGCAAAACAAACAGAAAAATCAAATTTTTGTTCCAGTTGTCATTCCGAGTTCTAAATTCACAACACTGACTACCCCAGTTTCAAATTCTCTGGATGACTTGTTTTAACTTTGTCATCGGTTCCTAAAAGGCAGAACAGATGATAAAATGTATGCAATATATTCTGCGTCTTTTTTGGATTTTTTAGTCTCATAGAGGGGTTTGCAGGGGAGTGGAGCCAGTGCCGATAATAACTCCAGGGAGAAAATCCCCTCGGATGGGGTGGTGGCTGCAATCCGGACCATTTTTATTTTATTTATTCTTTTTTATATCGAAGATAATGGAATAAGCACTTATGCTTTTTTTTTTTTACATCCAGTCCTCGTGTGTATGCAGTTTTGTAGATCTTGTCATCTGTTTCCACCGGCACACAATGGCCTACTCTTACGAAAAGCGAACAGGATTTAACGTGTGCGCAAGATGTTCATCAGATCGCGAGTTACCACGAAGCTATCTCCCCCCCCCCCCCCCCCCCCCTCCTCCTCCTCCTTGCTTTCAAAAGATTTCAGGTTAGAAAAGTAGCTCCATTTCAATGTCGATTGACGAGCTACAGTGTTGAAAGCACGCTGAATGATAACAATATAATTATAGTATCACCCTAGAAGATGGTGTGCTATGATACATGAAAATTTTAATGGGGATGCCAATGTCGGATGCTTTTTGCACGTTATTATTAAGCAAGCATGAATTTCAGCAACACACACACGCGCGCGCGCGCACACACACACACACACACACACACACACACACACACACACACACACACACACACACACGGACAAAGCTCCACACACTGACGTATACTGCTAAATTTTTGCCTCTGTTCGACTTGCTTCTCTGTTCTGCATTCTCTTCTCTCTCTCTCTCTGTCTCTTCTCTTCTTCTTCTGTCCATGTCTAGTCTTCTGTCTCGTCTAGTTGCCTGTCCTTCTTGTCTCTCTCTCTCTCTCTCTCTTCTCTCTCTCTCTCTCTCTCTCTCTCTCTCTCTCTCTCTCTCTCTCTCTCTCTCTCTCTCTCTCTCTCTCTCTCTCTCTCTCTCTCTCCCTCTCCCTCCCTCCTCCTCTCTCTCCATGCGCTCCTTACACGTGTGTGTGTGCGTATGTATTCATGCTGCTTGCGTCTACGAGATAGTTCATTACTAAAATTGACCAAGCGAACGATATGAGAGTCATCGGGTTCACGCTACCGACAGCAAGATTTTATCGGAAAAGGATTAGAACTGAATAAAAGAACATCATCGATTCACTCAGGAGGCTTGGAATCACTATGATAGCCCGCAGGTGGTTGGGGCCAGGAGAAAATACAGGTCACCCCTGCAGTAGTTTTGGAAGGGATTTATGTTGTGTTGGTTTGTTGCTGTTGTTACGCGTTCCCCAGCTTAACACTCAGAATATTAGTACTCCGTCTTGGTCATCTCACCTGGAAATATGATGTCCATTCTGCTGTGGTATTTGCCCTTGTTCATTTTTGCTCTCCGTCACGACCATTAAGTTCAAAAGAGAATTTTAAAAAGAAAAATATAATAAGGTGGGGAGGGCAGAGACAGACAGACAGGCAAACAGCGTCAAAGACACACCGCGTGAAACCGCACACACACACACACACACACACACACACACGCACACACCACACACACACACACCACACACACCGCAACACAATACGCGACACACGCGCGCACGCGCGTGCTCATACAGCTGAGTGTTTTCCCTCTGCATCGACTCTGTAGAGATTATTTGTGTTTAAGAACTTATTTTTTCACTCTTTGCCTAGAGCTCGATGTTCATTAATGGTGAGATTTTGCGTATATGTACATTTTAAATCCATATTAACGCCAGATAAGTGTTTGGACAGTTCTAATTTTGAGATATTAAGTATGCCTCGTGTTTTCCAAATGTTGTTTAACTGAATCATTTTTTACTCGGCCATACTGATTGTAGCCTTGACGTCTTGTAGACAGAGCCATTATTCTCTTTTACAAACACTGAATAGTTGAAATTTGGATCGCATTCCAGATTGGTTCCATTGATTTTGATAATCTGAGTGGTGACGTACCATTAATGTGTCTCATTGTGGTCTTTTTGGCATTTAACATAGGGCCAGTAGTGTTGCCCTCTGCATCGACTCTGTAGAGAATTATTGTTTTCATGCTTGTGATATCATTGGCTATAAGTGCTGTAACACACACGCACGCATGCAGCACGCGGCACGCACAGCACCACACCACCACACACACAACACACACACACTCACTCACTCACTCACTCACTCACTCACTTACACCACACACTTCCATCATCCTCGATATAAAAGAATAAATAAGTAAATAATAAAATAACAACACAACACACACACACACACACACACACACACACACACACACACACACACACACACAAACAAACAAACAAACAAACAACTGCGTACACAAACCCGATACTTAGCTGCCGTGGGAAGACAAGTGTTACAGAGACTCGAACAAATGTGTTTTAAGAACAGACATAAAACTGCGTGAAATCGCACCTAGGAGTCATTTGGGCATATTTTAGAGAGGGTGTATGCTGATAAATATTATTATGTATGTTTTGTTGCATCCAGAGGCGGTTCCACAAGATGTCAAGGTGTTGATGTCATAAAACATAACGAGGTGTTGACAGCTTTAGGAATAATGTTATCGTCATCCTCCATTTTTGTGTGGATAAAAGGGGAACAGAAGGATCAAACACAGTTAGCTCTTCCCTAAAGCATGTAGTCCATTTTTCTTTATTTTTTTTTTCCCGGATAATGGAATAAGCACTTTTTTGGGTACCACCCAGTTTATATATATATATTATTATTATATGTATATATATATATATATATATATATATATATATATATATATATATAAATAACATGGGGCGGGTAGCCAGTGGTCAGAGCATTCGCTTTCCCCCAGTCAAGTTAAGCAGCATCGAGGTGGTTGCCAATTGGATGGAGTGACGTTTGCGCTCCTTGGCTACAGTACAGTTCCCCCAGTTCACCCAGCTGTAAATGGGTACCTGCCCTCTTTAGGGTCAGGGAAGTTAAAACAGCGATGGAGAGGAGATGGGTGCCGCCCTCAACATGCTGGCCCCTTGAGCAGCTGAGGTCTCTGGCGCCTCGCTCCCCTACGACCACACAGGTTATGGAACACCTTTACCTTTTACCTTAAGGTAAAGGTGTCCCATAACCTAGGCGGTTGTAGAGGAGCGAGGCCCTCTCTCTCTCTCTCTCTCTCTCTCTCTCTCTCTCTCTCTCTCTCTCTCTCTCTCTCTCATCTCCTCTCTCCTCTTCTCCTCTCTCTCTCTGTCTGTATATATATATATATATATATATATATATATATATATATATATATATATATATATATATAGGGGAGCGAGGCCCCTCTCTCTCTCTCTCTCTCTCTCCTCTCTCTCTCTCTCTCTCTCTCTCTGTCTGTATATATATATATATATATATATATATATATATATATATATATATATATATATATATATATATATATATATATATATATATATATACTGGGTGGTACCCAAAGAGCTGTTAACATTTCATGCCAATACCCCATCCCATCGTCTGATAAATCCCCCCCATCAAGGCAGGGCCAGTGTGTAACAGGATATATAAATGTGTCTGTTGCCATACATTTTATTTCATTTTATTTTATTTTATTTTACTTTATTTTAGTGAAGATTGCTACTCTTGAAGTTGTTTTATCTAAGGAGAGGGGGGGGGAGGGGCTGGAGGGAAATGATTCTCTGCCCTGAAGATAGGGTTTTATCTTCTGCGCTGTGTTTTGTCTGGTAGGAAACGTGTTGTGTTGTTTTATCGGCGCGGAAGGCTTTGAACATTCTCTCTGTCTCTCTGTCTCTGTCTCTCTCTGTCTGTCTCTGTCTCTCTCTCTCTCTGTCTGTCTGTCTCTCTCTATCTCTGTCTGTCTCTGTCTGTCTGTCTGTCTCTGTCTGTCTGTCTGTCTGTCTGTCTGTCTGTCTCTGTCTGTCTGTCTGTCTCTGTCTGTCTCTCTGTCTCTGTCTGTCTCTGTCTGTCTCTGTCTGTCTCTGTCTGTCTCTATCTGTCTGTCTGTCTGCCTCTCTCTCTTCTTCTCTCTCTCTCTACTCTCTCTCTCTCTCTCTCTCTCTCTCTCTCTCTCTCTCTCTCTCTCTCTCTCTCTCTCTCTCTCTCTCCCCCCCCCTCTCTCTCTCTCTCTCTCTCCCCCTCTCTCTCTATCCCTCTCCCTCTGTCTCTCTATGTCTGCCTATGTCTGTCTCTGTGTCTGTCTCTGTGTCTGTCTGTCTGTCTGTCTGTCTCTCTCTCTCTCTCTCTCTCTCTCTCTCTCTCTTCTCTCCTCTCTCCTCTCTCTCTCTCTCTCTCCTCTCTCTCTCCTCTCTCTCTCTCTCTCTCAGGTTTCAGGAAAAGATATTCTACGATAGACCAGATTTTCAATCTATATTCAATTGTCCAGAAGTGTATGTCTAAGAAAGGTAAAAAGCTATACGTTGCATTTGTAGACTTTAAAAATGCTTTTGACTCGGTTAAACATGATAAACTTTTGAGCTGTATTAAAAGTCAGGGGGTTAAAGGAAAATTCTTTGCTTCATTATCAGCCATGTATAACTCTTTATTATCGTGTATTCGAATAAATAGCCAATTATCAGAGTTTTTTGAATGTCCAATAGGAGTCAGGCAAGGCTGTGTTCTGAGTCCTACGTTGTTTTCAGTATTCATTAACCAGCTAGCTGATGATATGAATAAAAAAGGAAGGCATGGAGTCCAGTTATTACCAAATATTATGGATATCTTTATTCTGATGTTTGCAGACGATGTTGCACTGTTTTCAACAACCCCAGGAGGTTTGCAACATCAATTAAATATTTTAAAAGACTGTTGTAATAATTTACAATTGAGTGTCAACATCAATAAAACAAAGGTGATGGTTTTTAGGAAAGGGGGATTTCTTTCAAAACAGGAACAA
>CM060325.1:21219157-21228901 GCA_030674155.1 Stramonita haemastoma | reverse complement strand
GAAAAAAAGAAGAAGAAAAAAAAAAAAAAAAAGAAAAGAAGAAAAAGTGATGAGAAGAAGAAGAAGAAGAAGGGAGGAAGAAAAGGAAAAAAAAGGAAAAAAACAGAGAGACGAAGAAGCGGATAAAGATGAATTTAAAGATGATGATGTATTGAGATGATGATGAAATGGGGGATATGTAAGGGGTAGACGCAGCGACAATAAAACAATTTGTAATGATGAGGATGATGATGTCTGAAAAAAAATGGAACAAAAAAAAAAAAAACGAAAAAAAAAACCCAAACCCCCAAAATACGACAAAATAGACAAAAAAACGCTATGACACGATAATGAAAAAAAAAAACAAAAAAAGAGAGGGGACAACAATAACAATGATGTACAGAAAAATGTGAAAAAAGAAGAAGAAAAAGCAAAAAATTATCTGCGCTGCTGAAAACGATCACGAGAGGAAGAGGAGGAAGAGGGAAGGGGAAGGGAAAGGGGAAGAGAAGATAACGACCGGGCGATGAAAAAAAAGGGGAAAGAAGGAACCCCCTAATCATTTTTTAGGAATTAAACACAATTTGCTGACGACAACAAAACTATATTAAATACCATCGTCACGACACCCCTCCCCCCTACACAACACAACACACAACACACACACACACACACAAACCACACAAAACCCCCACACCCACACACATATGCGCGCGTGCACGAAACACACCCCACACCAAGACACATACAACCCCCCCACCCCCCCCCCTCTTTCTTACAGCAGCGAAAAAAAACAAAAAACCAAAAACCTCCCCCAACAACAAGGCAAACATAAACCCAAAACAAAAACACCATGACACCTTATGAAGGTTACTGGGGTGTTTCCCAGTGCTCTGCGTGGGAACACTTTTCTGGGTTTTCCAAAGCATACAAACTTTTTTTTTCTTTTCTTTTTTTTTTTTTAGGTAGCCTACATGTATATTCCCCGAAAATTCCCCCCCGGGGGGTTTAGAAAATACCGCTTGGTTTCTTGGTTTATTGGATGATTTACGCCCCCGGGCTTTTTTTGGGCCCAAAAACCCGTGTCATCTGCTACACCGTTTTCTCAAAAGTTGGGGTGGGGGTCTTTTTTTGGAGGGAGGGGGTTTCCTTTTGTGGTGTTGTGGGGTGTGTTTGGGGTGTGTTGGTGTTGGGGGTTTTTTGGGGGGTTGTGGGTTTGGGGGTTTTTTTGTGGACTGGGTGTGGGTTTTGTTGTGGTTTGGGGAGGAGAGGAGGGAAGGGAAAGGGGGAGAGGGGGGAGAGAGGAGAGGGGGGAGGGGAAGGGAGAGGGAGAGGGGGGGGGGGAGAGGGGTGGTGTGGAGGGGCGGGTGTGTTTTGGGGGGTTTGGGGGGGTGTGTGGGATGGTGAGGTTTGGGAGGGGGGTTTTTTTTTTTTAAAATTTTAAACCGGTTTATTTTTTTTTTTTAAAATTAAAAAAGGGAAGTATGGAATTGGGGGGGATGGAAAGAAGAACCCCCATCTTTCAAATTTTTTTTTTTTGATTCGGGGTTTTTTTTAAATTTTTTAAAAAAAAGGGGGGAATTTAAAAGTTGGAGCTTTTTTTCCCCCAAAAGTGTTAAAAGAGGAAAAAAAAAAAACCCAAAATTTTTTAAAAAAGGGTTGGGGGGGAAAAGGGAAAAAAAACCCCCTTTTTTTTTGGGGTCCGGGCCCCGGTTTTTTTTTAAAAATTTTTTTTTTGGGGGGGGGGGGTTTTTTTTTTTTTTTGGGGGGGGGTTTTCCGGGGGGTTTTTTGGGGGTTTTTTTTTTTTTTTTTTTTTTTGGGGGGGGTTTTTTTGGGGGGGTTTTTTTGGGGGGGTTGTTTTTTTTTTTTGGGGGGTTTTTTTTTTGGGGGGGGGGTTTTTTTGGTTTTTGGGAAAAAAGGGGGGGGGGGGGGGGGGGGGGGGGAAAAAAAAAGGGGGGGGGGAAAAAAAAAATGGGGGGGGTTTTTTGGATTTTTTTTGGGGGGGGGGTTTTTTTGGGGGATTTGGGGGGGAAAAAAAAAATTTTTTTTTTTTTTTTTCTTTTTCTTTTTTTTCCCCCCCAAAAAACCTTTCCCGGGGGGTTTTTTTAAAAAACCCCGGGTTTTTTCCGGGAAACCACCCCCCGTTTTAAACCCTTTTTTTCCCTTTTTTTCCCCTTTTTTTAAAATTTTTTTTTAAAAGGGGGGGTTTTTTCCCTTTTTTTTTTTTAAAACCCCCTTTTTTTTTTTTTTTTTTTATCTTTAATTCCCCCCCCTTTTTTTTTGGGGGGCCCTTTAAAAACCCCCTTTTTAAAAAAAATTTTTTTAAAAAAAAAAATTTTTAAAAACCCCCCCGGGGGGGGGCGGGGAAGGGGAAACAGAGAAAAAGGGGGGGAGAGGATCGAGAGGGGGAGAGGGGAAAAAGGAGGGGGAGAGAGGGGGAGAGGAAGGGGGGGGGAGGGAGAGAGAGAAAAGGGGGAAAAGGGGGGGAGGGGGCGGGGGAAGAGAGGGGAAATGAGAGACCCCCCCCCTTACTTACGGCGCGAAAAATTTCTTGTCTTTAAAACGCAGCACATTGGCATGCACATGACGCGCCGGGTTTTGGTGCAGGGGGGGGGCTTTTTTCGGGGGTTTGGCGTGAAAAAAGGGGGGGAAAAGGTCAATGATAAAAAAACCACAGCTATTTTTCCCCCCGGTGGGGGGGCCCTGGGGCCCTTAAGTCCCCCTCCCAAAAATTTTAAAAGGGGGGTGGAAAACTACATCCCGGGGGGGGAAAAAAATTAAAAAAAAAAAAGTTTTTAAAAGGGGGGACCCGGACCCCCCC
Organism: Stramonita haemastoma; assembly: GCA_030674155.1. Taxonomy (NCBI): domain Eukaryota; kingdom Metazoa; phylum Mollusca; class Gastropoda; order Neogastropoda; family Muricidae; genus Stramonita; species Stramonita haemastoma. Next base: position 21,226,100 of record CM060325.1, on the reverse strand, counting down.
TTTCCCCCCCATTTTAAAAAACGACTCTCTCTCCCCCCTTCTCTCTCTTTTTTTTAAACCCCCCCCCCCAACCCCCTCTTTTTTTTCCTCCTCCACCCCTCCTTCTCTTAAACTTTTTTCATAAAACCCCCACCATCCCCCCCCCACCCACCCCCCCCACCCCGCCCCCACCACTTCCTACCCCCTCTTTTTTAAAAGTAGCCGGGGTTGGCCCCCTTTTTTGCAATTTTAAAACCACCCACCCTCACTGTCTTTCAACCCTTTTTCCCCGCCGTTTTCTTTTCTCCCCCCAAACATGACGGAAAAAAAACCCCCCCCCCCTTTTAGGGGGGGCCCCAAAAAAAGGGGGGGGAAAAGGGGGGGGAATGGGGGGGGTTAGGCTACATGTCCCCACCACAGTTTGCAAACGAGAGAAAAAAAGGGGGGGGGGGAGGAGTGGAGGGGGGGGGGGGTTGGGAATGAGAAGGAGGGGGGGTGGAGGAGAGAGGTTTGGGGGGGGGGGTGGGAGGGGGGAGGGGAGCGGGAGGGAAAAAAAAAGGGGGAAAAGGGGAGGGGGATGGGGGGGGGAAGGAGAGGAGAGAGGGAGAGAGGGGAGGGGGGGAAAAAGGTTTAAGAGAAAAAGAGGAGGAAAAAAAGGGGGGGAGGGGGGGAGGGAAAAAGGGGGAGGACGGGGGGAGAGAGAGGGGAGAGAGAGGGGGGGAAAGAGGGAGGAGGGGGGAACCCCCCAGAAGCCAGAAAAACGGGAAAAAAGGGGGAAGAAAAGGGGAGACAGAGTTCTCCAGGGGGGGAAAAGAGATCTGAGAGAGGAAAAAAGACAGGGAGGAGGGGAGAGATTTTCGGGGGGGGCTGAGAGGGGGGAGAGAAAGAGGACAGGGGGGGAAAAAAGGGAGAAGAAAAGGGGGAGGGGGAGAAGGAGACCCAAACGGGGGGGGAGAAGAGAGGAAAAAGGGGGGAAAAAACCCCCAAGATTGAGAGGGGGGGAGGGGGGGATAGGGGGAGAGAGAAAGGGAGAGGGGAAAAAGGGGGAGAGTACGGAGGGGGGGGAAATTGAGGGGAGAGGGGGGGGGGGAAGGGGGTCGTTTGGGGTGGGGGGGGGGAGAGAGGAAAGAGGGGGGGGGGGAGAGGGGGGGGACAGAGAATTAGGGGGGGGGGGAGATTTGGGGGAGAGGGGGGAAGGAGAGAGGGGAGAGGAAAAAAGGAGGAGAGGGAGAGAGAGGGGGGAGAGGGAGGGGGGGGAGAGGGGGGGGAAAAAAGGAAAAGAGAGGAGAGGGGAGGAGGGGGAAAAAAGGGGAAGGGGGAGGAGAAGAGAGAATTTTTTTTTTTTTTTTCCCCTTTTATATAAAGGGATAACGGAAATAAGCATTTCATGTGTTTTTTTTATGGGGGCCCCCGTGTGTATGTTTTTTTTGTAAATCTTGTCATCTGCCCCCCCACCGGCCATGATGGCCTACTTTACAAAAAGGGGAACTTTTTTAATGGTGCGCAAGTTGTTTTTGCGGGGCGTTCGCCCCGGGGGGGCCTGGGTTTTTACAGTCTCATCCGAAGGACTGAGAATGAAAAAAATCCCCCTTTCCCCTTTTTTCCCCCCCCCCCTCTTCAAAATCTCTCTTCTCTCTCTTTCTGTTTTTCTTTTTGTCTCTCTCTTTTTCTCCCCCCCTCTCCCCCCCCCTTTTTTCTCTCCCCCCCTTTTTGGGTGAATAAAAAGGGGCGATTGTTATTTGAGAAAAAAATCGGGGGAAAAAAAGTAAAACCGTTTTTGGGGAAAAAAAAATTTTTAAATGTGTTTTATTTTTGTGTGTGAAAATGAATGGTTTGTGCATTTTTGGTTTTGATGAGTCGTTGAAAATTTTTTCCCCCAAAGGGGGGGAATTAAAAATTTATTATATTATTTGTTAGAAGTTTTGTGTGTGATCTGGTTTTTTTTAGGGTTGTTGTTTTTTTTACTCGCCACATTTTCCTGTCATGTGAAGTTAGGTAACAGTGTAAAAGATAAGTGCATAGTAAGTAAAAGCAGTAAGAAATGGGTCAACAAATTAATCGGGATAATGCCAAGGAAAGTACTTTTCTATCAACTTTTCATTCTGATGAATGCAAGATATGTGTTTACATGCGTTTTCGTTGTTGGAGTGTGACATTGATGGGGCATTGAAAACTTTCACAAAATATATTATTGCAAGCTAGTGAATGATGAAAAAGCATGTCTGCATTGGGAATAATCAGCAAGACGCCTTTGGTTTGACACAGAATGCAAAGATGCTAAACATAAAGCACGACAATGTCTGTTAAAGTTTCGTCAATCCAAGGGAGATAACGACCGTTTGTATATGTAGGAGCACGAAAGAGTATAAAAATTGATTAAACGCAAGAAACAAGTCATAAGCGTGAAAAAAGCTAAGTACCTGGCTTTTTAGTAAAAAATAGCAGGAAGTTTTGGAAAGAACTAAAACAAATTTCAGGTGGACGAAAATCAAAAATTTGTAAAGATATAAAGGGATGAACAGTGGTTTTAATCATTTTCAGCAATTGTTTAATGATAACACGATAAACACCGGTATGAGACCAGATAGGGGATCCCACACAGACAGAAGGTAATGACTTAAGCAGTCAGCTTAACCAGCCTATATCTGAGAAAGAAGTTGTTGATGCCATACGACATTTAAAAGGGGCAAGGCTTGTGGAGTGGATAACATCTTGGCAGAAATGTAAAGTTAGCAGACAATATTGCTGTGCAGTTTTTAACCAAATTGTTTAACATTTTGTTTGACCATGGTGTTTTACCCAAAACAGTGGGCAAAAGCGATTATTGTACCTATTTCAAAAAAGGTGATGACAATCTGACAGATAATTATAGGGGTGTATCATTACTGAGCTTGGTTAGCAAGTGTTATACATCAGTACTGAATAAAAGACTGGTATGTGGACTGAAGAGTATGACAAACTGACGGAGTCACAGGCTGGATTCAGACGGGGGTATTCCACAGCTGACCATATTTTTACACTCCAAGCGGTTGTGGAAAAATGCTTATCAAAGAAAGGAGGAAAGCTTTATGCATGCTTTGTGGATCTGAGGAAAGCCTTTGACTCTGTTCAGCGACAACCTTTGTTCGATATTATGATTCAGCATGGAATACAGGGGAAATATTTAAATGCTGTTATTGCCATGTATGAATCCGTCATGTTTTGTGTCCGTGTAGAGGACAGACTTCTGATTTTTTTGATTGTCCAATAGGTCTGAGACAGGATGCATATTGAGTCCGATATTGTTTTCCTTGTATGTAAACGAAATAGCTTCTGTAGTTGACAAACAATGGTCTTCATGGTGTTCAGTTTTTGCCAGGTTTACTTGAAGTATATCTCCTTTTGTTTGCCGATGACATAGTTCTGTTGTCCAGTAGTGTAGTTGGTTTACAAAATCAAATCAACAATTTAGACATTGCATGTAAAAATTTGTTTTTGAGGTTAACACTGACAAGACTAAAGTTATGGTTTTTCGAAAGGGTGGATTTTTGGGTAAAAATGAAAAATGGAAACTTGGCTGCAGTGTACTAGAAGTGGTGAATGAATACAGTTATTTAGGGTTTGTGTTTACCACAAAAATGAGTGTAAACAGAGGTGTGGATGCTCTTGCAATGAAAGGGAGACGTGCATGTGTTCAATGTGTGAAACATATATCAAAACTAAAAAGACATTTCTAAGGATTGTTTTTTTTCAAATTTTTGATGCGCAGGTACTGCCAATTCTTTTGTATGGTTCTGAGATGTGGGGACTTCATAGACTGAGTAATATTGAAAAGACACACTCATATGCATGTAAACGTTTTCTAAGTGTACCGCTCAGGGTACCAAATAAGTTTGCGTATGGAGAAACAGGACGTTATCCACTATATAAAATAGTGCAGTCAGGAGTATTCGGTATTGGTTTAGACTTTAAAAAATGGATACGACTAGACTTCCTAAGCAAGCATATCTAATGCTCGCTAACATGGATGAATATGGTAAAACATGTTGGGTAACTTTACTTAAAAATGCTTTGTTTAATCTTGGATTTGGGCATGTATGGCTCCAACAAGGAGTTGGCTGTGAGAAATCTTTTATTGCACTGTTTAAGCAAAGAATGAAAGATGTATATATGCAAGAGTGGAATGGGTCGGTCATGGTCAAAGACATATATCAACCTATAGACTGTTTAAAGGTAATTTTGAATGTGAACTGTATTTCAAATACATGGTATAAAATGTTTTAGGGACTGTTTAGTAAAACTTCGTCTTGGCGTGCTACCGATTAAAGGATCAGTTTTCAGAAGAACTTTTAAGAGGAATACGGACTACATGTGTAATTTGTGTAATGTACTGGAAGATGAGGAGCACTTTATAAAGATTGTATTCTTTATGATAATCTAAGGCATAAATATTTAGACCCTGTAGATCAACCATATACAAATCTACTGAAATATGGTTCTATTACAGCCATTCGCAATTTGAGCCTATATCTTTTCAATGCTTTAAAAGTACGGCAGGATTTTATTGAGAGCTTGGGGAACTGACAAGGAGAATATGATTACTCAAATGAGGTCATTTGTTTAATACATTAAGAAGAACCTATTCCACATTTTTTATGCCTTGTCAGTCGCCACATATGTTATACAGCAATTTTCGTTTTGCTTTATTTCGCTTTTCTTTGCTTTGCTATGCTTTGTATGACCCCATTCTAGGGGCTGGAGGCCTGAAGAATAAACATTGTTCATTGTTCATTTGTCTCTCTCTCTCTCTCCTCTCTCTCTCTCTGTGTCTCTCTTCTCCTCTCTCTCTCTCTGTGTCTCTCTCTCTCTCTCTCTCTCTCTCTCTCCTCTCTCTCTCTCTCTCTCTCTCTCTTCTCTCTAATGGCTTTTGTTTCTCCCCCCCCCCCGCCCCCACTGTCCATTGCGCCCATTCCCCGCCCTTCCTCCCACATAACACCCACGCTCCCTCCCTTATTACAAACCTCAAAATTAATAGGCTCTGAATCACTTAGGATGACATCAGCGTGAAGGGGACAGGCAAGGTTAAGTAGATATACAATTATTTTATATTCAGTCATAGTTAATTAATGTACCAAGCGCGCAGTGGTGGCAGTGGTAGTAGTATTGTAAGGTTAAGTAGATATACAATTATTTATAGTCATTCATAGTTAATTTAATGTACCAAGCGCGGAGTGGTGGTAGCGGTAGTGTATCGTAACTGTCAAACGGATGGTGTGTTAAGGAAAACATCACAGTTTGTTTTGTTTTGTTGTTGCGTTTTATCGGGGTTGAGACTCGATTTATCATCTAGAATAGGCGGGGTGATGACTAACCTTTATCCACATGTACCGTCAGCCCCGTTCGCGCCAAAAATGCGCGTAAGCATACCTGTATTCAAATACACCCTGGGAGAGTATTTGTATATATATATATGCAAGTGTATGTAGGCTAACCTTGTGGATATTGAAGCACAGAGAAGGGAGGGAGGGAGGGAGGGAGGGAGGAGAGAGAGAGAGAGAGAGAGAGAGAGAGAGAGAGAGAGGAGAGAGAGAGAGAGAGAGAGAGAGAGAGAGAGAGAGAGAGAGAGAGAGAGAGAGAGAGACAGACAGACAGACAGACAGACAGACAGACAGACAGACAGAGAGACCGACAAACAGACAGACAGACTGAGAACACGAAGAGGAAGCGAGAGATAACAAAAAGAAAGGGCTAGAGAAAAAAAGAGATAGAGACGCACAATAACCATGTGAGAATGACAGACAGACAGACAAAGACTGCAGCCCTCTTAGACACTTCACTTGAAGTGGACAACTGCCCCCCCCCAAAAAAAAAAAATTGAAAAAAAGAAACAAAAAGTCCTTTTCTATCACCCCGTACCATTTTTTCTTTGGGACTTCGTCGTCATGTTTCTTCTCAGAACACGAAATACATATGCCTAAAATCTGCTGTATATAAAAGCACCGAGCACGTAGGGGGGTATATATTATAAGGAACGGAGCAATCAATATTTCTCGTTCACTTCTTCTTCAAGCACAATAAATACATAAATTTCTCAGTCAAGACCCTCAGCAGGTGCCGATAAGTCTGACACTACAACACACGTATGCTTTATAGACCTACTGTGTTTGCAGGAATCGATCAGAGTTTTAATTCCATAGCTTTTTCATTCATTCATTCATTCATTCATTCATTCATTATCTGTCTGCCTGTCTCTCTGTCTTTGTCTGTCTCTCTAGACAGTCTGTCTGTCTGTCTGTCTGTCTGTCTGTCTGTCTCTCTCTCAAGGCAAGGGCCGGATGAAAAAAAAGTATCTGCTTGCTTACTCTGTTACCCTTGGAAAATAAAGATCATTCATTCATTCATTCATTCATTCATTCATTCATTCATTCATTCATTCTTTCTCTCTCTTTCTGTCTCTGTAATGTGAGTGTGTGTGCGTGCGTGTGTGCGTGCGTGCGGGCGCGCGCGCGTGTGTGCGTGCGTGCGTGTATGCACGTGTGTGTGCGCGCGCGCGTGTGTATGTGTGTGCGTGTGCGTGCGAGCGCGCGCATGTGTGTATAACGTAGAATGACTTATTACCAAGTCTATCCTGTCTACAATCTATGTTTGAAATAACCAGTTAAAAAACAACAACAACCAAAACAAAACAAAAAAACCACCCGATTCTTTGTTCCTCTTTCCATGTCTGATTCCCCCTCCCCTCCCTCCCCCCCTCAACACACAAATACTTCATCTTTATACTCTTTCACCAAAACCTTTTTTTCTCCAAACTCACTCGTCATTCACCTTTCAATTTGAATCATGTATAATTTCATGCGTAATTGCATTATCATTTCTTTTTTTTTAACAGGAAACTTGCCAAACAGCATTCGTGTTCCTTGGCGCGCATCATTGTACAGTCATCTGTTTAAATGAAATGAATGCAAAAAGCAACCAAGCGTTTTCT
>CM060325.1:21209581-21211557 GCA_030674155.1 Stramonita haemastoma | reverse complement strand
CTAAACCTCCCCCCCCCCCTCTCTCTCTCTCTCTCTCTCTCTCTCTCTCTCTCCTCTCTCTCTCTCTCTCTCTCTCTCTCTCTCTCTCCTCTCTCTCTCTGTGGGTGGTAGAGGTGGAGAATACATAATTTACATTATAGTTCGCTTTCGCTTTCACATACATGCCTGAACAACTATAGCCTACACGATGAAATGATGAATGCAAAATGATGACAGCAGTCAAAAAAGCCTGCATGTACCCTCAGATACATACAATGCATGCTGGCCCTGTAAACCTGCATAACAGACGAGAGCTCCTCTGTATGGAGTCAGAGAAACCATAATGACTGTATTCACATTCATATGAAGACATTTTCCTTGGATTCAAGCGAGCATGTCAGAAATGATTTCGTAACGTAACACAAGGGGAAAAAAGTGTATGCAACGTTTCATGTGACTTTGAAATACAAAGAGTGCTCTGGAACAGTTCAGAAATAAACGCTAGAATACCATTTGAAGAGAAAACAAAAAACAACCCAAAAAGCTGAAAACTATCATGGACACATATGTGTATAAATACGTTTTTTATTTTCCCGGGTACCCTTTTTTGTACGAATGATCAGGTCGGACATTGTTTTCTTCCAAAAAAGAAAACCTATTTTCTTTACTTTGAAAAAACAATCAACTTTACCCGACGAAGAGTTAGACAGCCATAAGGCACACGGGGGCTTTTTTAAACTGTTTCGCGCTGAAACTACATGAATAACAGAAGACATTATGTATGTACACCTACGCGCGCACGCACGCGCGTGCGCACACACACACACACAACGCACGCACGCACACACACACACACACACACACACACACACACACACACACACACACACACACACACACACACACACACACGTCACTGCAAGCGCTTTGTCACCCAACAACACATTGTTTAAATAATCATGATATTTTTCCTCATTCTTCGGTTAGAGCTTCCAGATTTACTAATACTCAGATCTTTGCGTATACGACCATATTTTTGGCCCACCACTTAGGTAGCCGAATTCTGACTTCGGGGAGGAGACTTGAATCATTTTCTTTCGTTACAATTTTGTTGTGGAATGTACTGTACCGCCTAGCTTGAGGACCTTCCGCCGTGGTGGTCGTTGCAAGAGAGGAGTCCGCCATTTGAAAGAAAACGCTTGGGTGCTTTTTGCATTCATTTCATTTAAACAGATGACTGTACAATGATGCGCGCCAAGGAACACGAATGCTGTTTGGCAAGTTTCCTGTTTAAAAAAAAAGATAATGCAATTACGCATGAAATTAAACATGATTCAAATTGAAAGGTGAATCACGAGTGAGTTTGGAGAAAAAAGGTTTTGGTGAAAGAGTACGAAAATGAAGTATTTGTGTGTGTTGTGTGGGGGGGGGGGGGGGGAGGGGGAATCAGACATGGAAAGAGGAACAAAGAATTGGGTGGGTTTTTTGTTTTGTTTCGTTTTTTTGTTGTTGTTTTTTTAAACTGGTTATTTCAAACATAGATTGTAGACAGGATAGACTTGGTAATAAGTCATTCTACGTTATACACTCATGCGCGCGCTCGCACGCACACACACACATACACACGCACGCGCGCACACACACGTGCATGCACGTGTGCACGCACGCACGCACACACGCACACATGTACAGAGACAGAAAGAGAGAGAGAGAGAGAGAATGAATGAATGAATGAATGAATGAATGAATGAATGAATGAATGAATGGATAATCTTTTTTTTCCAAGGGTAACAGAGTAAGCAAGCACATACACTGTACTTTTTTTTCATCCGGCCCTTGCCTTGAGAGAGATAGACAGACAGAGAGACAGACAGAGAATGGATGAATGAATGAATGAATGAATGAATTAATGAAATAGCTCTAGAATTAAACTCTGATCGATTCCTGCAAACACAGTAGGTCTATAAAGCATGCATGCGTTGCAGTGTCAGACTTAT
>CM060325.1:21187081-21194581 GCA_030674155.1 Stramonita haemastoma | reverse complement strand
GCTCAGTGAACCTTATTAAAATGAAAGGTATGTGTTCAATTCGCTATATATATTATATATATATATATATATATATATATATATATATATATATATATATATATATATATACAAACACAATCACTGGTCAGATCTTGTGACACACATAATTGACCTTACCTCTTTAAACATAGTGAAAGCTAAGTCCTGCGCTCATGGTGACAAATTTACTAACCAGACTTTTGGACACAAATAATGGGTCCCATTCCTCTTTATCGTAGTGAAACCTAAGTGCCTTATCTACGGTGATAAATCTCAAAGCAGATCTTTTGCTACAAATAATGGACCATACTTCTCTAAGTACTGTGTTCATGGTGACAAATTACCAAGCAGATGTTTTTGACACATATAATGGACCATAGCTGAGTACATTTTTACAGACAAGATCAGCCAGTTTGTCCAGAGGGGGGAAAAGCATCACTCTTCTGATGCTACTAAGCTGAAGTACTAAAAACAAGCAGTAAAGGATGGTCAACTAGCTGCCCCTAACCTGACCATCAGGTTTTGCCGTCCTTTGAAATTAACGAGCGTTTTCCTGCTTTGCTTTGTGTTTAGTTCTCTGTGTGACTTTGAGTCTCTATGTTTTGTCTGTATATATGTCTTTCTTTGCGTGACTGTGCGTCTGTGTGTTTGTCTATAGGTGCACCCGTGTCTTCGAGGTGCGTCTCTCTCTCTCTCCTCTCTCTCTCTCTCTCTCTCTCTCTCTCTCTTCTCTCTCTCCTCTCTCTCTCTCTCTCTCTCTCTCTCTCTCTCTCTCTCTCTCTCTTCTCTCTCTCTCTCTCTGTCTGTCTGTCTCTGTCTGTCTGTCTGTCTGTCTGTCTGTCTGTCTGTCTCTCTCTCTCTCTGTCTGTCTGTCTCTCTCTCTCTCTCTCTCTCTCTCTCTCTCCTCTCTCTCTCTCTCTCTCTCTCTCTCTCTCTCTCTCTCTCTCTCCTCTCTCTCTCTCTCTCTCTCTCTCTCTCTCTCTCTCTCTTTCGTTTTACAAAAAGGACACATTTTTTCTCGATCATTCTCACTATATCTATATACATTATTATTAAGGGGTAGAACATTAAATCTTGCTTGTGTGATTGCTACTCGAAAGCAGTAGACATCAATAGAGTTTATATACTGCTCTTTTACAAAAATACTTTTAAATGATCTGTAATGGTCATACCTATCTTTATCTCTTATAGTCCCATCCCATTCTTGAATGAACATATCTACTAATCTTTGCTTAAACATACCTAAGAAAAGTTTTACATCCCCAACACCTTGTTGCATCCAAACAATGTTAAAACCGGTTTCACACAAAATTTCCCTTATTTTTGAAATCCAGCAGTATTTACCAAATGAAGCCCACTTTCTTTGGGAATGTTGCATATACACTGGCTTAAGAGAAAAGTTCTTAAGTGGGTGTATCAACGTACCATTGCCCGATTTGTTCAAAGCAACAAATGATGAGTACAAGCACAATTTGTCAAGATATATTTTTCACTCTATTAATAAAAGGAAGACAATGCTAATTCAAGATGTATATTGAAAAACTGTTATGATTCGACACATAATTGATGTGCATGATTTCCACAATTTTCCCTAGACATCATATTTTTGTGATTAGAATAACGTGTGTTTTGCTTCTTTGATCAGTTATGAATCAAACCTTTTGTGCATTTGGTTTGCCAGTTATATGAATGAACCCCAAGCCCATGAAATGTATTGTGGTCCATGGCCAATGTACATTAAATCATTTCAGTGTTCAGTGTTCTCTCTCTCTCTCTCTCTCTCTCCTCTCTCTCTCTCTCTCTCTCTCCCCTCTCTCCTCTCTCTCTCTCTCTCTCTCCTCTCGTCTCTCTCTCTCTCTCTCCCTCTCTCTCTCTCTTCTCTCTCTCTGTCTCTCTCTCTTCTCTCTCTCTCTCTCTCTCTCTCTCTCTCTCTCTCTCTCTCTCTGTCTCTCTCTCTCTTCTCTTCTCTCTCTCTCTCTCTCTCTCTCTCTCTCTCTCTCCCCTCTCTCTTCTCTCTCGTCTCTCTCCTCTCTCTCCTCTCTCTCCCTCTCCTCTCTCTCTCTTCTCGTCTCTCCTCGTCTGTCTCTCCCTCTCTCTCTCTCTCTCCCTCTCTCCTCTCTCTCTCTTCCTCTCTCTCTCTCCTCCCTCTCCTCTCTCTCCCTCTCCCTCCTCCCCTCTCCTCCCCCTCTCCCCTCTCCCCTCTCCCCTCTCTCTCTCCCTCTCCCCTCTCCTCCTCCCTCCCCCTCTCTCTCTCCCCTCCCCACTCTCTCTCTCCCCCTCTCCCTCTCCCTCCCCCCTCTCTCTCCCTCCCCTCTCTCCTCTCCCTCCACCCCCCTCTCTCCCCACCCCCCCTCTCCCTCTCCCTCTCTCCCTCTCTCTTCCTCTGTCCCTCTCCCCCCCCCCCCCCCTCTTTCTCTCTCTCTCGATCTCTCTGTCTTTCTGTCTCTGTCTCTATCTGCCTGTGTCTCTTTTGTTCTGCCTGCCTGTCTGTCTCTCAGTCTGTCTGTCCGTCTGTCTCTTTGACACTCTCTCTCTCTCTCTCTCTCTCTCTCTCTCTCTCTCTCTCTCTCTCTCTCTCTCTCTCTCTCTCTCTCTCTCTCTCTCTCTCTCTCTCTCCTCTCTCTCTCCATCGTTTAATGACTATGCCGGTTTCCATTCCCTGTTTGACTCCGATAAGAGTTTGGGTTGTTTTTTTGTTGTTGTTGTTTTTTATGATACATGCATATATGATTTGTGCGCCTGATGTTAGTGGTATGTAGGCCATGCTGACGTTGGTGATGTGGGTAGTCTTGATGCTGACGTTGTGATGTGGGTAGTCTTGATGCTGACGTTGGTGATATGGTAGTCTTGATGCTAACGTTGGTGATGGGGGGTAGTGTTGATGCTGACGTTGGTGATGGGGGTAGTGCTGATGCTGACGTTGGTGATGGGTAGTGCTGATGCTGACGTTGGTGATGTGGGAAGTGTTGATGCTGAGACACTGAGTATGATGGTGGTGGTCATAGTCAGGCTGATGATATTAGCGTTATTATTTTACAACCAATGTGATGATCATCATTATTAGTACTTCTTCTTCTTCTTCTTCTTCTTCTTCTTCTTCTTCTTCTTCTTCTTCTTCTTCTTCTTCTTCTTCTTCTTCTTTTTCTTCTTCGTCTTCTTCTTCTTCTTCGCAATTCTTCTTCTTCGCAATTCTTCTTCTTCTTCTTCGCAATTCTTCTTCTTCGCAATTCTTCTTCTTCTTCGCATTTCTTCTTCCTCTTTGCAAGTTTTTGCAATTCTTCGCAATTCTTTTTCTGCTGCTGCTGTTGCTGCTACTACTTCTACTACTACTTCTACTACTACTACTACTACTACTACTACTACTACTACCACTACTACTACCACCACTACTACTACTACTACTACTACTACTACTACTACTACTACTACTACTACTACTACTACTACTTCTACTACTGCTACTGCTACTGCTACTACTACTACTATTACTACTACTACTACTTCTACTATTATTATTATTATTATTATTATTATTATTATTATTATTATTATTATTATTATTATTATTATTATTATTATCGTCATCATTGTTATCATCACTACTATTAGCAGTAATGCTATTATGTTGTTTTAGTTATTGCCTCTATCAAAATCATCATGATTAATATTAAGTTTATTAATAGGACTATCATCATTGTTTTATTTTTTGCTGTTGTTGTTGTTACTGCTGTTGCTGCTGCAGTTGTTGTTGTTGTGTCTGCTGTTGCTGCAGCAGTTGTTGTTGTTTCTGCTGTTGTAGTTGCTGTTGTCGTCATTCAACACACGGCAATGCACACACACACCTAACCAGCAGCTGTTTGGAAGCTGGTTGTTGTAATTAGTTTTGTTAACTTCAGCTCAGATTCTGTGTTTTAAGCAAACAAGCCGAACAGTTGTGTGTGTGTATGAGAGAGAGAGAGAGAGAGAGAGAGAGAGAGAGAGAGAGAGAGAGAGAGAGAGAGAGAGAGAGAGAGAGAGAGAGAGAGAGAGAGAGATGCATGCATGCATGTATGGGGTAGAGGAAGTGAAGAGGGAAAGAATTTTTAGAAAGAAAAATAAGATACAGAGAGAGAACGAGCAAAAATGTTTTGTTTTTGTGAAAGGAATGGGCATTTGAGAGAGGAAGACAGAGATTCAGAGAGAGAAAGACGTGGGGAATACAGGGAGAAAGAAGGGAGGTATGGATTAGAGAGAGAGAGAGAGAAAGGGAGAGAGAGAGAGATGAGATAGAGTTTGTGTCTGTGTGTTTGTGTGCGTGTGTGAGTGCACGCACACACACACATGCACACACATACACATATACACACACACATACACACACATACACACACATACACACACACATACACACACACATACACACACACACACACACACACACACACACACACACACACACACACACACACACACAGTGACTGAGTAAGAAGGTAGGGAGGGGGTGATGAAAACAGAAGAGAAACAGAGAAAAACATACAGACAGAGATAAAATTTAAAATTTCGTGCATATGTATGTATGTATGTATGTATGTATGTATGTATGTATGTATGTATGTATGTATGTATGTATGTATGTATGTATGTATGTGTGTATGTGTGTGTGTATGTGTGTGTGTATGTATGTATGTATGTATGTATGTATGTATGTATGTATGTATGTATGTATGTATGTATGTATATATATAGTGTATGTATGTATGAATATATATATGTATAATTATGTAGTGTGTATGTGTATATACATACATACAGACATGCAGACATACATACATGCATACATACTAGTATTTTATAAAAGCAGAGGAGCAGGATGAAATCTACCCTGTCTATATCTATGGCGGTGCTACCTTTATTCCCTGACGCCCTATCCAGTGCAGACCGCTGCATACACGTCTTTCAGATCCCTATTTCCCAATCATACACAGAGCGGAATGACAGAAATGGCATGGGAGCTGCAGGAATTCATTATGTGGGTGGCTTGCAACACTTGTTCGATAGCTATGGAAACTGCAGAGAAAAACACATAAAGTTAATAAACGAACCGATTTTTGTTGTCATAGTCCCTAAGTTATGTGCACTTGTGTAAGTTTTTGTTTTTATTTTTTTTTTTGTTTTTTTAAGTCAATCTTATTTCTATCATAGCCCTAGCAGTTTTGCGTTTGGTTTTGTGGTGGTGGTGGTGGCACCATGATAACTTTTAAAGAAGTTATGAAGAAGAAAATGACAGGAAAGGGGGAAAAGGAGGGGCCCGAACAATAGGAGGAGAAGAAGAAAAACAATAACAATTAAAAATATCACAATTAACTAACAAAATATTAACAAACCAACCAATAAGAACTGTCCCTGACAACAAAAATCCCAACAATTTTCACTCCCAAATGCACACCGATAGATACAACACCATATAATGGCGCTGTTTCGTGGTGAAACATTCTCTGCGAACAGAGTCACTCTCGGTATAAAGTTATGACAAGGGAGGAATCACTACTCCAGTCCAAACATCAACGTCGTATTGACAACAAGAATCTTCTGGCACAACTCATCCATTCCTGCAAACGACTCCAGATTCCCTTTTCTGCATATAAAGAGCATAATATCACATCTTCTGGCTGGCTGTACAAAACGTGCAACGATCTTTAGGTAGTTTTCTTTCTTTGTGTTTGTGTGCAAGACAGGGAAAACATAAACCTACCATCTTGATATCGTCTGTGTCAAACACGTTTAGTACTAGTCTGTCATGGAAACAAGGCATTGCATGTGTGTTGGAGTGCCAAGGAGTCACTTGTTGCTTAAGCTTACGGAAGAGAAGGAAGCACTGATGGATGTTTTTGCAACATGTTATATTATTAGATATCAGCTATTCGCGTGTGACTGCGTGTGTGTGTGTATGTGTGTGAGTGTGTGTGTGTGTGTGTGTGTGTGTGTGTGTGTGTGTGTGTGTGTGTATGTTGTGTGTGTGTGTGTGTGTGTGTGTGTGTGTGTGTGTGTGTGTGTGTGTGTGTGTGTGTGTGTGTGTGGTGTGTGTGTGTGTTTGTAGTAAATGTGGTGCTTGTCTTTGCCTGTCTGCCTGTATCTCTGTCTGTCGATCTGTGTGCGTTTTTCTCTGTCTCTCTCATTCTCTCTCTGTGTACACACACACACACACACATACACACGCGCGCGCACACACACACACACACATACACACGCGCGCGCACGCAAGCACGCACACACACATACATAAACACACGGGGGGGGGGGGAGAAAAAAGGAAAGGGGGGTGCGTTGTCACCACCTTTAATACTGCGTGTTATTTTTTATTTAAAAAACACGACCTTTGATAGTATCGTGTGGTTATGTATGATTCAACATTATGCATATTGTGCAGAACTCCTTATCCTGAATGCACAAGAACCGTCGTGATAATCCAGAAACGACACTGTACTTCTTAGTAACACTCCGTGAAAGTTACACACACTCACACACACATACACACACACTCATACACACATACACATACACACGCACACATACACACACACGCGCGCGCGCACCACACACACACACACACACACACACACACACACACACACACACACACACACACACACACACACCTAACACACACACACACCTTTGTTGTCATCTGAAGTCTCATCTGTCATAAGGAGGAGCTCTGTTTTCCTTGTCAGCATTTGAGTTTAGTTTCCGTGTGTGTGTGTGTGTGTGTGTGTGTGTGTGTGTGTGTGTGTGTGTGTGTGTGTGTGTGTGTGTGTACGTGTGTGTGTGTGTGTGTGTGTACGTGTGTGTGTGTGTGAGTGTGTGTGTTGGTGGGTGCGTGCATGCGTGCGTGCGTACACGTGTGGTGTGTGTGTATGTGTCTGTGTGCGCACGCGTGAGTCTTTTTTTTCATTCTTTTATTTCGAGGATAATGGAACAAGCACTCAAGTGCTTTTTTACATCCAGTCCTCGTGTGCATTCATTTTCTGTAAATTTTGTCATCCGCTCCCACTGGCGCACAATGACCTACTGTTCCGAAAAGCGGAATGGGTTTTAACATGTGCACAAGATGTTCTGCGTGCGTTCGTACCTCGATTTATAGTCTCATCGGAAGGACTCTGTGTGTGTGTGTGTGTGTGTGTGTGTGTGTGTATGTATGTGTGTGTGTGTGTGTGTGTGTGTGTGTGTGTGTGTGTGTGTGTGTGTGTGTGTGTGCGTGCGTGTTGCGTGCGTGCGTGTTTTTGATATGTCTGCTCGTTGTTGCTTTTGTTATTATTGTTTTTTGAATATAATCTAACCCATCATTTATGTGGAATGATAACCCCCCCCACACACACACTCCCCTCTCTCTCTGTCTCTCTCTGTCTCTGTCTCTCTCTCTGTTCTCTCTCTCTCTCTCTCTCTCTCCTCTCTCTCTCTCTCTCTCTCTCTCTCTCTCAATGTGAAATGTACATTACATAT
>CM060325.1:21169581-21177081 GCA_030674155.1 Stramonita haemastoma | reverse complement strand
CATCCCTCCATCTCTCCATCCCTCTCACCCTTCGTCTCTCTTTCCCTCCCCCCTCTCTCCCTCCACCCCCCCCCCCTCTCTCTCTCTCTCTCTCTCTCTCTCTCTCTCTCCTCTCTCTCTCTCTCCTCTCTCTCTCTCTCTCTGCCCCTCTCTCCTTCTCTGCATTCCCCCCTCTCTTTTTTTTTCTTTTTTCCCACCACCAATTTTCTCCAAAACACTCCTTTTTCTGTTACACATCAAAAATCACTTTCTAGAGGGGAGGGGGGCGAAGGAGGGGGATAGCTGATGGATACATGTATACATTCTGTCGTCGAACATGACATTTTTACCATTTCTTGCTCTAATGATGCACGGTGGATTAGATTGGCAAGTTTTTTTTGTGTTTTTTTTTTTTACCTGTGCAAAGTATGGCAGCCTTGTGTGTGTGTGTGTGTGTGTGTGTGTGTGTGTGTGTGTGTGTGTGTGTGTGTGTGTGTGTGTGTGTGTGTGTGTGTGACACAAAGCGAAAGTAGAACACCCAACATAATTCTGTGTTCCCCAATATTTCGGGTTTCACCTTCCTCAGTGGTGTTTATTGTAATGACGTGCTGGAATAACGTCAATTTCAATTACACGTCATTGTAAAAACTTGTTGACTCTTAACTTAAACGTCATACTGAGACTATCAGAGAGAGAGAGAGAGAGAGAGAGAGAGAGAGAGAGAGAGAGAGAGAGAACCTTACGTGGAACAGTTAAAGTCAAAGTTAAGAACACACACACACACACACACACACACACACACACACACACACACACACACACACACACTTTAATCCTCTCTTGCTAAAACCTTGACCTGTTTTTTTTTTTTTCCTCTCTTATCTCTTTCCTCTCACACTTGGTACAAGGACATGAGGAAACTATCACTTTAAACTCTTTAAAAACAAGTTCAGTGACTGAGCTGATGGTTTCTTAAATGTACCAGAAAAACGGGGGCGTGGATAGTGAGTGGGGGTGCAGGAAAGGGAGTAAATACTGTAAAGGTGGGAGGGGAGGAGGAGGGAAGTGGTAAGAATCGATTAATGACACCACTTCAGACGTCTGTTGCCACGCCTAGCGCCGCAGTGGCTAACCGAACTGATATGGCAAAGCCTTGAGGGTATTCACCCCCCCCTGTTAAGTTAAGGGTGGATACATGTGTCTGAATGAGGGTGTGGGTGTGGGTGTGAGCGCGCACACAGCATGCTCTTAGACAAAGCAAGTATGCAGGCAAGCGCATGTGCGAACATGCACGTGCACACCTGTACACACACAAGCGCGCGTGCGCACTCGCACACATACGCACGCACGCATGCATATATTTATGCACGCGCTCAAACATGCACACAGAAACACATGAGTATGCGCGTGCTCGCACATTCACATACATAACGTGTGTGTGCGCGTGTACACACGCTCACACACTCTTGCACGCACCCCCCCCCCCCCCCCCCACGCACACACACACACACTTATCAATATAGTTTCAACTGAATTCACGTTGTTTGACCTGTTTGTTATCTATAGAAAACTGTTACCAGATATGTTGGTGCGAGCTTTTTTTTTTTTTTTTCGCTTTTTGTTGTTGTTTGGATGTGTTTGGTGGGTTGGGGATTTTTTTTTCCGGTAAATCAATCCCATCTCTTTGATCCTTTCTCTGGGTTCTCGGAGAGTGAATGGAAATATGTAATCACACAAGTGCAGACGTGTAATCCAGGTTCCATTAGGAACCACACTGAGCCATTGCAGATACCTTATCACTTCCATCTGGGTTATTCTGAGATCTTTTGGAATACTGTTATGTTCACTAATACTCTCTCTCTCTCTCCTCTCTCTCTCTCTCTCTCTCTCTCTCTCTCTCTCTCTCTCTCTCTCTCTCTCTCTCTCTCTCTCTCTCTCTCTCTCTCTCTCTCTGTGTGTCTCTGTCTCTCTCTCTCTCTCATACACCACACACACACAATGTGCACACGTGCGCGCACACACACACACACAACCCACACATACTCACACACACGCGCACGCACGCACGCACGCATGCACACACACACACACACACACACACACACACACACACACACACACACACACACACACACACACACACACACACACACACACACACACACATTTCCAGGACAAAAATTCTCGAAAACTACGTAACAAAATCACCCAAAAAAAATCGTCTGCCGAAGCGTTTGCATTTCTCTTCTTCCTTTCACTGGTGTCAAAGACAGGTGATGAACAAACCTCTGTAAGCTCGTACACACATTCACAGTCACAGCTGCTCATCTTTTACATGCTCAAAAATAAAAAAGCAACCAAAAACATAAATAGAAAAGGTAAGATGGAGAAAGAGGAAAGAGTTTTCAGAGACAAGGGGGTGTGGGCGGAAATGGAGGTGGGGGGGGGGGGGTAGGGAGGGTGATAGAATTAGCAGGAATCAGTGAGTGACACCACTGCACACATTTTGTTGCCACACCTAGCGCCACTTAACGAACTGATATAGAGGGGGGAAAAAAAGTCTTGGGGCTAGCTGTTAACTTGTCGCTTCCTGAAACTGATAACGTCCCTATCTGGGTTGGGTGTGTGTCTATATGCAGGCATGCATGCACACATGCGCGTCAGTATACCGCAATTCAGCAAGCACACAGTCATGTCCACACACGCATACATGTGTGTGCACAGCCCCTCATCCCCTCCCCTACCCACGGGGACGGGATAGCCTGGGGGTTAGAGGGTTGCTTACTGCGCTCGCGATCTGCTTACCTGGGTTCGAATCCCGTTCAATCCGGGGGATTTTTCCCCCTGTAGTTAACATCAGTGCCCCAAAAGTTCCTTCGGATGAGACTATAAACCGAAGTCCCGTGTGAGAACGCACGCAGAACATTTTGCGCACACGCTAACGCCTGTTCTTCTCGTCGGAAGAGTAGGCCATTGTAAGTTGGTGGGAACAGGTGACAAAATTTACAACTGCATACACACGGGGACTGGATGTAAAAAAAGCACATTAGTGCTTATTCTATCATCCTCGAAATAAAAGAATTATATATAAAATAAACAAATTCACCCCCACACATACCGCACATCCCTGTCTGTATGTCTGTCTCTGTCTGTCTGTTTGTCTGTAGTGCTTATTCTGTCATCCTCGAAAAAAAAGAATTATAAATAAAATGAATAAATCCCCTCCCATACATACCGCACACACCTTGTCTGTCTGTCTGTCTGTCTGTCTCTGTCTCTCTGTCTCTGTCTCTGTCTCTGTCTCTGTCTCTCTCTCTCTCTCTCTCTCTCTCTCCTCCTCTCTCTCTCTCTCTCTCTCTCTCTCTCTCTCTCTCTCTCTCTCTCCTTTCCATTCAGGTTTTGATATTTTTACCTGTACCTGCGAGGAACATTTTTTTTTTAAATCGATGCATACATTTCTCGCTAAATCAAACGGCAAATCGACCCAAGCCCCTTTCAACCGTTCCCTGGGGTCCAGAAAAGCGAAGGGAGGCACATATGCACCGGAGTTGCTCACATGTCATCAAATAGCACTCGGGAATCGTAAGAAGCACTTAGAGGTGGGTTGGTTTGGGGCTTTTCCCCACCACAGCTCAGAAGCCAGGAAAACCATGGCAGTATGTCGACCAAGCAAGCATGCTGTAGCGAAATCTTCTTGTGGATGGATGGTCCAGAGGTAACGGACTCGCCTAGACAGCGAGAATCATGGGTCCGAACCTTGCTTGAACCCGAACTTTTTCACCTATCTTACAGATTTTGTGTGGGGCCTAGTCATTTGAGATATTGATTTTAGCTGAGATCCTGCGTGCAAGAATCGTCTGGGAGCATACATGTATAAGAAGCCGTGTCAACCAGAGAGTTGTCCCTGAGGAAATGCTGTAGAAACAAATGAGTTCAGTGCTTAAATGATCTTAATGATAATTATGATAAGTTGACTTGATTTCCACAATGCTCGGATTGGGTTGGAACCAATTGAAGTGGAAATCGATCATTTTCAAACACATATCATTAGACTCTCTCTCTCTCTCTCTCTCTCTCTCTCTCTCTCTCTCTCTCTCTCTCTTCTCTCTCTCTCTCTCTCTCTCTCTCTCTCTCCTCTCTCTCTCTCTCTCTCTCTCTCTTTTTTTTTTCATGAAACTATTTGACTCACAAGTACAGCCAATAGCATTGTACGGTGCTGAGATATGGGGTCTTGATGCAGCATCTATTCATAGTGAGAAAGTTCATTTATTTGCCCTTAAGAAATTTCTTGGCGTGTCTAGAAAAACACCTGATAGTCTTGTCTATGGAGAAACAAACCGTTACCCATTGCACATTATTTCAGCTCATAGGTGCATTCACTATTGGTTGAAACTGACTCAAATGGAACAGTATAGACTTCCCCGTAAAGCTTATAGAATGCTATATTTGTTAGATGAAAGGGGTAAATCAAATTGGGTTACTAAGGTTAAACGAAAGTTATTTGAAAACGGTTTTGGTTATGTGTGGCTGAACCAGGGTGTTGGAAATCACTCAATGTTTTTTACGAATTTTGCGTGAAAGATTAATTGCATGTCAGTGGCAGGATTGGCATTCACACATTGAAAACAGCAACCGATATGAAATGTACAGTCTGATCAATCCATCACATTGCATGCCTTTATATCTGACAATGAAAATGGATAGGCATTTGAAAAGAATATTAACAAAATTTAGATTTGGTATCTCAGATTTGAAAACGCATCATTTTTACTATAGACAAGCAAATGAGAATGATTTGGTTTGTCCTCTTTGTAATAATTCTATTGAAGACGAAATCCATTTCCTATTTGATTGTTCACAACTTTCAGAATTGAGAAAACAGTTTATACCTCAAAAGTTTTTACGCCAACCATGTCTACATAGGTTAAACATGCTCATTACATCTGGAAATGAAGTTACTGTGAAACAGTTAGCCATTTTTCTGTATAAAGCATTTAAACTGCGGGATACTTTGATTAATTCTTGATGCCTTGTTCTGTTGCAATATGTGCTGTGAAATAATTCTTCGCTTAGTATCTTGATACTTACATTATATTGGATTCTTTGTGTTTTCCCCCTTCAAATGTGGCCAAGGCCTTTTGAATAAACCATTCGTATTCGTATTTGATTTCTCTCTCTCTCTCTCTCTCTCTCTCTCTCTCCTCTCTCTCTCTCTCTCTCCTCTCTCTCTCTCTCTCTCTCTCTCTCTTCTCTCTCTCTCTCTCTCTCTCTCTCCTCCCCCCCCCCCTTTTTTTTTTTATTCCTGCTATCTCTCTCCCTCTCTATCCCTGCAGGGACGTCCCATCGCCACCTCCCTCCCTTAATCGCTCTTTACAACACCCCCCTTTTCGAACACACACTCACACACACACACACACACACACACACACACACACACACACACATGCACACACACACATGCACACACACACACACACACTCACACACACACACTAACACACTCACTCACTCACTCACACACACACACTAACACACTCACTCACTCACTCACACACACACACACACACACACACACACACACACACACACACCACACACACACCACACACACACACACACACACACACACACACCCAAACACACACACACCCAAACACACACCCAAACACACACACACACACACACACACACACACACACACACACACACACACACACACACACACACGGAGCACCACTTTTCCTCTCGTTCTTACCATTAGTTACCTCGCAAGCACCTTGCATGATGGAGTTTGTCTGCCTGTGTCGACGAAACAGACTTCCGCTGTGGAGACGTGGTGAGTTGTGGAGATAGAAGCTGTTTCTGATTGCCAGCATTATGCGCAAATGATTGTCAACACTATGCACACATGATAGATTACCGGCACTATGCACACATCATTGCCAGAACTATGCACACATGACTGCCGGCACTATACACATATTTCCAGCACTATGCACAAATGATTGCCGGTACTATGCACAGATAATTGATTGTCAGCATTATGCACATATGACTGCCGGCATTATGCACACATGATTGCCGACATTATGCACACATGATTGATTGTCGGCATTATGCACAGATGATTGCCTGCACTATGTACAGATGATTGATTGCCGGCATTATGCACAGATAATTGTCAACGCTGTGCACAGATGATAGCTAGCATTATGCACAGATGATTGTTAACACCATACACAGATGATTGCCAGCATTATGCACAGATAATTGCCTGCACTATGCACAGATGATTGCCTGCACTATGCACAAATGATTGCTGGCACTATGCACAGATGATTGCCGGCACTATGCACAGATGATTGCCGGCACTATGCACAGATGATTGCCAGAATTATGCACAGATTATTGCCTGAATTATGCACAGATCATAGCCAGAATTATGCACAGATCATTGCCAGCATTATGCACAAACGATTGCCGGCACTATGCACAGATGATTGTCAACACTATGCACCAGTCATGTCACCCCATGTCAAAGGCAAACAGATTGTGCAGTGACGTCAGAGAGGCCATGTCAGTCTGTCCTGAGACTAGTGCAGGGTACAGTGACTTTTGAGGTTTGGGAGGAGAGGGGGGGGGGTTACTTCAGCCCCGTATGTGTATGTGTGTAAAAGGGGGGGGGGGACGAGGTGTAGCATATGTGGGGGGGAAGGAGGGGGCAGAGTGGAGCGTGTGTGTGTGTGTGTGTGTGTGTGTGTGTGTGTGTGTGTGTGTGTGTGTGTGTGTGTGTGTGTGTGTGTGTGTGTGAGGGTGGGGAGAGAGAGAGGGGGGAGGGGGTATGTGTGTATGTGAGAGAAACTAGAGAGAGAGAGAGAGAGAGAGAGAGAGTGTGTGTGTGTGTGGTGTGCGCGCGCGCGTGTGTGTGTGCGTGCGTGCGTGTGTGTGTGTGTGTGTGCGCGTGCGTGCGTGCGTGTGGGGGAGGGGGGATGAGTGTGTATGTTATAGAACGTGGTGGTAGAGAGGAAGAGATCTATGCAGAACTGCCAAACGAACAATTTCTTGGAACACCAACACTCTGCTGTAATCTTTCTTCGCTCTCCAGCTATTGGAAACTGTTTACTCCTTTCTCCCCTTGTTGGTGGTGCTGTCGTTGTTGTTGTCGTTGTTGTTGTCGTTGTTGTTGTTGCTGCTGCTGCTACTTCTGTTGGTGGGCGTTCCATGGCAGAACACCTTGACATTACCCCCCCAAAGACAACACTCTGCCCCCCTCTTTATTTATTTATTTATTTAATTATTGGACGCTCCACCCATAATGATCGCATTTCACCAGAGATCAATTTTTAGTTAAGACCCTGTTATTAATTTGCAATGAAAAAGGGGTATAAACAATACAAAAAAAACCAGACTGAAAATCAAACAACAAAAAAAAGTTATTACAAATTGAAATGATAGACTGCAGGAAAATTTAAAAAAAGAAACTGGGAAATTTACAAACCCTAATAGCGGCAGAAGAGGGCT
>CM060325.1:21166254-21169481 GCA_030674155.1 Stramonita haemastoma | reverse complement strand
TTTCTCTCTCTGTCTGTCTGTCTGTCTGTCGATCTGTCTGTCTGTCTCTCTGTCTTCAAGTGTGTGCGTGCGTGCGTGTGTGCATGCGCACGTGTGTGTGTGTGTGCGTGCGTGTGTGTCAAGGTCAAAATTCAAGTCGAGTGTGTGTGTGTGTGTGTGTGTGCGTGTACATGCGCGCGCACTCATTCACTCACACACTCACTCACCAAAGTTTGACAGAACAGTGCCAGACTTAGGGGCTGTTCCTCAGGCCCTCAGGAGACTGTTGTTTGCTGTCAGCCAAGTTGGCTGAGGTCCTTACTGTCTTACCAGCCGGCGTTTAACTAACAGGACCTATAACTTCATTAGCTAAGGAGGAGCCAGAGAGCTTAAGTAACTAAAATGACAGGCTGGCAGATAGGAGTGGCAAGAGAGAGAGTTGGGGGGCTGAGAGAGAGATAGGGAGGGGCCGGAGAAGGAGAGAGAGTTGGTGGAGAGGGAGAGAGAGAGAGAACAAATTTTGAACAAATTTGAACAAATTTGAACAAATTTTATTTTTCAGAGGGTAATAGATTAAGCGTTACAAGCTTTTTTACATCCAGCCCTCGAAAGAAAAGAAAAGAAAAAAATAAATAAATAAACTACAGTCTAATAGCAACAATGAAAGGAAAAATATACATAATGACATAGAAATGCATGGAAAGCAATACACACACATGCGCGCGCGCGCGCACACACGCACACACACACGCACACACACACACACACACACACACACACAAACACACACACACACAAACAGGCACACGCACACACACACATCAAAAGGAAAAAACCTAGAAAGAAAAAGAAAAATGAGATAGAGAGAGAGCGAGAGCGAGCGAGCGAGCGAGCGAGAGAGAGAGAGAGAGAGAGAGAGAGAGAGGAGAGAGAGAGAGAGAGAGAGAGATTAAATATATGTGGAAATGGTGAAAAAGAAATAATTAGGAATGCAACAGAAACTAACTGTACCCTCCGAGTAGAATGTTTATGAAATTGAGATTTCTTGTGGTTTGATCAAAACATTTGTGGTGAAAGCAATGTGACATTTTCATGAGTCATCAGAAAATCATACAACAGAATCTTAAATCTTGAAAATTTTGTTTCATCTTTCAGAACAGTAGGGAGTCTATTCCAAAACCAGCTCCCAGAGTATGTTAGACTTGATTTAAATAGAGTAATGGCTGGTAAAGGAAGGTTTATTTTATGTGAATGCCGACAGTTGTTTACGCTGAACATGCTGCTTAAGGAAGATGGGGCATTACCATAAAGAATTTTGTGCATTAGTACACCTTTATTAAAGAGCAATCTTGTTTTGAGAGGAAGAATATTTACATTTTTGTAATCTGAAAATGTCAATGAAGATGACTTATCTACTATTATTAGAGAGAGAGAGAGAGAGAGAGAGAGAGAGAGAGAGAGGAGAGAGAGAGAGAGAGAAGAGAGAGAGAGAGAGACGGGGTGGAGAGGGAGAGAGAGAGGGGGGGGGAAGAAGAGATATACAGAGACAGAGAGAGAAAGAAAGAGATAGAGAGAGAGAAAGAAAGAAAGAGAGAGATATACAGAGAGAGGGGGGGAAGAGAAAAGATGCAGACGGGGAGAGAGAGAGAGACAGACAGACAGAGACAGAGAGAGAGAGAGAGAGAGAGAGAGAGAGAGAGAGAGAGAGAGAGAGAGAGCAACGACCTAGGAAGAATAAGGAGTGAAATAAAAACGGGTAGCCAATTTATGACGTCATGCATGACCTTTTCACCTCTGACAGTGATGTAGGGGTTAACTCTAATGGCTGTCCCTTTTTTTCTTTTTTTTAAAATTTGTTTTCAGTTAGAGAGGTGGGGTGGGGGTAGAGGGTTGTATATGTCTGAATGGATTTTTCGTTTGTACCCAGCAGTATCCTTTGGTTCTTAAGGAACCTGTGCGGTGTTGTGTACGTACCTATACCCCGACCAGGGGTTCATCTGTTTGGGGTGGGGTGTTATAGTGTCAAAAATCAGTGTAAAATGATGATAGTGATAATAATGATGATAATACTAAAAATGATGGTGACTATGATGATATTAATATTGATGCTTATGGTGTGATGATGGTGATGATGATGATGATGCTGATGATGATAGTGATGATGGTGGTGAGCATCGTGATGATGATTATGATGATTATAATGATGATGAGTAGAAGAAGAAGTAAAATAAGAAGTAAAAGAAATAAAGGAAGCAAAAGAACAAGAACAAAAAGAAAGAGAAGAAGAAGAAAAAGGAGGAGGAGGAGAAGAGGAAGGGAAGAAGAAGAAGAACAAGAACAAGAAGAAGGAATATTAACGACGCCTTATAATTATGAAAAAAATCCCCTGGTCATTTAGCCATCCATTCGCAATGAAAAAAGGCAATTCAGAAAGAACATTGACATGGGCTGGTACCATCACACACGCACGCACGCACACACACACACACACATACACTCACACACACATACACACACATACACTCACACAACCACGCACACACACACACACATACACACACACATACACACACACACACATGCACACACACACATACACACAAGTTGACCTTCCTGCACCCACTTAGTCGCATCGCTACCCCCACCCCTACCTGAAAAATTCACTGCAATGCCCAAATGACTCACCATTGAGCAGAGAGACAGAGGGGGGAGAGAGAGAGAGAGAGAGAGAGAGAGAGAGAGAGAGAGAGAGAGAGAGAGAGAGAGAGAGAGAGATCAAATCGAATCAAATCAAATTCTTTTATTTCGAGGATAATGAATAAGCACTCGTGTGCCTTTTCTTACATCCTGTCCCTGCTCTTATCAAGGATGTGTTGTAAAAAAAAAAAAAAAAAAAAAAACCAATAGAATGATAAACAGAGAGAGAGAGAGAGAGAGAGAGAGAGAGAGGAGAGAGAGAGAGAGAGAGAGAGAGAGAGAAATGAGAGAGAGAGAGAGAAATGAGAGAGAGAGAGAGACAAAGACAGAGAGACGGAGAGAGAGAGACGAAGAGAGAGAGTGAGAGAGACAGAGAGACAGAGAGTGACATACATACATATACACAGACAAACAGAAAGACAGAGACAAAGAAAGACAGAGAGCCACGTAAAAGAACGGATGTACGCCGTGACTTCAGAGCAACAACAACAACAAAAAAACCCAAAACAACCAAACCAACAAAAAAACAAAGAAGAAAAGCCTGATCAGCA
>CM060325.1:21158754-21161254 GCA_030674155.1 Stramonita haemastoma | reverse complement strand
GTTTTATAGCGCTGAATTTTATAAAGCAAACAAATCAAAGTGCTTGCGTTCAAATCAGTCACGCGCATGCAACGTCCACAAATATGATTCCAAATTATACATTTACGCAGACACACGCAGACACACATAGACACACAATTCAAACGAGCTGTCAGTGTTAGCTCATTCTTTATAAGCGACGTTTTCATTGTTTTCTCATATAATTGTCAGTTTTAGCTCACTCTTTAAAGCGTACGTTTTAATAATTGTTCAACTCACATAATAATCTTGCTGCTGTTGTGTTTTCTCAGTGGATGATGAAGGTGTGTGGAAACCAGAACGTCTAAGTGATCAATACTGTGTGGGTTGTTTTCTTTTTCAAGGCGTAGTGGTGTGATGGAGGATTCCTCATTCTCTGCCTTTTATCTGGCAGTAACTGTTAGCCCTCTGTGCACTGACGATGCATCTCCATGAGCCAGCTGCCAGACCCCTGCTTCCATCCATAGGGGGGCGGGATAGCCTGGTGGTTAGAGTGATGCACTCGTGATCTGCTGACCCGGGTTCGGACCTCGTTCAAGATGATTTTTTCCTCTGGAGTTAACAGTAGTGCCAACTCCACTCCCTCTAAAAGTCATTTGGATGAAACTATAAACCGAGGTCCGGTATGCGAACGCACGAAAAACATCTTGCGCACACGTTAAAACCCGTTCCGCTATTCGGAAGAGTAGGCCATTGTGTGCCGTTAGGAACAGAAAACAAAATTGACAAAACTACATACACACGGGGACTCGATGTAAAAAAAAAAAAAAAAAAAAAAGCACACGAGTGCATGGTCCATAATCCTCGAAAAAAAAAACCATAAATTTTAATAAGAAAACAATAAATAAATAAATCCAGTAACACTCTGATCTGACTCCTGTCATCGCTATTGTTTGTCCTGCATCAAGTGAAGGGGTATGATGTAGATTAAGTACTTCAAGTAACCAAAAAGTGCATGTGTCTGGATTTGGGTGGGATCGGGGCGGAGGGGGGGGAGTGAATGGTTAGGGATACCTCCGTTGGTTGGCGCATGCTTGATGATATCAATACATATTATGGTAAAAGGTAAAGGTGTCCCATAGCCTATGTGGTCGTAGAGGAGCAAGGTACAGAGACCTCAGCTTCTCCAGGGGCCAGCATATTGAGGGCGGCGCCCATCTCCTCTCCCTCGCTGCTTTACCTTCCCTGACCCTAAAGAGGGCAGGTATCCATTTAGAGCAAGGCAGATAGGGGGACTGTACTGAAGCCAAGGCGCGCAAACGGTCACCCATCCAATTGGTAACCACGCTTGACATTGCTTAACCTTAGCTTGGGGAAACCGAGTGCTCTGACCACTGAGCTATCCCGTTCCCATAATTATGTACCACACTAAATCGCTTGCTACTATCCTAAACATCAAATCCATGAAGTTATATGCTTTTGTAGCAGACTTCCGACCATGTGTTTCTGACTCATCAGGGATAGAGACGAAACTCTTGCTATGTGGTGAAGATTTACAGTTCTACACATGTTGGTCAGTGTTTTTCCCACAGCAACATCTGTCATATCGTGCCGCTTGTTTATTTTATTGTTTTATTTGTTTAATATTTTATTTCGAGGATAACGGAATAAGCAGTCATGTGCCCTTTTGCATCTAGTCCCCGTGTGTATGCAGATTTGTACATTTTTTGTTCAATGTGTCTGTCTGCGTGTATGTGCATGTGTCTTTGCAGATGCTCTATCCATATCTATCTTTCTGTTTTTTCTAGGCATTCATCATCAGCGTGCATAAATCATATACTCACCTAATTTATTCAAGGGGCTTATGCACTTTAAGAGAGAAAAAAAATGCATGACCAAAAATGATGAGGAAAAAAACCCTAACATCAATAGCTGTTTGTCGATTCTTTATTGGCAAAATCTGCAAGAAGCCGCAGTTAATTACTGTGCACAATCCTGCACTGTGTCACACTAATCACCACGCAATACACACCACTTATAACTCCCATTCACACGCACAAAAAAAACAACAAAAAAAGCCGCAAGCTGCAAGGTGCCTTGCTAACCGTATTGAACCGTGTTGCGTTGGCAGTTACATAAGCTGATTAATGTGAGTGTCGATATTTCTGATGACTGTTTGTTGATATTGGGTAAGGAGACTGTATTACACGTCGTCATGTTTCGCGATAATATTTTGGTATGAAATTATTGAGGAAATGAACCAGTAATAATAAGGAGAGAGCAGGGTTAGGGGGGAGGGGAGGGAGGGAGAGAGAGAGAGTTGGTTGGTTGATTGATTGATTGATTCATTCATTGATTCATTCATTCATTCATTCATTCATTCATTCATTCATTCATTCTTTGACTGATAATCTTTATTCCCAGGGTTACAGATAAGTAGACAGACAGACAGACAGACAGACAGACAGACAGACAGACAGACAGACAGTCAGATATAGGAAACTCGAGGGGGGGGGGAGATTTTAAAGCGTAGAAGAAAGTG
>CM060325.1:21151254-21153754 GCA_030674155.1 Stramonita haemastoma | reverse complement strand
AAGCGTCAGACCACAACATAAAAGAGTACAAAAAGGCCTAGGTTGATGAGAGAACTCTTAAATATGTACTGTACGAAAATTAAACTGGTATCAAATAGCTATAGCTGCAAAATAAAGACAGATATGTGTGTAACTGTATCAAGGTTGTGAATACACCCGGAAAAAGAAAGGAATCTATCTATCTATCAATCTATCAATCTATCTATCTATCTATCATCTATCTATCTATCCCGCAGTCTGGCGACCGTTGGGGCAACCCATGAAGACTTGACAACCAGTTCCCCTCCATTCCTCTCTCTGTTCTGCCTTTCTCGGGTTTTTGTGAAACCCTGCCAAAGAAAGGACAAACAATTTTTTTTAAAAAAAGAAAGAAAGAAAGAAACGACAACTAGTAATAAGAAAAACGACAAACAAGCAATAATAAACAGGGGATAGATGTATTAAGGGACACAACAAGCCACAATGAAAGCACAAACAAGTGTTCCCGGGATCCCTCAAAAATTTCAAATTTAAAATATAGTAAAAAGGTAAAGGGGTTCCCCATAACCCCAATGCGTAGGGAGCGAGGGAACAATTCCCCTTCCCTTCTCTCTCTCTCCCTTTTCTCTCTCTCTCCCCCCCCTCTCTCTCTCCTTCCCCTCCCTTCTCTCTCTCTCTCTCTCTTCCTCCTCTTTTCCCCCTCTTCTTCTTCTCTTCTCTCCTCTCCTCTCTCCTTTTCTCCTCCTCCCTCGCTCCCTTTCTCTCTTCCCCCTCTTTTTCTTTCCTTTCCTCTTTTTTCTTCGTTTTCCCCTTTAAAATTTATAAAAATTTTTTTCAATTCCCCGTTAAAAAATAAAGGGCCCCCTCTCACCCCCTCTCCCCCCTCTCTCCTCCCCTCTCCCTCTCTCCCCTCCTCCCTCCCCCTTCTCCTCTCTCTCGCCCCTCTTCTTCCTCTCTCTCCCTCGCGATTGGTTTTTCTCGCTCATCCTCATCTTGTATTCCTTCCCTTTTCTTACAACAAGACAGAGCAGACAGACAGAGAGACAGAGAGAGCTCTGTAAAACGAAAAAAATTTGGGTTGCCCTAAAATGAAGCCCGATTTTTTGTGGGTGGTTGAAAATTGAATAATTGATGAGTAGGCTTCTTTTAACTTTTCCCTTTGCTAAATCAATGGAAAAAAAAAGCGCTGTTTTTCTTAAAGACACAAAGTGTTATTGAACACTGCACTGGGGGGAAAAAGAATTCCTTCACGCGATGTCTTAGTTTATTGCAGTGTGGGACGTGACGGGGTGGAAAGTTAAACAAGAGCGAAAGTGGTGTGTGTGCGTGGTGTGTGTGGTTTTGGTGTGGTTGTTGTGTGTGTGTGTGTGTGTGTGGTGTGTGCGCGCGCGCGCGCGTGTGTGTGTTTGTGCGTGCGCGCGCGCGGGGGTGGTTTTTTTCTTTTATTTTTAGGGTAATGGAAAATCACTCGGTGCTTTTTTTTAACATCTACTCCTTTTGGTGTGCAGTTTTAAAAATTTTGTAATCCGTTCCCCCCGGAAAGGAAGGTTGACTCTTCCGGAAGAGGAACAATTTTTAAAGTGCTCAAGATTTTCTGCGAGCGTTTCACCGGGACCTCGGTTTTATAGTCTTATCCAAGGACGTGTGTGGGGTTTTGTGTCGCGTGTTTGTGAGAGAGAGAGAGAGAAAGGGGGGGGGGGGGGGGGGGGGGGAGAGAGGAGAGAGAGGGGGGGTGTGTGTGTGTATGAGGGAGAAGAATTTTGTGTGATGTGAATGTGAGTGTGTGTGATGCTTTTCTTTTAAATTTTAATGACATCCATACCCTACCATGGGGGAAACAGACACAGACACAGACCGACAGACAGACAGACAGACAAAACAAATATGGATCTATCAGTATATTGACAAAACCTTTTTTCCGCCTAGCACATAGGGAGAAAAAGAAAAGGACGCCCCTGCTGGGGCTTTTTTATGTTGTATGTGTCCACACAGCTACACCATGACTGGGGCCCCACCGCTCTGTCTCTCTCTGTCCCTGCCCTTTCCCCTGTTCTTCCTCACGGCTCCCTTCCTCTCCCCGCTTTGAAAGAAGGCACCCAATACAAGGGGAAATTTCTGATAATTGGGCCGAAGAGAAAAGAAAAAGGCTGTGTGAAAAATTTAAAAATGGGGGTGGGGGGGGGGGAGGATTTGGGGGGGGGGGGTTAGGGGGGGAGGGGAAATATTTGGGGTGGGGGAATGAGTGTGGGATGGGGGTAAGAGGGGGGGGGTGGGGGGGGAAGGGGTGGATGGTAGTACTAATTTCCAGGGTGGGGTAACTGAGAGTGGTGGGTGCTTTTTATGACTGGGTGTTGTGGGGGGGGGGTGGGGGGGAGGGGGGGGGAGGTTTGGGGGGTGTGGTGTGTGTTTTGAGTTTGGTGTGGTGGTGTGTTGTGTGTGTTGCGTGTGTCGCTATTTGCCTTGCTGTGGAGGTGTCCCGTGGGAGGATGGTTTTTTTTTTTTTTTTTTATTTATTCTTTTT
>CM060325.1:21148659-21151154 GCA_030674155.1 Stramonita haemastoma | reverse complement strand
TCTCTCTCTCTCTCCTCTCTCTCTCTCTCACATATGCATTTCAATCTAATTTATTGCCCTTCAGAGATTCAGCACCGCCACTACCATATCAATAAATAAAAATTAAAATATTTTTAAAAACCCACCTTTCCCCCACTCTTCCCCTCTCTCCTCATCACACAGAGAAAAAAAAAAGAACCAATGATTTCCCTGGCCCCCCAAAAATAGAGCTAGCTTTTTTTTCCGTATGATTAATCACATTGAAGCAATACGAGCAGGGAAGTCAGTGTGATGCTGGCCGTGTCTGAAATTAACTGTAAAATATCCCGGAACTGCTTCTGAGTAGAACAGATTTCTCATACTGGCGGACAATGGATTGCTACCTCAGTGCACTGAGCAGATTCTTCGTGCCTGTCCGAGAGAGAAAAAATGGAGTTGGGGACCTTTATGGAGTGAGGGAAGGGGGGGAGAAGGAAGGGGTAACACACACACACACACACACACACACACACAACACACACACACCACACACACACACACACACACACACACACACACCACACACACACACACACACACACACAAATACAAAAATAACCAAAGAGGGGGTGGGGGAGGAAGCATTCTCAGTCAGTGGTGTACTGAGTCTTTCACTGTTGGGTAAAGCGTTTGATGGAAGAATGATAGAGAGAAAGAGTAGTTTTTGACTGAAACCTGGCTCCAGCCATTAATTTGGGGCTGTATTGTTCTCTAGTGGTTTTGTACTCTCTGACTGACTTGCGTTATAACAAAGAGACAGATGAGAGATTAGTCAAGAGAAAGGTGTACGGAAAAGTAGTTGTTCCTAGCTAGAAACGTGGTGCGTGGTTATCTAAATTTTATATATATATATATATATATATATATATATATATATATATATATATATATATATATATATATATATGTGTGTGTGTGTGTGTGTGTGTGTGTTGTGTGTGTGCATGTGTTTGTGCGTGCGAGCGCGCACGCGTGTGTGTGTACATGTGATATTATATGATTTATATTATATATACGCATATAAAAAAAATTTGATGAAAATAAGAGAGATTTATTTATTGATTTTAAGCCAAATTCTATGTGTTTAGAACAGCGTCAGACCACTACATAAAAAGAGTACAAAAGGCCTAGGTTGATGAGAGAACTCTTAAATATGTACTGTACGAAAATTAAACTGGTATCAAATAGCTATAGCTGCAAAATAAAGACAGATATGTGTGTAACTGTATCAAGGTTGTGAATACACCCGGAAAAAGAAAGGACTATCTATCTATCTATCTATCTATCTATCTATCTATCTATCTATCTATCTATCTATCTATCTATCTCGCAGTCTGGCGACCGTGGGGGCACCCATGAAGACTTGACAACCAGTTCCCTCCATTCCTCTCTCTGTTCTGCCTTTCTCGGGGTTTTGTGAAACCCTGCCAAAGAAAGGACAAACAATTTTTTTAAAAAAAGAAAGAAAGAAAGAAACGACAACTAGTAATAAAAAAACGACAAACAAGCAATAATAAACAGGGGATAGATGTATTAAGGTGACACGAACAAGCCACATGATAGCACAAACAAGTGTTGGCAATGTCTACAGCAGAAGGACTGTAGAACCGTACTCAGTGCTCATAAGACTCCTAGAGAGATGTTTAGGTAGAGAAAGGTCAGGAACTGGCAGCTCTGTATATAAACTATCAAGGACAGCTGTAAAAGTCTTCATCCAGCATCCCTCTACAAGTAACATTTAAGATATAGTAAAAAGGTAAAGGTGTCCCATAACCTATGTGGTCGTAGGGGAGCGAGGCATCAGAGACCTCAGCTTCTCTAGGGCCAGCATATTGAGGGCGGCGCCCATCTCCTCTCCATCGCTGCTTTACTACCTTCCCTGACCCTAAAGAGGGCAGGCAGCCATTTACAGTTGGGTGAACTGGGGGACTGTACTGAAACCAAGGCGTGCAAACGGTCACCCATCCAATTGGTAACCACGCTCGATGCTGATTAGCTTTAACTTGGGGAAAGCGAGGGCTCTGACCACTGAACTATCCCGTCCCCCTAAGATGTACGATTTTTAGATGCAGCAGAAGTTTGTTTTAATTCAAGTACCACTTATTAGAATTTCGATTGTCATGTGTAGCAGACATTTGTTTTAAAAAGAAGTACCACTTAGTATTATTACGATTTTCAAATGCTGCAGAATGTTTTTTTAATTCAAGTACCACTTAGTATCATCAATATTTTCATGTGTAGCAAACATTTGTTTTGATTCAAGTACCACTTAGTATTAGTTCCATTTTCAAGTGTAGCAGAAATGTGTTTCATTTCAAGTGCCACTTTGTACGATTTTCAAGAGGAGCCAATTTCGGGAGGAGGGGCGGGGGGGGGGGGTTGCTTTATTTTTCACACATGTGCTTTATGAGAAACGCTAACAGGAGAATGAAAGGAAAATTGAAAACGTGTAGGTGCTTAACTTACAACTGAGACAT
>CM060325.1:21121159-21146159 GCA_030674155.1 Stramonita haemastoma | reverse complement strand
TCATTTATTCTTTTATATCGATGGTCATGAAATAAGCACCCGTGTGCCTTTTCACATCCAGTCCCTGTGTGCATTTGGTTTCGGAAATTTTTTCAAATGTTCCCACTTGCATACAATGGATGGCTCTTTCGAAAAGTGGAACAGGTTTTAACATGTGCGCAAGATGTTCTGCGTGCGTTCAAACACAGGCCTCAGTTTATAGTCTAATGCGAAGAACGTTGTTTGTGTGTGTGTGTGTGTGTGTGTTGTGTGTGTGTGTGTGTGTGTGTGTGTGTGTGTGTGTGTGTGTGTGTGTTTCTGTCTCTCTCTCCGTCGACATGCCTGCCTGCCTGTCTGTCAATCTGTCTGTCTATCTGTCTGTCTGCCTGTGTGTCAGTGTATGTGTGCGCGTGTACGCAATGACTTATTGCAAATGAAACTGCGTATGTTCCAGACTTAGCGAAAATCAAATTCCATTTTCCACGGTTTTTAATGACTCCCACGCCCGTATATCACTAGTGCAATTATGTCGCCTGTAGGCTACGATTAGAAAAAAAAAAAGTACTGAAAAAAAACAACAACAAAAAGAATCAGTGGCATAATATCTTTTTCACATGTTTTTAAATTCTTTTTTTTTTTTTTTTTTTTTTGGGGGGGGGCTGTTTTGTTTTTGTTAGTGTGGGTTTCTCTGGCAGTCACGCATTCATTCTATAATTTATACCAGTGCATGTCTCACGTTATAATTATAACAAGTCTCTACCCAACTTTTGAGGCATGCATGCATTCTCCGTTTTTTTTGTGTGGAATTGCGAACTGGGTGGGTGTTTTCTTTATCTACTGTACACACAGTGGCATTGATTTATCATAGCATTGAAGGCCAAGTCTTTTGTCGTGTGAAGATAAAAACTTTTGCTTATACGTAGCTTTAAAAAAAAAGCAAAACTTTTTTTTTTAAAGCGAAGACAGAAAAGAGAAGTGTGGGTGTGGGGTTTTATAGTTTTGGGTGTTTGGGGTTAATCAAGTGACATATCCTGCACTAACCTAGATTGAATGAGTCCGTTCAGCCACCTGCATTGACGGTTGACGAATGGGTTAAAACAACAATAAAGAATCGACTGTGTCAACAGGGTGCACTTGAGTGTAGATAAATCTGGGATCAGGGAGTGTGGTGGTGGTGTGGTGGTGGAGGAGGTGAGGGGTGAGTGTGTGCGTGGGTGTGTGGAGAGAGATGGAGAG
Organism: Stramonita haemastoma; assembly: GCA_030674155.1. NCBI lineage: Eukaryota > Metazoa > Mollusca > Gastropoda > Neogastropoda > Muricidae > Stramonita > Stramonita haemastoma. The sequence continues at coordinate 21,144,944 of CM060325.1, read as the reverse complement.
AAGAGAGAGGAGAGAGAGAGAGAGAGAGAGAGAGAGAGAGAGAGAGAGAAGAGAGAGAGAGAGAGAAAGTGTGTGTGTGTGTGTGTGTGTGTGTGTGTGTGTGTGTGTGTGTGTGTGTGTGTGTGTGTGTGTGTGTGTGTGCACGTGTTCGTGTGTGTCTGTACTGTGTGCGTGTATGAGGGTGCATGTGTGTCTAGCTGTGTGTGTATGAGGGTGCATGTGTTTGTGTGTGTATAATGTGTGTGAATATGTGTGTATTTGTGTGCGTATGTGAGAGTGTGCGCGTTGTGGGAGGAGGGTGGAGGAGGGGGAAGAAGGAAGGGGAGATCGATACAAACCACCCAAGTTGGCGGGAGGGGAGGAGGGGGGGGTCGTACTAAAAACGCACTTTCTCATTTGACTCGGTTTCCTTGGGTTGCAGGGAAAGTAGGTTTTAATTGTGAACATAAACGGAGCGGGTGCGGCAAGGGTTATTCACGACTCCACCCCCACCCCCCACCTCTTCCTCCACCACCACCCCTCCCTGCCCCCTTATACTGATACGAGGAGGCTTGAGAAAAACGAATGAAAGCGTTCTCTCTCTCTCTCTCTGCACCTCTGTCTGTCTGTCTGTCTGTCTGTCTGTCTCTCTGTCTGACTCAAGAGCGCATACATAATCTGGGTGACTCCTAGCCTGTTAAGCCGAGAAAGTCCCCACAACAACTACATCTAAACTGACACAAACCCCCCTTTTATTTATTTATTTTTTATTTTATATCGAGGATAATGGAATAAGCACTCGTGTGTCTTTTTACATCCAGTCCCCGTATGTATACAGTTTTGTAAAATTTTGTCGTCTGTTCCCACTGGCACAAAATGGCCTACTCTTCCGAAAAGCGGAACAAGATTCATTGTGTGTGCAAGACGTTCTGCGAGTGTTCGCACACGGGGCCTCGGTTTATAGGACTTTGGGGGAGACTGATGTTAACTCCAGGGGGGAAAAAATCCCCTTGAACAGGATTTGAACCAGCGCAATGTTCTAACCACTAGGCTATCCCGTCCCCCCTCCCCGAAACTGTCAGCAGTTTTCAGGTCACCCAGACATTGTAGATCAGTAGGAAGGAGTTCCAGAGTGTTTAGTTGTAGAGAGCTGGGTGTCAAGGTGGTGAGGAGTGGGTTAGTAGTAGTGTAAGAGAGGTGCAGCAGTTTGTGTTGAAAACACTGTTTTAAGGTTTAAAGCTGGGAATGATTGTTTCCTCTCTCTCCTGCATTGCAAGTTTGTGGCACTAATGACCGGTTAGGGAAGATTTCTCACTGACACTAACTAATGTTGCCGTTGCCTAATCGTTGTTTAAGTCTTTTGTCTGTCTGTCTGTCTGTCTGTCTGCTGTGTCTGTATGTGTCTGTCTGTCTGTCTGTGTCTGTTTGTCTGTCTGTCTGTCTGTCTGTCTGTCTGTCTGTCTGTCTGTCTCTCTCTCTCTCTCCTCTCTCTCTCCTCTCTTCTCTCTCCTCTCTCTCTCTCTCTCTCTCTCTCTCTCCTCTCTCTCTCTCTCTCTCTCTCTCTCTCTCTCTCTCTCTCTCTCTCTTTTCTCTCTCTCACGCGCATGCACGCGCGCGCGCGCGTGTGTGTATGTGTGTGTGTACATGAGCACGCACACAAGCAGACAAACACACACACGCGCGCGCGCGCGCGCGCGCACGCACCCACCCGTACACGTGTGCGCGCACGCGTAATCATGTTTGCTGGTTGGTTCATGGCTTTTTTAAAATCCAAATAGCATCCTCTCCTCTTCTCTCTCCACCCATCCACCCACCCCACTCCACACCCCGAAATTTCATGAATAGATGAATGTATCTCTCTGCGTCTTTTTCGAAATATAGTTATAGGGAGGAACAATTCAATCCAGTCTTCTTGTTTATAGCCCCGCCGACCTCATAGACCTTTTTCGTGCTGTCACATCTTCAATATTTAAATCTCAGAATAAAACTGTCGCAACTATATAATATATACAAGTTAAAACATGGTATAAAACCAACTCCACTGTCCTTCCTCGTATCAACACCCTGACCAACCATAATTATTATTTATATAAAAAAAACCAGCATGCACACAGGTGTTGTGTTTAGACACCATCCCTGATCTGAGGGGGGAAAAAATATTGGGTAGGCGCTGCACTTGTGGCGACGCGCTCTCCCCGGGGAGAGCAGCCCGAATTTCACGCAGGGAAATCTGCTGTGACATAAAGTGGTATAAAATAAAATAAATAAGGGTCAGACCAGGACGGGCTCGGTGTTGTGGGAGAAATTAACGACGCAGAAAATAGGAGCAAGGATTTTTTTTTTAAGTGAAATAAAATAGACTTGTATCCTGGGTTTCCCTCCCACCAGTCTTCAGGTATCGATAAGTTGACAAGCCACACAGCGGAAAATCGATAACTTGTCGCCAGAATGAGCGGAAAGAGGGAAGACGTGCTGTATTGTTGAACATCAGAAAATAAATGTCCTTACAGGGTTAGCCTCTCTCCACTTAACGTGGTGCCTACTTTGTGAACCCAGCTGGTTCTTGTGGTGTTTAACGCATGTGGCAGTCAAGGCATGCCTTTGTAGTAGAGTCTTTGGGGGGAGGGGGGTCTTTTTTTTAGCGTTATGGCATTCTAGGTTATAATCTGTAAAATCTTTGTTCAACTGTTGGCAAGAGTTCTGGTTGCTCTCCTCTCTCTCTCTCTCCTCTCTCTCTCTCTCTCTCTCTCTCTCTCTCTCTCTCTCTCTCTCTCTCTCTCTCTCTCTCTCTCTCTCTCTCTCTTCTCTCTCTCTCTTCCTGAAATTTTTTTCTTGATTATAATCGTTATTCAGGGCAGGCAAGGTCTGCAGGTGAAAAAAACAGTATGTCAATACTTTTCTGTCATCCTTAGAAATAAAGACGATCAACTGATCAATCAGTCTCTCACTGGCCTGTCTTCCTGTTTCTTTCTTTTTTTGTGTGGTATTTCTTTCTATTTCGGGGTTTGGGTTGTTGTTTTTTTATTGGGGGTTTTTCCCATTCTTTCGTTTTTTATATCGGGTTTTGTGTATTTGTTTACATTTCCCTCAATTTTTTTTCATTCGTTCTTTTGTACACCTTTCTAAGGGGGGGGGGGGAATGGGGGGGGGTTGTTTACTCCACTTTTTCTGCTGTTTTCTTTTTTTTCTTCCTTCTTTCTTTTTTGTTTAATTTTTTTTTTAAATAGTTTGTATTTCTTTCTGTTGTGCTTCTTAATCAAAGTGACTGTCTTGTTTTTGTTCATTCTTTTATTTAGTGTCTTTTAAAAGTTATTTCATTTCTTCCTTTTTTTCTTGACCTGGCGTATTTTTTCTTCTTTGATTCTTACTCCTGACGTATCTCTTGCACAGGTAGTGAGGGGTGTGTTGCTGTATATTGGTCAAGTAGGGAGGGGTGTGTTGCTGTGTGTGTTAATCAAGTAGTGAGGGTTGCGTGGCTTGAGGTCAAGTAATGATGGGGTGTGTTGTGCTGTATATTGGTCAAGTAGTGAGGGGTGTGTTGCTGTATGTTGGTCAAGTAGTGAGGGGTGTGTTGCTGTATATTGGTCAGGTAGTGAGGGGTGTGTTGCTGTATATTGGTCAGGTAGTGAGGGGTGTGTTGCTGTATATTGGTCAGGTAGTGAGGGGTGTGTTGCTGTATATTGGTCAGGTAGTGAGGGGTGTGTTGCTGTATATTGGTCAGGTAGTGAGGGGTGTGTTGCTGTATATTGGTCAGGTAGTGAGGGGTGTTTGCTGTATATTGGTCAGGTAGTGAGGGGTGTGTTGCTGTATATTGGTCAAGTAGGGAGGGGTGTGTTGCTGTGTATTGGTCAAGTAGTGAGGGGTGTGTTGCTGTATATTGGTCAAGTAGTGAGGGGTGTGTTGCTGTATATTGGTCAAGTAGGGAGGGGTGTGTTGCTGTGTATTGGTCAAGTAGGGAGGGGTGTGTTGCTGTGTGTGTGTTGGTCAAGTAGTGAGGGGTGTGTTGCTGTATATTGGTCAGGTAGTGAGGGGTGTGTTGCTGTATATTGGTCAGGTAGTGAGGGGTGTGTTGCTGTATATTGGTCAGGTAGTGAGGGGTGTGTTGCTGTATATTGGTCAGGTAGTGATGGGGTGTGTTGCTGTATATTGGTCAGGTAGTGATGGGGTGTGTTGCTGTATATTGGTCAGGTAGTAAGGGGTGTGTTTGTGCTGTATGTTGGTCACACAGATGTCAGTTTCCCCCACTTTCAGCTCCTCTCAGCTGCTAATTATCCCATCCCATCCCAGCCCAGCTGTGGCCAGCTGGTGTTATTTATAGCAGGAGCTGACCACACATGGACTAGGTAAAAGGAAGGAGCAAGCTAAATTTAGCACTCTTGAGTAGGCCTTACTGTATGATGTTGGATTTGTGCAGTCTGGTCAAGAAGTGAGGGGTGTGTTGTGTTGTGTGTTGGTCAAATAGTGAGGGTGGTGTTGCTTGATGTCAGGTAGGTGTGTTGCTGTGTGTTGTCAAGTAGTCAAGGGGTGTGTTGCTGTGTGTTGCAGCTCTGCCAACAATGGACTGTTTGTGTACTCCCGCCAGGACAGGAACCGGCCCATCAATGTTCCGAACCCTCATGGTAAGTAACCTTGTCTCTGTTTGTCTGTTTGTTTGTCAGTCTGTCGGTCGGTCTGTTTGTCGGTCTGTTTGTTTGTCTGTCTGTCTGTATGAAGGCCGGGACAGGAACAGTGCTATCAGTGTCCCTAACTCTCATGGTAAGGCTGTTTGCCTCTGTCTGTGTCCGTTACTCTGTCTGTCTGTCTGTCTGTCTGTCTGTCCGTCTGTCCATCTGTCTGTCTGTCTGTCTGTCTGTCTCTGTCTTTCTGTCTGTCTGTCTGTCTGTCTCTCTCTCTCTCTCTCTCTCTCTCTCTCTCTCTCTCTCTCTCTCTCTCTCTCTCTCTCTCTCTCTTCTCTCTCTCTTCTCTCTCTCTCTCTCTCTCTCTCTCTCTCTCTCTCTCTCTCTCTCTCTCTCTCTCTCTCTCTCTCTCTCTCTCCTCTCTCTCTCTCTCTCTCTCTCTCTCTCTCTCTCTCTCTCTCTCTCTCTTTCTCTCTGTCTCTCTCTCTCTGTCTGTCTGTCTGTCTGTCCGTCTTTAGGCCAGGACAGAAACTGCCCTATCAATGTACCTAACCCTCGTGGTAAGTCTCTCTGTCTCTGTCTGTCTGTCTGTGTGTATGTCTGTCTGTCAGTATGTCTGTCTGTCTGTGTATATGTATCTCTGTCTCTGTCTGTCTGTCTGTGTGTATGTCTGTCTGTCAGTATGTCTGTCTGTCTGTGTATATGTCTCTCTGTCTCTCTGTCTCTGTCTGTCTGTCTGTGTTTCTGTGATAGTTGTAGCGATAGTACATCAAGTTTGCTTATGTGTGTGCTGTTGGTGTGCGTGCCTGTGTGTCTGTGGTGATGTGTGTCTGGTTTTCCTTTGGCTTTTTTTTCTCTTTTTTTTTGTTTCTTTCCTTCTTTTTTCTCTCTTTCTTTGCTTTTTTCTTTCTTTCTTCTTTTCTTTTCTTGTTTGGTGTTTGTTTTATTTTTTCACACCCCACTTCAGAAATGAAGATTTATATGCTGGTGTGAAGGACCACTAACTGAGAACGAATGTAGGAGAATATGTATTTAAAAGGGTATAGTGTGTGTGTGCGCGCGCGCGTGCGTGCGTGTGTGTGTTATTTCATTCTTTTATTTCGAGGATAATGGAATCTGCACCATATGATTTTTTTTACATCCGGTACCCGTGTGTATACGGTTTTATAAATCTGGTTATATATTCCAACCGGCTCTCAATGGCCTACTCTTTCGAAAAGCGAAACGAGTTTTAACGTGTGCATAAGATGTCCTGCATGCATGTGCACACGAAACCACGGTTTATAGTCTAATCCGAAGAAATTTTAGGGGGTAATGGAGTGGGCACTGATCTCAACTCCAGAGGAAAAATCCTCTTGAACGGGATTTAAACCCAGGTCAGCACATCACGAACACATTACTGATCACCAGGCTATCCCGTCACCAGTTTTGTGTGTGTGTGTGGTGTGTGTGTGTGTGTGTGTGTGTGTGTGTGTGTGTGTGTGTGTGTGTGTGTGTGTTTGGTGTTGTTGTTGCTGTTGCTGCTGCTGCTGCTGCTGCTGTTGCTGTTGTTTTATTGTTTTATTGTTTTGTTGTTGTTTCCTATCGAGGATAATGGAATAAGCACTCGTGTGCTTTTTTTTACATCCAGTCCCCGTGTGTATGCAGTTTTGTAAATCTTGTCATCTGTCTGTGTGCGTGCGTCGTGTGTCTGTGTGTGCGTGCGTGCATGTGTGTTCAGCCGTGGTGTTTTCAGATCTGCATCCAGAACCGGTACAAGCTGAACAAGAAGTACCGAAAATGGCTGGCGCTGTCCCAGACAGAGGGAGCAGATGGCACTGTGCGAGCCATGCTGGGTCAGGCCAAGGTACTGTCATTGGCTGTTTGTTTGTGTTTGTTTGTCTGGCTGTTTGTTTGTGTGTTTGTCTGGCTGTTTGTTTGTGTGTTTGTTTGTATATATGTCTGGATGTGTGTCTGTTTTTATGTTTGTCTGTCTGTTTGTCTAGCTGTTTCTCTCTCTCTCTCTCTCTCTCTCTCTCTCTCTCTCTCTCTCTCTCTCTCTCTCTCTCTCTCTCTCTCTCTCTCTCTCTCTCTCTCTCTCTCTCTCTCTTCTCTCTGAAATATATTCTCTCTCTGTCTCTGTCTCTGTCTCTCTCTCCCTCTCTCTCTCAGAAATATGTAATATATATATATATATATATATATATTATATATATATATTATATATATATGCACACACACAAACACATACACATATATAATATATATATATAACAGATAGAATATATTGATGTGTGGAAGAGAGAGAGAGAGAGAGAGAGAGAGAGAGAGAGAGAGAGAGAGAGAGAGAGAGAGAGAGAGAGAGAGAGAGAGAGAGAGAGAGAGAGAGAGAGAGAGAGAGCTAGGTAAATGGTTATGAACCCTCAGTGGTATTGTGTGTAGAAGTACGTGAATGTCAGTATTTGTTTCTGCCATGTATGATTCTCATTTCTTGGGGACGGATTTTTTTCTTGGAAGATTATTGTATGGGTCTTGTCCTTTGTTTCCAGCTTAACTCTTTGAAACGTTACTCGTTCTTTCTTTGTCAAAAAGCACTATAATGAGTAAATCGAATTGGATATAAAGTGAAATGTGGAAATAGTTTTTTTTTAACAAATTGATGTCAAACTTCATTGTCGGGTTTATATAGATGGTTGGGTTTTTTCGGGGGGGGGGGGGGGTGAAAAAGGCAAATATTCTGGTTTGAAATGGTAGATATTTACCTAGAGGTCAAAGCCCAAGCGCCTGAGAAGTGAACAGTTCTCTCTCAACAGATACGTAATTTCCTTGGAACGCTCATCATCACCTGATTTAAATGAAGCTCACCTGAGAAATAAACTGGGTTTTTTTCCAACAGATAAGGGAATTTTCTGATTCACTCATCATTACTTGGTGAACACGAAGCTTCCTTTATGAAGTGCACATTAGTATTGCCAAGTACGTTCTCATTCTGGTTGATGTAATATCACCCTTCAAACGTACGTTTCTCTGTCAGTGTCCAGGGTGAGTGTACTTACTCAATTTGACCACTAATCCATTCAACCTGAGTTTCCTTTTGATGCTGCAACGCGAACATGAAGAACTGATTATCTGGCCGCACTGTTTCTATGCTGTATTTTTTTTGTATTGGTGTTTGTCTTCGCCCGTCAGTAGTTTACGTTTCTTTTGAAAGTTGTGGATGTGTGCGTGTTTGGAGTACGGACACTTATGTAGGTGTGCGTGTATGTTTGTACGCTCAAGTAGCAGGCAGGTAAGTGTGGAGGTGATTAATCGTGACGTCGGTTCTTTAGGTACCGTTTATAAGTGTTTTGCACTTGAGAGCAGAAGGGTCTGTTTCATCTTCAAAAAGAAAGCCACTAGACAAACACTTCGCGACATATGAAGATATAGTTGTTTAGGTCTCCGAGAAAGCTTCGGGACAAACTGCTTGTCTTTGCAGTCAAGTAAGTGTCTGTTTCTGTCCACAAAGTCAACTGCTTATCAATGTATTATCTATTATTATTTATTCTTTTATATCGAGGATAATGGAACAAGCACTTTTTTACATCCACTCCCCGTGTGTATGCAGTTTTTTTGTAAATCCTGTCATCTGTTCCCACCAGCACACGATGGCCTACTCTTACGAAAAGCGAAACAGGATTTAACGTGTGCGCAAGATGTTCTGCGTGCATTCGCACACGAGGCCTTGGTTTATAGTCTTATCCGAAGGACTATGCTCCATGAGATGTGCTTTTTTGTATAGGATTTGTGACTATTTTAACACCCCCCCCCCCCCCCCCCCCAAAAATCTGCGTAGTCGGAATGCAGTTACCTTCATGGTGGGTAAAAAAGGAATTGCATACGCAAAATCGCACCATTGGTGAACCTTGTCGCTCTAGCTGAGGAATGGTTAGGGGTTTGGGGGGTGGGGGAAGGGGAAGCAGAACGAGTTCATTATCTGTGTAAAACCTTGTTGTTTGGAAGCAAGAACTGTTTCAGCTTTCTTTTTATTTCTATTTCAGACCTTGGCATCGAGTCCTTGTCTGTAATGAGGGAAAGTTTTGTTGGAGGTTTTTTTTTTTAATTTTAACAAATTGGCTTGTTCTTTCTTAGGCAGTGAGGGTTAAAAAAAATTTACACGGACTGTTCACACATAATTACTTCGGCATCCAACTCTCTCTCACACTCAAACACACACACGCGCGCGCACGCGCGCGCAGGCACACACGCACACACGCGCACTCACACACATACACATACACGCATGTACGCATGCACACATACACACACATTCACAGACACACTCACAAACATACACACACGCACGCACGCGCAAACATACACAGTTCTGGGACCAAGACACATCAATTCTATGATGTTTAGCCATATCTCTTATTCGTTCGAAATTATCGTATGTCCAAGAGGTCTTTTTCAGTGTTCCTAAGTATTTACCTAAAAAAAATACAAAGTATAGACTGCAAAGCATACAGGCTTGCTCTTGGTGTGCCTTATCACGCCTCAGCTCTGGGAACGTATAACGAAGTCGGCATATTACCTTTAGATGATTACCGTCAACTAGCATGTACTAAACATGTGCTTAGAAACAGAACAACTGGAAACTTTATTTCAGAAGAAATACAAGTGAAATCAGAATTGAATTTTCCTAAAAGAGCAAAATCTATGTCCTCTTTAGTGCCCATAAGTACATACGTGTCTGATCTTGTACAAAACTCTGAAGTCAGTCAACACAGCATGGGTCCAAGAGAAGCAATCTTTCCTTGCCCATCTTGGGAGATGAAAAAAAGCACACTTTGATATAGAGGTGTCTGATGTAAATAAGAATAACTATCTAAAACTAATGGTTTGTGATGTATGTTCCCACATTCATCATAAATATTTTGACCTTTTACAAATTTACACAGACGGATCACGTCTAGATAATCAAGAAACAGGTTCTGCTTTTGTTATACCAGCGTTGAAAATTGAAAAATCATATCATGTGGGTAAACATCACTCGATATTTACAGAACTAGAAGCAATATTGATGGGCCTTACCTATATTCTTAATTTGCCATTGTGTGTAGTTTAAATCCTTCTTTGCGTTGACTTAAAGTCAGTATTGTATGCTTTAAAATCCCCATGTAACAAGAAAACATCGAAAATTACATTAGAGATTAAGCATGTCATACATCTCTTGACCTTAACAGGGATAAGTGTCAATTTTTGTCGGGTGCCTTCACACTCTGGATTCTTTCCAAATGAGTGGGCAGATAGAGCTGCTAAAAATGTTGCAAAACATGGACGGGATTCAATAGATTTGCATGTGCTTTTATCCTTGCAAGAAGGAGCTTACTAGGACATAAATCATGGAGAAAGCTCACCGAAACAAATCAGCAGAATAAGAGATTGTTAAATAGAACTGCGATCAATACCGATGATTTAACAGTTGTCAATCATTCAAAGACGTGTAAATGTTTTCACGTCAAGAAGAATCAATACACTATTTCATGAAACGAAACGCACTGATAACCAAATTCAGCAAAAATGGTAAATGTCTGTGTGGTGAGAAAATCACTAATACACATATACTTTTTGACTGCAAGAGTGTTAAACCTTCCATGCCCCATTTTTCTGAAAACTCCCTCACATTCAGTACATTGGCATTTGAAATTGTAAAAGGACTCTATACAGCCCCGTAGGACATTTGTTATAGTTGTATTAACGTTAATGAGTTGTTATATTTTTGTTATTCCTGTTGCATAGTTACCAAGTCTGTTTGTGGGATGTATTTCCTTTCTTTTTTTTTTTTTGGGGGGGAACACTTTTTTTCTTCGTCTAGAAGACAACGACACACAACACACACACCACACACACACACACACACACACACACACACACACACACACACACACACACACACACACACACGCAAGTGCACACGCACGTGTGCGCGCGCACACACACACCACACACACACACACACACCACACACACACACACACACACACACACACACACACACACACACACACACACACACACACGCCATCACCTCGTGCTGATCACAAACTCTGCTACTCCCTCCTGAACTTTTCACTTCAAATAAGGATTTTCTTTTCTTTTTTTGTACACTGATGCTGGGGGAAGTTTTGACGTTTGCGCAAACTGGCGCCCGGGCAAAGCAAAGCTAACCTGGCTGTTGACAGAAACTTGTTATTGCCGCAAAGGTAAACAGACGGGGAGTTTAGGGCGTACTAAACCCACTTGGCCAAAGGCCTTCGAAAGCTTCTGAGGCGGTGTACGTTGTTGTTTTTGTTGTTGTTGATGATGATGATGATGATGATGATGATGATGATGATGATGATGATGATGATGATGATGATGATGATGACGACGACGACGACGACGACGACGCTGCTGCTGCTGCTGCTGCTGTTATTGTTGATTTTAACGATGTTGCTGTTGTTGCTAGTGTTGATGATGTTGTTGCTGCTATGTGGAGTCTGTCCAAGGATGTACTCGAGACTGACTCACTGACTCTCTGTCTCTGTCTCTGTCTCTGTCTCTCTCTCTCTCTCTCTCTCTCTCTCTCTCTCTCTCTCTCTCTCTCTCTCTCTCTCTCTCTCTCTCTCTCTCTCTCTCTCTTTCAACTCCTGAACTTTGCTCAACTTAATCCTGAGCATACATACATCACATCAAGATAGCATCATCATTGATACAAATTCTATGCATATATACACAGAAATTACTGTCAGCAAGCCCAAGAGAATAATACACTGCACTGACTCTGAAACTATAAACACGCAGTCGGACTGTGTATTTGCCAGAATTTTATGAGAAGGTTGGTGTGGAATTATTGGAAATAAACAACAGGAAAATGTAAGTAAGCGTCAGAAGAGTTCAAGCATTCACTGCTCATCAGAAGTGCACTATACATTATGAATTTATTGATGTATTCTTTTATATCGAGGAGTTATTTATTTTATTTATTTATTATTTATTCATTTATCTTTTCTTTTATATCGAGGATAATGGGATAAGCACTCATGTGCTTTTTTTACATCCTGTCCCGTGTGTATGCAGTTTTGTGTAGCCAGGCGCAGTAGATTTAGTACCGGTAGAGCTAGCGTGTGAGACAGCGCGACAGGGAGTTATCTCCCATGTGTGTATGCATGTGTGTGTGCGTGCGTGCGCGTGTGTGTGTGTGTGAATGAGTAAGAGATTTTGTAAATAATATTGTTTGTATGCTAGATGTAGTGTGCTAGACTTAGCGCGACAGGAGACTTGATTAGATAATATTCTATGCAATTTTATCGATGTGCAGTACTACTGTTTTCTGACACCTGTAAATTGTGAGACACTTTGTATCTTTAAATAAGCATCCTTAAGTTAGAGGTTTTGTCTTCTTCATAAGACGGTCTTCATCTGTACCTGAATGCTGAGTAGCAAATAAAGAATGACCAGCCAGCTACCGTCTTCCCCTGAGTCTTCTGTTGCCCAATTCATTGCTTGAGAATTGTTGCTTTAGAATTGTTGTTCCGCTCTTTCCCTAACTTGTCTATTCCTTACCTCTCAGTACCATCACAAGTGGCGCTGCGAGCAGGATTAGGGAATGTGGAACTTGAAGGTGGAACTTGGGTGACGGAAGACTCAGTCCAGTCCAGACCAGACCAGGAAACGCATGATGCCTGCCAGCAAGAAGAAGGCTGCCAGCAAGAAAACCAGGACCCCTAACGCGAGCAGGAAGACCAGACGGAGAGACCATGCTTACCTCCTCAGTGACGAAGATCTGCTTACAGCTCTTACCACAAACAGGAAGACCAGACGAAGAGCTGCAGACCATGGTTACTTCCTCACCTATGAAGATCCGGAGACGCGATCCACCCAACCACAACCACTCAACCACAACCACTCAGTGACGAAGTTACGCAAGTTCACTGGCGAAGAGGATGCAGAGGACTTTATCAGAGAGGCTAAAATAATACTGAAGATACAACCAATGAAGAAAACAAATGCAGCAGCATGGTTACTCGGAGCACTGGATGGCCGAGCACGAATAGAAATCCTCTCCAAAGAAGCTGAGGAGATAGACACGCCAAGGAAAATCTTCGCCATCCTGGAGAAAAACTGGGTGAACAATGGGGTCTTACGACACTGTCTTCAGTCTTCTTCCAGAGGAAGCAGGGCCTTGCTGAGCAAATCCATGAATATGCCTCTGCTTTGAAACTGCTGTGGTCCAAGGTTAACGCCACACCAGAATTTACCATGACTCCAATCATACTGACAAATAAATTCATCAATGGGCTTCATCCAGCTACCTTGCGGAGGGACATGAGAAGATTCATTAGGGAGAAGCCAGACTCTTCATTCGAAGATGCCATCGCAGAGGCCCAACATTGGATGAGGGAGGATGGTGGCTTGGACACAGCCTCGGAGCAGATGGCTGTTGAGTCTCTGTTGCAGACTCGGATGCCATCCAGCTGTTAGAAACGAAAATATCCACACTTACGACTGAGAATACAACCCTCAAAGGGAAACTACAAGAATGCCAAGCCTTGGCACGCCAGGCCAGCAACAGCCAGTGGAGAGGTCCACGCCCTGTTTTGATCTGCTGGTGGTGCCAGCACCCAGGCCACCGTGAGGCAGACTGCCAAGCAAAATGGGAGTACCAGCATCAGGCTCAACACCGATGTCCAACAACAAACCCTTTGGAACGACAGCAAAGGCCAGTGAACTCTTTTGAACGGCCAGTGAACTCTTTCGAACGGCCAGTGAACTCTTTCGAACGGCCAGTGAACCGGCCAGTGAACCGGCCAGTGAACTACCAGCGTCGGGTTCAGCAACAGCCATCGGCCTACCAGCGTCGGGCCCTACATCAAACCCCAGGGAATGCCTTCCAACAGCCACGCCAGACCCAGGAAAACTAGAAACCCCCGTTGCCCACAGCCAGGCAACGGGGGCCAGGAAGCAGACCAGCCTAGCTGGAAAATGCCCGACAGCCACCATCACTATCGATGGCACGGATGTGGATGCCCTCATAGACACTGGAAGCGAAGTGACAACAGTTACGGACACCTGGGCAGCAGAACACTTGAGATGTCTGAGTAGAGAGGACTGCCATGTCACCTACGAGCAGTAAATGGAGCAGAGGTGCCTTACTCGGGAATTTTCTTCGTGGACATTATGGTTTTTGGCACCCTCGCATCCCAGTGTCCCCATCCTGGTGGTGAAGGAGCCCAGGGAACCATGTGGCAGGGCGGTAATTAGATTACTTCCCTTGCGATCGGAACTGCCAATCGCAGCGTCGTGGGTGTAACGTTTGGATCCACACCTGTGAATTGTGCGACGTTCTGTATCGTTGGGGGGTGGTCGAAAGCCGTCCTCTGCATGCACTTTGCCCATAGCGGTAAAATGTAGTATTTATGCAGCCTCTCTTTAGAGGCCACATTCCCACTGTCTGACCGTGCTGTCGTTGCCGAGAAGTTGTACAGAGTCGCGGCAGATCAAATATCTGCACTCTGTTACAAAGTGGCGCTGCGAGCAGGATGGAAAGAACTGAGGGCTATTGATTTGAGCGTCAAATACGCTGGTCAGTACCCACTGTGCCTCAGGACGCGGCACAAAGTCAGCGGTGGTGGATGTGGCAGGGCGGTAATTAGATTACTTCCCTTGCGATCGGAACTGCCAATCGCAGCGTCGTGGGTGTAACGTTTGGATCCACACCTGTGAATTGTGCGACGTTCTGTATCGTTGGGGGGTGGTCGAAAGCCGTCCTCTGCATGCACTTTGCCCATAGCGGTAAAATGTAGTATTTATGCAGCCTCTCTTTAGAGGCCACATTCCCACTGTCTGACCGTGCTGTCGTTGCCGAGAAGTTGTACAGAGTCGCGGCAGATCAAATATCTGCACTCTGTTACAACCATTTATGCAGTCTCGCAAAAGGCAACTGCCGGTTCTCCTGGGCATGAACGTTCTTGGCCCCTGCTTCTCCCGGTCCCCTCCTGGCATCCCCCCTTGTCTGCAGGCTGTTGCCCAAGAAGCCCGCAGAAACGCCAGGGCTACACGAGGAGTAGCGCATTCCACCTCTCGTCGCTGCATCCCTGCCCACTCCATAGCCACCATCCAGATCTCCCATGGCCAACGTTCATCTGGCCCCCTCATAGCATCCCCTCTCTCCAGACCCCTCCCAGGAAGACTCCTGACCATCCCCACCCTGATCAGTGAAGACCCTTCAGCACGCTTTGTCAGGATTGCCAACCTGTCTACAGAGGACCAGTTCCTGCCGGCACGCTCTCCTGTGGCCATTCTTGAGGCGGTCAACGCAGTGGAAGACAAGGGCAAGCCTCGATTCACACTGGGGATCAATGAACTGCTCATCTCCACCACTAGAGCAGAGCCAGCCTCGCCGCCACCACCAGTGCCATGCCCACAGTTTGATGGCACTACGAACCAACGCCACCAGCTGCAGGAGCTGCTGTCCAGGCGATGGGAGGCCTTCATGCAGGACGAGAACGACCTGGGCTACACTGAAGCCATCTTCCATCGCCTGAAGACAGTAGACGACAAGCCGGTCAGCCAGCCATACCGCCGCATCCCACCTCACCAGCTCCATGAAGTGCAGGAGCACATCAAAGAGCTCCTGGCCAGAGGAGTCGTCACAGAAAGCCACAGTCCTTATGCTGCACCTGTAGTCATCGTCAGGAAGAAGGACGGCAGCATCCGCCTCTGCGTTGACTACAGGCGCCTCAACAGGAAGACCATTGGTGACGCCTTCCCTCTGCCAAGGATCCAGGAGTCCTTTGATGCCCTAGCTGGTGCGCAGTACTTCTCCACCCTTGACTTGGCTTCAGGCTTCCACCAGATAGCCATGCATCCTGATGACCAGCAGAAGACGGCCTTCACCACTCCAGTGGGTCTGTTCGAGTACACCAGAATGCCTATGGGTCTGACTACAGCACCAGCAACATTCCAGAGACTGATGCAGACCACAATGTCAGACTTTCTGTTCGAGTTCCTACTTGTCTACCTAGACGATCTTCTGGTGTACTCAAAGACATTCGAAGAACACTTAGCTCATCTGGACCGACTTCTGCAGAGAATCATCAGTGCTGGCCTGAAGCTGAAGGTGGAGAAGTGCCAGTTCCTGCGGCGCCAAGTGACCTACCTGGGGCACACCATCTCGGCGGAAGGTGTGAGCTGTGAGGATGGCAAAGTCGAAGCAGTCAGAGAATGGCCAGTCCCAAAGTCGACCTCTGAGCTCCGAAGCTTCCTTGGCTTCGCGAGCTACTACCGGAGGTTCACCCAGAACTTCGCCAAGACAGCCGGACCTCTGCACGATCTGATAGCGAAGGCCACCGCCAACCAGAAGAGGAAGCAGCCAGCAGACATCTCCGGGTTGTGGGATCAACGCCACCAGACTGCTTTTGACTCCTTGAAGGTGGCCCTTACATCTGCGCCTGTCCTGGGTTTTGCCAACTTCAGGGCTCCATTCATCCTGGAGACGGACGCCAGCCATGATGGCTTGGGTGCCATTCTCTCTCAAGACCAGGACGGGCAGCGCAGAGTCATTGCCTATGCCAGCCGTCGCCTCCGGCCCACAGAGAAAAACAAGACGAATTACTCCAGCATGAAGCTGGAATTCCTGGCGATGAAGTGGGCGATTGCAGAGAAGTTCAGGGACTACCTACTGGGGTCCCGCTTCACCGTCATCACCGACAACAACCCCTTGGTCCACTTCCGCACGGCACATCTGGGAGCTCTGGAGCAGAGATGGGCTGCACAACTAGCGCAGTTCAACTTCGACATCCAATACAGACCAGGAAGACTGAACCCTGCAGATGCCCTCTCCAGGCTGCCTTCCAACCATGGTGCTCCCCCATGCTCGACTGCTGTGCCACCACAAATTGCCGTGGCACAGGAAGCTACGTATCAGAGACAGACAGCAGCTGTTCCTGAACCCCTTGTCCCTGAGACTCCCTCATCGACCCAAAAAGTCCCCACGACTCGAAAATCTCAGTCTGAAATCCTTGAACTCCAACAAGGAGACCCCCTCATTTCCCCCTTCCTGGAGCACTGGCCCTCCAGACCTCCCACTGGAAAGGACCGGGACCCAGCGATGCTTACAACGGCAGCATCCCCGCCTAGCCCTGAGGGAGGGCATCTTGTATCGGTGCATACAAGACCAGCAGCATGGGACCCTGGAGCAGCTGGTCCTTCCAAGTGCCCTGAGACCAGAAGTCCTTGTGTCCCTGCATGACCAGATGGGCCACCAGGGATTGGACCGCACCCTTGGCCTCCTACGCTCCAGAGTCTACTGGCCGGGCATGCACCGAGATGTCAAAGACTACATCAAGTCCTGCGAACGCTGCATGCTGGGTCGACAGCCCCCTACTGTAAACACCACCTCTGGTCACCTCCTGGCTTCACGACCACTGGAAGTCCTGGCGATAGACTTCACCAAGCTGGACCAGGCAAGCGACGGCAGGGAGAACGTCCTTGTAATGACGGACGTTTTCACGAAATTCACTCTGGCCGTGCCTGCGAGGAACCAGGAAGCAGTGACTGTCGCCAGGATTCTGATCAGTGAGTGGTTCCAGCGCTACGGGGTACCAGAGCGGATCCACAGGGGACCAAGGCAGAGACTTTGAATCCACGCCTGATTCGAGAGCTTTGTGAGACCTACAACATCAAGAAGTCACACACCACGCCCTACCACCCGCAGGGGAACGGACAGTGTGAGCGGTTCAACCACTCCATGCACAACCTGCTGCGCACCCTGCCCCCGGAGAAGAAGACCAGATGGCCTGCACACCTCCCAGAGCTGGTGCAGGCGTACAACAACACGCCCCACGCCTCCACGGGCTTCGCTCCGCACTTCCTCCTCTTCGGACGTCAACCAAGGCTGCCCATTGATGACCTCTTGGGGTGTCAAGTCCCAGGACTCGGCCGGCACAGTCGACTGGGTCCGACAGCACCGACTGCGCCTCCAGGAAGCCCACCAGAAAGCCTACCAGCAGCTGAAGGAGACTGCCGCCAAACGGGAGAGGTTCACTGACAAGAGGGCCTCGGATCATGCTCTGCACGTTGGTGAATACGTCTACCTTCGCAACCGTGTGGTGGGCAGAAACAAGATCCAGGACTTCTGGAAACAAGACCTGCACCTAGTGACGTCGTGTCCTTACGATGAGCTGCATGTGTACCGTGTGCAGCCAGTGGCAGGTGGTGCCGAAAGGACTGTACATCGTAAGGACCTTCTACCTGTAACGACAACCTGTAGAGCTGGACGAGCCGCCGCACCAGCCTACTCCATCTTCGACTGACTCTGACAGTGAGTCGGACAGTGACGATGAACTCGTGTGTGCTACCAGAAAGCGGAGTCAGTCAGTGACATTGAACCTGTGGGCATGCGTGTTGCTCCTCCAGTCCCAGCCCCGAGACGTTCTTCGCGACTGGCCTTGAAGGGAGGAGCCAAAGACAGTTCTACTTTGGTATGTAAATAGCTGTTTATAATTGGCGGAAGTTTAACAGAAGAAATCTATCCTGAAAGAAAGAATTTAATTTTTTTTAAGCATTTGTATGTTAAAGTTTTAGTGATGTTGTTAAAACACAAGGCTGGTTGTTGTTTTTTTATGGGTGGAAACATTGAATGTAGCATGTTTAAATAACAAGTTCCTACTGCCTGTCGTTCAGTCAGAAGTCGGAAAAACCAAAATGTTATGACTAAAACAGGCTTTGTAATGGAACTATTGTTAGTGGAAAGAGCTCGACTCTGAGGTGTTTTGCTTAAATAGCAATTCCTCTGTTGTCAGTGATGGCTCTACTTGTTCTGATTCGCAGAAGAAATTTGTCCAAACACAAATTTTCTGTAGTCGCCTGTAGCTATTGGTTGTCAATGCAAAAATCTTTATCTATGAAGAATCCTGTTTATATATCAGATCTTCACTAGATTGTGGCATTGCAAGCACTGGAGATGAGAACATTCTGTATTTTACGACTCTACTTGTTAAAATAACATGGATCGTAAATGCAGTTTAATACCACTGTTTGTTTTATGATTATACTGTTGAAATAACATTTATCATAGAAGCATAAAAATGTGGTTCATTTTATTTTGGAAGTGAAGAGTTAGATTTAATAATGTCAGTTTGCTTATTTGGCAGAGGAAATGTTTTTAGTAGTATGTTGAATTTCATAGGTTTGTTTAGATAGCATTGATATGTTTGTCAGCGCGGACGCTGACAGAGTTTGGAGGGGGAGAGATGTAGCCAGGCGCAGTAGATTTAGTACCGGTAGAGCTAGCGTGTGAGACAGCGCGACAGGGAGTTATCTCCCATGTGTGTATGCATGTGTGTGTGCGTGCGTGCGCGTGTGTGTGTGTGTGAATGAGTAAGAGATTTTGTAAATAATATTGTTTGTATGCTAGATGTAGTGTGCTAGACTTAGCGCGACAGGAGACTTGATTAGATAATATTCTATGCAATTTTATCGATGTGCAGTACTACTGTTTTCTGACACCTGTAAATTGTGAGACACTTTGTATCTTTAAATAAGCATCCTTAAGTTAGAGGTTTTGTCTTCTTCATAAGACGGTCTTCACCTGTACCTGAATGCTGAGTAACAAATAAAGAATGACCAGCCAGCTACCGTCTTCCCCTGAGTCTTCTGTTGCCCAATTCGTTGCTTGAGAATTGTTGCTTTAGAATTGTTGTTCCGCTCTTTCCCTAACCTGTCTATTCCTTACCTCTCGGTACCATCACATTTGTAAATCTTGTCATCTGTTCCCACCGGCACACAATGACCTACTCTTACGAAAAGCGGAACAGGATTTAACGTGTGTGTAAGATGTTCTGCGTGCGCTCGCACACGGGGCCTCGGTTTACTGTCTCATCCGAAGGACTTTTGGGGAGAATGGAGTCAGCACTAATGTTTACTCCAGGGGAAAAATCCCCTCGAACAGGAATCAAACCCGGGTCGTCAAATTGCCAGCGCAATGTTCTAACCACTAACCACAAGGCTATCCCGTCTCTCTAAGTGAGTTCTTTCGTTTATTTCACTGCAATCAAAGAAAAATTACGAGTGAGGCCGCGATGTCTGCCTGATTATTTCAGCCCGCCGGAATTTCATGTGGATACAAATTTGTTGCAGATTCACAAGAAGCCGTGTGTGTGGTTTAGGAATTGAGGAATTTTTGAGATTATGATGCAGTTTGTTGTTTCGATCTGGCTGTGTTTGGTTTTATCTGTTTTTAATCAGTGAGCATTTTATGGCAGAATATTTATACGAGACACAGGATGGTTACATGATGAAACAGGAATGATTTAGTGCAAACAAGAGATAGGTCATGTGTATAGGATGTAGATAGGTAGATAGGTGGATAGGTGGATAGGTGGGTGGGTGGGTGGATGGATGGATGGATGGATGGACAGACAGACACAGACTGTCTGTCTGTAGACAGACAGACAGACAGACAGATAGATAGGCAGATAGATAGATAGGTAGATAGGTAGGTAGATAGATAGATAGGTAGGTAGGTAGGTAGGTAGGTAGGTAGGTAGGTAGATGGATAGATGGATAGATGGATAGATGGACAGACGGACAGACAGACCAGACAGACCAGACAGGATAGATAGATAGATAGATAGATAGATAGATAGATAGATTCTTTACTTTCGTCAAATCAAAGTCCAGCAAACTGCAGTGTTCTCAGCTCCTAAGAACTGTTCAGCTGCAAGCACTCTGACCCCGTTATCGGAGCTTAGTGCATAGGTCTCCCCCCCCCCCTCTCTCTCTCTCTCTCTCTCTCTCTGTCTGTCTGTCTGTCTGTCTCTGTCTGTCTGTCTGTCTCTCTCTCTCTCTCTCTCTCTCTCTCTCTCCTCTCTCTCTGTCTCTGTCTCTCTCTCTCTCTCTCTCTCTCTCTCTCTCTCTCTCTCTCTCTCTCTCTCTCTCTCTCTCTCTCTCTCTCTCTCTTTGTTGTTTCGATCTGGCCGTGTTTAGGTTTTGTTGTACAACAAAGACTAAAATATAACAAATGCATCCTGATGTTTAAGATAATGGCAGGAACTGTCCCCACATCCTTAAGAGATAAGTTCCCAATGAATCATGCCAGAAATACTGAAAAGCCAAGTATCCCAATCCCAAGAATAGACTTGTACAAATCTAGTTTACTATACTCAGGCCCTGTACTGTGGAACTCCCTTCCCGATTCAGTTAAACAGCACCAATCATTGACAACCTTCAAATATTACCTTCTAATCCACTTGATGCATCAAAACTAATGAACCAGTCCTCATCCTGCTGGATATATATAATTCTCCCCCTTTCTCTCTCTTCCTCTGTGTGTGTGTGTGTGTGTGTGTGTGTGTGTGTGTGTGTGTGTGTGTGTGTGTTTAAATATTTTTATATGTATCTTATCATTGTGTAGTTGTAACTGATTTCAAAGAGTATATTTTTGATATTTTATTTTTCGTATCACATTTATCATATGGTATATTTTCTAAAAAATTATGTGCATAGCTAGAAAGATAGATGGTATTAAGTGATGATATTATTGATCAGTTGATAATTGTACGCAACACTACCTGGCTTAAAATGTACTGTGTACCTCTCTCTCTCTCTCTCTCTCTCTCTCTCTCTCTCTCTCTCTCTCTCCCCTCTCTCTCTCTCTCTCTCTCTCTCTCTTACCTGTTGTCTAAACATGTTACCATCTATATTGAAAAATACTTTATTCACATTTTGTACTATTTAATAATCACGTGCTGAATGTAGTTGATTTTTGTTGTTGTTGTTGTTGTTTTGAGGTGGGTTTTTTTGTTTTTGTTTTTTTGTTTTGTTTGTTTGTTTTGTTTTGCTTTGTTGCTTTGTCTTGTTTTTGTTTGGTTTCCTTATTCAAATCAAAATCATCATTGATTCTTACTTCATATTTCGTTTCTGAATGAGTGCCTTTTTATAACATTACCTTTAATATTGTATCTCTGTCTTATTTCTTACCTGATGTTGTTCTTTATCCCCTTTTATCAAAATCCTGTTTTATGGGACTTATTTTGATGATATATGGCGGTGGATTGATGTTTTCAGTCATTTAACGTCACCATGTTCTCATGTTTGATCTTTAATTATTGTGCCTTTTTTTGTTTTTGTTTTGTTTTGTTTGTTTGTTTGTTTGTTTGTTGTTGTTGTCTTTGGGGTTTTTTGTGTGTTTTTTTTATTCAAATCAGAGTCATCATTGATTCTTATTTCTATTTTCGTTTCTGAATGAGTGCCTTTTTATAACATTACCTTAATATTGTATCTCTGTCTTATTTCTTACCTGTTGTTTGATACTTGGTATGGTTTCTTGCTCTTGGTATTTGAATCACTATAATTGTTGTTTAGTTGAGGCTATCTTTTTATCTTGATGTTATCCCTGAAAAGGGCGGGGACTGGATGTAAAAAAGCACACGAGTGCTTATCTATTATCCTCGAATAAAAGGATTTTGCCTTGCCTTGCCTTACCTTGTCTCTCTGTCTCTGTCTGTCTGTCTGTCTGTCTGTCTGTCTGTCTGTCTGTCTGTCTCTCTCTCTCTCTCTCTCTCTCTCTCTCCCTCTCTCTCTCTCTCTCCCTCCCTCTCTCTCTCTGTCTCTCTCTATGTCTCTCTCTCCCTCTGTCTCTCTCTGTCTCTGTCTCTCTCTGTCTCTCTCTCGTCTCTCTCTCTCTCTCTCTCTCCTCTCCCTCTCTCTCTCTCTCTCTCTTCTCTCTCTCTCTCTCTCTCTCTCTCTCTCTCTCTCTCTCTCTCTCTCTCTCTCTCTCTCTCTCTCTCTCTCTCTCTCTCTCTCTCTCTCCCTCTGTCTCCCTCTGTCTCTCTGTCTCTGTCTCTGTCTCTAGCTAGCTGTCTCTATCTCTGTCTCTGTCTCTGTCTCTCTCTCTCTCTCTCTCTCTCTCTCTCTCTCTCTCTCTCTCTCTCTCTCTCTCTCTCTCTCTCTGTGGCGTCTCATCTTCTGTGGGGTGGCTGAGGGGCTTGCTTACCTTTCATCTCAGGAGTAATTGCCATTACCTGCGAGTTTAGCTTTCCTCCACAAGGGGTATCGGGGTATGTCGTGCGAATGGTTTGCCCGAATTTCTTCTTTTCCAAGTCTAATCCTCCCCCATCCCCTTACGTAGATTAGGATAGTGCTTAGAGGCTGTGATATAACTCTCTTTACACAAGTTTTAGTGGCTTTAGGTGTGTGTGTGTGTGTGTGTGTGTGTGTGTGTGTATGTGTGTGTGTGTGTGTGTGTAAAGAATCTAATCATGAAAATGGTCTGGAAGTGAAAGGATTAAAGCTTTCGCGGAGCTATAGATCTTCTGTAACTTCTAGTTTCTACTGAAAACCCACACCACAGGCACAGACCATTAGAAAGAATGGTTCAGCAAAGTCAGACAGAGAAGTAGACTTTCCCCCTCTATCACTAGACTCTGAAATGATTTACGGGAGCATAGACAATCGGCACTTTCATCAGATTTTTTGTTCCTCGACTATCTATCAATATCTATCTATCCCTTAGTCTGGCGACCGTGGGGGCACGCATGAAGATTTGACAACCAGTTCCCTCCATTCCTCTCTCTGTTCTGCCTTTCTCGGGGTTTTGTTGAGGTCTAGGCCTGTCCATTCGCTGATGTTGTCCTCCTGTCTCTTCTTTGGTCTGCCTCTTTTTCTTCCTCCTTGGACAGTGCCTTGCAGTATTGTTTTTGCAAGTTCTTTTGATCTTGTGACATGCCTGTACCATTTAAGTTTACGCTTCTTTATGATTGATAGAAGATTTTCGTAGGGACCTATGGTTTGCTGGATTCTGTTATGCACGTCTTCGTTCCTCGACTAGAGCTCCAATGGTCTGATTTTGCGTATACCCACATTTTTGCCCACTATTAAGGTAGCTGTATTCCGACTTCGGGGATGACATCAAAACAAACCAGTGTGCATACGGATGTTTTTTCTTCTAAAAATTTTGTTATCCTTTCCTACAGACACTCAATGGTCTACTCTTTCGAAAGGCCGAACAGGTTTAAACGTGTTTGCAAGATGTTTTGCATGTGTTCGCTCGCGGGGCCTCGGTTGATATAGGCTCATCCGATTTTACTTTTTGGGGGCCGGGGGAGTGGAGTCGGCACCGATGTTAACTCCAGGCGAAAGATTCCCTTGAACAGGTGCCTCGGTGATGCCTCGAACCCGGGCGTGCG
>CM060325.1:21116159-21118659 GCA_030674155.1 Stramonita haemastoma | reverse complement strand
ACGTTAAACTGAAGAACTAACACACGCACGCACGCACGCACGCACGCACGCACGCACGCACACACACACACACACACACACACACACACACACACACACACACACACACACGTGGTATCCTAGTGGTCAGAACATTGCGCTCGCAATTTGACGACCCGGGTTCGATTCCCGATCGAGGAGATTTTTCTCCTGGAGTTAACATCAGTGCTGACTCCTCTCCCCCCAAAAGTCCGGATGAGACTATAAACCGAGGCCCCGTGTGCAAACGCACGCAGAACATCTTGTGCACATGTTAAATCCTGTTCCGCTTTTCGTTAGAGTATGCCATTGTGTGCCAGTGGGAACAGATAATATTTACAAAACTGCATACTCACAGGGACTGGCTGAAAAAAGGACCTGAGTGCTTATTCCATTATCCTCGATATCAAAGAATAAAATACATTAAACACACACACAACTCCACCGCTGTAGCTCATGCTAAGTACTATAGTACTACACAGCAAGGGGACAGAAGTTGATGGGAACAGAAAACAAGAGGGTAGAATTGAGTCAGTGTTTTTTGTATAATCTATGTATGTATGTATTTATCTATCTGTCTATTTATTTATTTATCTTTCTATATGTCTGTCTGTCTGTCTTATCTATCCATCTATGTATCTATCTATCTATATCTATCTATCTACCTATCCATCTGTCTATCTATCTATCTATATAGATAGATAAATAAATATATATATAAATCTATCAATTTATTTATTTTTTATTTCGAGGATAATGGAATAAGCAGTCTTGTGGGGGGGGGGGGGGGGGTTACATCCAGTCCCCGTGTGTACGGAGTTTTGTAAATGTTGTCATCTGTTCCCACCGGCACACAATGGCTTATTCTTCCGAACATCAAAACAGGTTTTAACGTGTGCGCAAGATCTTCTGCGTGCGTTCGCACACGGGACCTCGGTTTATAGTCTCATCCGAAGGACTTTTGGGGGGAGTGGAGTCTGCACTGATGTTAACTCCAGAGGAAAAATCCTCTTGAACGAGGCACGCTATTTTAATGCAGGCCATAGCGCTTTAACCGTCACTAATCACTGACAAAGCTTTCGTCCCGGGCCAAAAAGACATGATGTTTGGCTTATGGGTTGTTGCGTTTTAAAACATATAATTTTATTACCTGAATGTGTTTTGAAATATATACATTGTTATTATGATTTGTTAAGTTTTGAAATATATATTATGCATTTATGATTGGGTTTTTTAAAAGATTTTATATTCATGATAAGTTGGATTTCAGAACAAGTGATACGATTGTGTTGGGGGGGTAACTAGATTATCTCCCATGTGGTCAGAGCGCGACAATCGCAGCGTCGTGTTTCTATTTAGAGACACACCTGTGAATTGTCGATGCTCTGTTTCCTTGGGTAGCCTAGTGGTCGAAAAGCCTTCGTTGTCACCTTTAAAAAGGTTGCATAAATTACATTTCACGGTGAAGGCGAGGTATTCTAAGCTGGCTAGCTGTGCCGTGTCCTCAGACCGTCCACTGTTGCAAGTGGTAGCAGGGGTGGGGTAAAAGATTCAGGTGGGATAAATAGCAGTAGGTAGCAGTTGTTAGAGACTACTGGCTTTTCAGCATCAAATATGCTGACCAGGTAGCGTACCTATGGATGGGTGAAAGACCCAAGTAGGATTAATTTTATGTGGATTGTAGTTGTTAGGGGCTTGGTTTCAGCTTCAAATATGGTAGCCAGGTAGCGTACTTCGGGACGCGGTAAGATTTGACCGGTAGTGGATGTGATGGGGTGGTAAGTAGATTATCTCCCATGTGATCAGAGCGTGACAAACACAGCGTCGTGTTTCTATTTATTGACACACCTTTGAATTGTCGATGCTCTGTTTCCTTGGGTAGTGGTCGAAAACCCTCCGTTGCGTACACTTCGTGTTCGTGTTAATTTGTGCAACCTTTTTATAAATATCACATTCTAAGCTGGCTAGCTGTGCCATGTTCCCGCAAGACGGGACATCAAACATGTCCACTCTGTTACACGATTATTGTTTGTGGGGGTTTTAAGACAAATATGTTTGTGTGTTGGGTTTGGAATACTTAACATTAGGCTTATGGGTTGTTGAGCTTTGAAAATGTCATGATTATGGTTTGCTGGGTTTTGAAACAAAAGATATATGTTTATAGTTTGGGGGGTTATTTAAGTTTGCAACTGATGATATGTTTGTTTGTTGGGTTTTGAAATAGATGATAATTATCATGTTCACTGTTTGTTGTTGTTTTGCCAGGTGTCTTTAGTGGAGTTTAACGCCAAAAACGCCCAGTTCCGCATCCTGCCCCGCTACAAAGTCAAATCAGAAGGCGAAGTGGTGAGTGAAACTTAGACTCCTTTGCTTAACATGCTGGTCTGCAGAGAGAGGGGGCGGGGTAGCTCAGTGGTCAGAGCACTCGCTTTCCACAAGCCAATGTGAAGCAGCATCGAGCACCATGGTTACTAGTTGGATG
>CM060325.1:21093659-21106159 GCA_030674155.1 Stramonita haemastoma | reverse complement strand
CTTCTTCTTCTTCTTCTTCTTCTTCTTCTTCTTCTTCTTCTTCTTCGCAATTCTTCGCAATTCTTCGCAATTCTTCTTGTTGTTGTTGTTTTTCTTCTTCTTCTTCTTCTTCTTCTTCTTCTTCTTCTTCTTCTTCTTCTTCTTCTTCTTCTTCTTCTTCTTCTTCGCAATTCTTCTTCTTCTTGTTTTTCTTCTTCTTGTTGTTTTTCTTCTTCTTCTTCTTCTTACTTCTTCTTCTTCTTCTTCTTCTTCTTCTTCTTCTTCTTCTTCTTCTTCTTCTTCTTCTATTTTCTTATCTTCTATTTTCTTCTTCTTCTTCTTCTTCTTCTTCTTCTTCTTCTTCTTCTTCTATTTTCTTATCTTCTATTTTCTTCTTCTTCTTCTTCTTCTTCTTCTTCTTCTTCTTCTTCTTCTTCTTCTTCTTATTGTTATTATTATTATTATCGTCATTATTATTATTATCGTCATTATTACTTGTATCGTTGTTATTATTATTATCATCATTATCGAAAAAAATTTTTAAGGAACAAATAATGAAAAAAATGGTGATTGGGTGACAATGGTCTTGTTGATGGTGTGCTGTGTTTCAGGTGACGTTATACGATGGGAGCAGCAGATTCGATTACGTCACATGCTGACGCGGCAGTATTTGTGTATAGACGCCAAACTAGACGTGTCTCTGGTTCCCGACCCCACAGACCCCCGCACTGTCTTCCGCCTTCATTCTGTGCTCAAGGTGTGCCTCACAACCGTCTGTCTGTCTGTCTGTCTACATGACTGTGTCTATATGTCTGTCTGTCTGTCTGTCTCTGTGGCTGGCTGGCTGTCTGTCTCTCTGTCTGTCCATCCTTTTTGCCTATGCCTCTGTCTGTCTGTCTGTCTGTCTGCCTGTGCGTCTGTATGTCTGTCTGATGTCTGTCTGTCTGTCTGTCTGTCTGTCTGTCTGTCTGTGTGTGTGTGTCTCTCTCTCTCTCTCTCTCTCTCTCTCTCTCTCTCTCTCTCCTCTCTCTCTCTCTCTCTCTCTCTCTCTCTCTCTCTCTCTCTCTCTCTCTCTCTCTTCTCTCTCTGTGTCTTGTCTGTCTGCAATGTTGTGGAGAATAATGTTTTAGGCCTACAGTGTTTGTTTTACTTTATTACTTCAACAGAGTGAAAACAAAGAAACTAGTTTACTGATTAGGTTGCTGATAATTATTGTTGGTGTGTAACTAACTTTGTGTTCGTGTTTGTTTCTTTAATGATGATTCCTTAGATGATTTTTTTTCTCTTTTTTGTTTTACTATTCTTAATTTGATAGTAAAATATCTGATTTCCTCATCTACATGGAATTTCCTTGAGCCCATAGATATATAGGGGGACGGATAGTCTGGCGGTCAGAGTAATGCCCTCATGATTTGTTGACCCGGGTTCAAATCTCGTTCAAGAGGATTTTTCCTCTGGAGTTGGTTGACATCAGTGCCGACTCCACTCTCCCCCCAAAGTCCTTCGGATGAGACTATAAGCCGAGGTCCCGTATGCGAACGCACGCAGAACATTTTGTGCACACGTTCCGCTATTCCGAAGAGTAGGACATTGTGTGCCGGTCGGAACGGATGACAAAATTGACAAAACTGTATACACACGGGGATTGGATGTTAAAAAAGCATATGAGTGCTTATTCCTTTATCCTCGAAATAAAAGAATAAATAAAAATAGGTTGTGTGCATGAAAGTGTGTGTTAAATAATTGACAACACTATTTTTTCTCTCCCTAAGAACCTGTTCCTATGGGAAAGAATGTTAATGATCATCTTGCTTGTCTACACAAAACATACAGAGTGTCTTGTGAGAAGTTCTGACAGCTGCCATTTCGATTTCAGAGTTTGGTGGGCCTATTTTTGTT
Organism: Stramonita haemastoma; assembly: GCA_030674155.1. Lineage (NCBI taxonomy): Eukaryota > Metazoa > Mollusca > Gastropoda > Neogastropoda > Muricidae > Stramonita > Stramonita haemastoma. The sequence continues at coordinate 21,104,281 of CM060325.1, read as the reverse complement.
AGGGTTTTTTTGTGAGAGTGGGAGTTTAAGTGTGTGTGTGTGTGTGTGTGTGTGTGTGTGTGTGTGTGTGTGTGTGTGTGTGTGTGTGTGTGTATTGTGAATGTGTGTGTTGTGTGTGTGTGTGTTTGTCTGTGTCTGTGTGTCTGTGTCTGTGTATTTTAGGTCAAATCATGTCGAAAAGTCTACTATAAATGATTGATTTTTAAAAAAATAAACTTAATCATCTAAGATTCAAACCAACGGTCTCAACGGTCTTTTTTTTAATGTCCCATGTTTCAAACTCGGCTTTCCTCTCTGTTTAATTAACATGCAGACGATATCTCTTACATCTCTTGCCGTCATTGGCACGTCTTTGTAGCTACCTGTCAAGAATCGTTTTCGTTTTGGTCACACAATTCATGTGGACCAGAAATTGTTTGGTTTTTCTTTTTCTTAGCATTTCATGATATTAGATGTCTTTGTGTTTCGCCATTCCTTGCAGTCTCAAGCCTTTTTCTGGCGTGTTTGCTGCTTTTCGACCACTTTCTGCTTAACTTAATTTGCAGTGAAATGGGTTTTTTTCTCGAGTGTTCTCATTGTTTTCCGTTTTGGTTTCGTTTGATTCTGTTGGGGACAGGATAGCTCAGTGGTCAGAGCGCTCGCTCTCCCCAAGCTAAGGTTAAGCAGCGTCGAGCGTGGTTGCCAGTTGGATGGGTGACCGTTTGCGCGCCTTAGCTTCAATACAGTCCCTCAGTTCACACCCAGCTATAAATGGGTACCTGCCCTCTTTAGGGTCAGGGAAGGTAAAGCAGTGAAGGAGAGGAGATGGGCGCCGCCCTCAATATGATGGCCCCTAGAGAAGCTGAGGTCTCTGATGCCTTGCTCCCCCCTACGATCACATAGGTTATGGGACACCTTTACCTTTGATTGTATTATAGTCCCAGCAGAGTTATCCAATTTAGGGACTCTTCAATCAACCAGCTATCACTGTTTCTTCTTCCAAAGATGGTTTGGAAGTAATTGTACCATTCACCAACCATCACCATTGTGATGGGTTTTTTTCCATTGTTTGGTGTGGGTTTTTTTTAACTTTCACAGTTTGATCAAGTTTTGTGTGTGTGTCTGTGTCTGTGTCTGAGTGTGTGTCTGTGTGTGTCTGTCTGTGTGTTGTGTCTGTGTAAGTGTACATGTGTCTGTCTGTCTGTCTGTCTGTCTGTCTGTCTGTCTGTGTTGCGTCTGAGTGTGTGTGTGTGTGTGTGTCTGTCTGTCTGTCTGTCTGTCTATATGTCTGTCTGTCTGTCTATCTATCAGGAAAGAGACGAGATCCAGTTTGAGAGCTATGCTCGGATTGAACACGTTCTGACATCGTGCTGGCTACACGCGCTCAAAGGTAAGACTGATTCCTTCTGCAATCTTTATCAATTTTTCATTAAAAAATATAATAATAATAATAATAATAATAATAATAATAATAATAATAATAATGATAATCAAATCAGTCATCGTGATACACACATACAAGCCTGCATGATTATCTATGATATCCGAAGGAATACTTTGTCTGTTTATAGAAATTGTGGCAGGAGTGAGAGAAGAGACAGATGGAGAGACGAAGAGCGTGTGTCTCTTAACAGAAGTCTTACTTCTGCGTTGTGGCTTTGGCTTCTCTCTGTAATTGCCTGATGTTCCCTCTTCCTCCATACCCCTAAAGAGATGAAAAGAATACAATAGTGTGTGTTTTGTGTGTTTGTGTGTGTGTATGTGTGTGTGTCTGTGTGTGTAGTGTGTGTGCGTGGTGTTTGTGTGTGTGTGTGTGTGTGTGTGTGTGTGTGTGTATGTGTGTGTGTGGGGGGGGGGGGTCGGTATATGTGGGTGGATGGGTGGGTATGTGTGTGTATGTCTGTATTTCTGTGTTCGTGTGCGTGCCTGTTCGCGTGTGTCTCTCTTAATGTTTGTAGCCGTATAAACATATGATTGTAATACCTTTTTAAATAAAATTTCCAACGTGAGTTTATAGACTGTCAAAAACACTTTAATCATCCCTGAAGGGCAATTACAATACTGACAGGCATATTGATACGAATCATAATCAAAGACACAAGAAAGCTACAATTCGTATCTGTTCAAACATTACATGTAGCCTTGACATGACTGTTGTGTTACAGACGAAGACTACAAGAAACATCAGTACGAAGACGGAGACAACGAGAGGTCCATGCAGGGCCTGCGCTGGGATGGAGCCGCTGTCAGAAAGGTGGGTGTGTGGGTTGGAGGGGGGGGGAGTGAGTGAGTGAGTGTGGGGGGGGTGTGGGGGGGGGTGTGTGTATGGGTGGGTGAGTGGGTGGGTGGGTGGGTGAGTGTGTGGGGTGGGTGAGTGAGTGTGGGTGAGTGGATGAGTGTGGGTGGGTGAGTGAGTGTGTGTGTGTGTGTGTGTGTGTGTGTGTGTGTGTGTGTGTGTGTGTATTGGGTGAGGGTGTGTGTGTGTGTGTGTGTGTGTGTGTGTGTGTGTGTGTGTGTGTATTGGGTGAGGGTGTGTGTGTGTGTGTGTGTGTGTGTGTGTGTGTGTGTGTGTGTGTGTGTGTGTGTGTGTGTGTGTGTGTGTGTGTGTGTGTGGTGTATGTGTGTTGTATGTGTTGTGTGTGTTGTGTGTGGGTGGGTGTGTGGGTGGGTGTGTGTGTGGGTGGGTGTGGGTGTGTTGTGTGGGTGTATGTGTGTGTTATGTATGTAGTGTGTCTGTGTGTGATTTATTCATTTCATCTTCATATAAAAATTTATATATTCTTTTACATCAAGAATAATGAATATCGTGTGTGTGCGTGCGTGCGTGTGTTTGCGCGCGTGTGTGTGCGTGCGTGCGTGTGTGTGCGTGCGTGCGTCTGTGTGTCTCTGTCTGTTTATGTCTCCGTATATGTCTGTATGTCCGTGTATGTATGTGTGTGTCTGCGTATGTCTGTGTCTGTGTCTCTCTGCCTCTGTGTCTCTCTGGCTCTGTGTGTGTGTGTCTCTCTCTGTCTGTGTATGTATGTCTCTATGTATGTCTGTATGCGGTGTGATATGGGCTTTAGGTGTCGGCGAGCAGTGAGAGCATGTACGACGACGCCTACACCATCCAGTGGACAGAGCCTGAGGACGTGGCCAACTTCAACTATGTAGCCGGCATGGTGCCCTTCCTCTTCAACCTCATCCAGGATGTCAGTGCATGGCTGCATGCCTTGCTACTATTAAATTGTTTGTCTGACTGTGTGGTTGGTTGGTTTGGTTGGTTGGTTGTGTGTGTGTGTGTGGTGTGCTGTCTGTCTGTCTGTCTGTCTGTCTGTCATTCCTCAACTTCAACTATGTGGCGGGTATAGTGCCCTTCCTCTTCAACCTCATCCAGGATGTCAGTGCATGGCTGCATGCCTTGCTACTATTAAATTGTTTGTCTGACTGTGTGGTTGGGTGGTTGGTTGGGTTGGTTGGTGTGTGGTTGGTGTCTGTGTGTCTGTGTGTCTGTGTGTCTGTGTGTGTGTTCTCTGTCTCTGTCTCCTGTCTCTGTCTCTGTCTCTGTCTCTCTTCTCTCTCTCTCTCTCTCTCTCTCTCTTCTCTCTCTCTCTCTCTCTTCTCTCTCTCCTCTCCTCTCTCTCTCTCTCTCTCTCTCTCTCTCTCTCTCTCTCTCTCTCTCTCTCTCTCTCTCTCTCTCTCCTCTTTTCCCTCTCTCTGTCTTTCCCTTTCTTTCCCTGTTTTTCTTCCTCTGTCTGTCTGTCTGTCTGTCTGCCTTTCACTGTCTGCATATCTGTCTTCCATGTCTTTCTGTCTGTCCGTCTTTCACTGTCTGTCTGTCTTTCCCTGTCTGTCTGTCTGATTGTGTGGACGGCCCCTGAAGATGTATCTGACTGTGGCTGGGGTGACCTATTTCTTTAAGTATTCCCAACAATTCTTGTTCCTAGTGCAAGTCCTCTTAGTGTCAGCTTGTGTGTGTTTTAGGTCTCTTTTTGGGGTGGGGGTGGGAGGGGGGTAATAGTTATTTTAAACTGTTCTTTCTCTTTTGAAGTTCAGTTGTTACCGTTTTTAAGAGTGTCGGTTTTGTAGTGTTGGTTTTGTGTCACGTGTTGAGGATTTTGTTGTTTTTAAAGATGGAGCGGGGAGGGGGGGGGGTTGCGAGTGTTCAGATTTGGTATTTGGAGTGATGGGTATGTCTGTGATCGCTTTGGTGTTTCTACTGTGTGCAGCAACGTAGTGGTGCTGCCGTCAACGCCAGGAAAACACACACCATTATCTCTGTGAGTTCCTCAGTGATTGATTGATTGATTCAATCAGTTATCGATTATTTATTGGTTCGATGATTTATCGATTATTTAGTCATGTTTTTATTCGTTTGGGGGGGGTGTTGTTGCTGTTGTTGTTTTTGTTTTGGGGGGAAAATTGCTGTTAGTTTTGTCTAGCGATGGCATGGCTATTTTGAAAAAAAAAAAAAAAGAAGAGCCTTGTGCTTCAAAACTCGCATGTTTTCGCACGTGTGTTTACACCAGACCGTAAATTGTGGTCTGGGCACTAGTCTTTCCGATAAGGCGATAACCTATAGGGCTTTTCGCGTATGTAAAAGTAACCACCATAATGAGAGAGTTGCCTAGTAACATCTTATAGTAAAAGGTGTCCCATAAACTTTGTGGTCGTAGGGGAGCGAGGCACCAGACACCTCGCTTCTCTAGGGCCAGCATATTTAGGGTGGCGCCCATCTCCTCTCCCTCACTGCTTAACCTTCCCTGACCCTAAAGAGGGCAGGTACCCATTGACAGCTGGGTGAACTGGGGGACTGTAGTGAAGACAAGGCAGCACAAACGGCCACCCATCCAATTGGTAATCACGCTCAATACTGCTTAACCTTAGCCTGGGGAGAATGATTGCAATCCTATCTCCCATTTGTAGAGATTACTTTCAAAAGAAGTGATAAAAGAAACAATCTACACACAGAGATAAATGCCACAAATAGAGAAAAAAAATCCGCGCTAATACAATGATGACAATGACCCGTGGTATTGAAGTTGAACGGTTTGTTAAACCACTCAGCTATGGAGTGCGTCGACATTTGGTTTACTAGCACAAAGAAAAGGTTTAGGTGGTGCTGTATTTTTCTGAATACTAATGTTGTGTGGAATCTGGACTCCTGTTTTCTTCCTGCGTAATCTTTTACTCTGGGATTTGATTAAAATTTGACGAGAGACAGCCCCGATGTGGCCTGTGTGGTCGGCGCGTCGGGCTGTAAACAACAGGATTGGATTGAATTGGATTGGATTGGATTTGTTTCTTGTGCAGTCTCTGAAGGAACTGAAGGACTTCATGCTGCCTGACAACCAGCCCATGAAAGAACGACAAAAGCTCATGCGAAATTTGAGGGTCAGTTTTCTGTGTGTGTGTGTGTGTGTGTGTGTGTGTGTGTGTGTGTGTGTGTGTGTGTGTGTGTGTGTGTGTGTAAGTGTGTGTGTACACGCATTCGCGCCCTTGCATACATTTTTTTGTCTTGGTTTGTTACTTTGTTATTGTGCGTGTGCGCGCGCGTATGTGTGTGTGTTTGTGTGTGTCAGTGCGTGTGTGTCAGTGCGTGTGTGTCAGTGCGTGTGTGTGCGCGCCCTGGCAAAATTCTGTAGAAAAAAACCCACTCAGATAGGGAAAACAAATACAACTACAGACAGGAAAAACACAAAAAAGATAATGGGTAGGCGCTGCACTTGTGGCGACGTTCTCTCTCTCTCTCCCTCCCTCCCTCCCTCCCTCTCTCCCTCTCTCTCTCTCTCCCTCCCTCCCTCCCTCCCTCTCTCTCTCTCTGTCTCTCTCTCCCCCTCCCTCCCTCCCTCTCCCTTTCCCTCCCTCTCCCTTGAGAGAGAAAGAGCGTCCCAAATTTCACGCAGAGAAATCTGCTGTGACATAAAAATAGAAAGAAAGAAAGAAAGAGACAGACAGACAGACAGACAGACAGACAGACAGACAGACAGACAGACAGACCAACCAACCAACCAACCAACCAACCAAACAAACAAACAAACAAAACAAAACAAACAAACTAAAGTGACCAGACCTGACGCTACCCTTGCAGGTGATCGACCTGCTGGTCAAGCTGCTGCAGTGTCCCCTGAGGGAGGGGGACGAGGAGGCGCACATGATCCGCATCTTCAAGGAGGCCTACGACGTGCTGCACGCCTACATGATCGGCAAGTCCCGCAAAAACGCCCTCTACTTCGCCAAGTACATCGACTTCTTCCAGACCCAGTTCACGCAGAAGGTAACCACACATTTAACCGCACCATGACCCTCACACTTTGGGAGTTTTTCGTGATGTTTGTTTCGTTGTAGTCGAATTATAGTCCTTTCCAGATTTCTCCGATATCAGGACTGTAGTCAGAAGCCAGAAATTCGGAGGTCCCACTCTTCGGCAAGTTCTCCCACCTCAGCACCTCGGGCCACCCCAAAAATGTTACAAATTGTAGAAGCAACGTCATGAGATGAAACTCACTCGTGATGTTTACATGTTTACTGGGTTTTTGTATGTGTCACAGCTGTCAGTTCCCCCCCCCCCCCCCCACTTTTAGCTCCTCTCAGCTGCTAATTAATCCATCCCTTCCCAGCCAAATGGGGGGGGGGGCAGCTGGTGCTGTTAATAGCAGGAACTGACCACACTTGGATTAAGTAAAAGGAAAGCGGGGCTGCTAAATATAGCAGTCTTTGACTAAGTGATGTTGATGATTGGTGCGCTGTGGTGTGGTGTGGTTTGTAACCCACTTGAAGGTCTGTGTTTTTGAGAAAATAAAGTGTTTGGAATTTGGATTCTCAACCTAAAAAACCATGTAGATATTGGTATGGGTTATAAGCATAGTTTACACACACGCTGGCACGCACGCACGCACGCACGCGCGCGCGCACAGACGCACGCGCGCGCACACACACACACACACACAACACACACACACACACACACACACACAAGCATAGTTTAAACCAATAAACAAGTCAACAGTGTGACGTAAAACAGTACAAACCCTCATCACGGCTTCAGGCAGACTTTTTCCTGAACTTATAAATAATAAGGGACAGGATAGCTCAGTGGACAGCGCACTCACTTTCCCCAAAATAAGGTTAAGCAGCATCAAGCGTGGTTACCATCTGGATGGGTGACCGTTTGCGCGCACCTTGGTTTCAGTACAGTCCCCCCCCCCCCCCCCCCCCCCCCCCCGTTAACCCAGCGGTAAATGGGTACCTGCCCTCTTTAGGGTCAGGGAAGGTAAAGCAGCGAGGGAGAGAGGAGATGGGCGCCGCCCTCAAATATGCTGGCCCCTAGGGAAGCTGAGGTCTCTGATGCTTCGCTCCCCAACGACCACGTAGGTTATGGGACGCCTTTGCCTTTGTTTTTGCCTGTATAAATAAAGTGTAATGACTTGGGCTGGACCAAGAGAAACCAGATTGTGTAATTACGACTCTTAAACAATCGGATTGAATTTTCTTCTCCCGTAGGAATCCCGATGGCTGGTCAGTATGGATAGCATCCCAGAAACTTCCTGAAATTCTGTGCTAGGAATCCCCTCTTTTCTATCCCTCTCTTTGTCTCAGCCTTGTTCCTTTTCTTCCAGTCCACCTCTTCCTTGTCTATTTTCTGCCTTCTTGGTCCATTCTCCTGCCTTTCCCCCCAGAAACTCTGACTGTGGTTTTACCCACACCGATGTGGGATGCACTGGGCCTGACTGAATTGTGCATCACGGGTTTGTTACTTGCATGTAAACAAATCGATCCATTCCATTTTTGCCACATGCTCATAAAGGGTTTGGGGGGGGGGTGTTGTTTTTGTGGGGGGGGGTTCTTAGATACCTGTGAAAAATGTATTCAAAAATATTCGTTCATATATTTGTAATTTCATTTTCCTGATACGTGGGGGGAGGGGGGGGGAAGGAGGGTGTGTTTGTGTGTGTGTGTGCGCGTGTGTGTGTGCGTGTGTGTGTGTGTATGTGTGTGTGTGCGCGCGCGCGCGCGCGTGTGTGTGTGTGTGTGTGTGTGTGTGTGTGTGTGTACGCTAGCGCATATGAGTGAATATGCATTGCTGCGTGTGTAAGTGCCTGTGTGCGCGCGCGTACATCCACGTCCACACGTAAATCAGATGTATGTGTATCTTCTCTACCTTATGTGTATGTGTATAAGAGCATGTGGTCTTGCAATAGTGTTTGGGGTGAAAAAAAAACATTTTCAATCTGATTCAAACGACTCCTTTTCTGTTTTCGGTAACTGCTTTGCGACTGTAATATCTTCAGGAGGTAACGCATGTGCATCCCCTTTCTTACTCTGAAAACATTCCTTTTTTTCCAATCTTGAATGAATAGATCGACATATGCCATTGTTCTTATCTATACCTTCTTTCTCAGTCAGTATGGATGGACTACTTCTCTCTCGTGACATTTGCATTTGAAATTTCTGAAGGAGTTTGAGTTGGTTTTGTTTTTTTTGTTTTTTTTAACTTTCATCTCTTGGTGTTGGTATATTTCCAACTGAATGCTCTATGCTGAAGTATGTATGATATTTGTTTGTTTATTGATTTAGGTTATTTGGCTGAAGTATTTATGATTTTAATTTGTTTATTGAAGTTGGGGTTTTTGCTCAAGTATTCATGATATTAATTTGTTTATCAAAATTTGGCTTTATTTTTGTTGAAGTATTTATGATATTGGTTTGTTTATTGAACTAAGGGGGGCTAAATTATTTATGATATTAATTTGCTTATTGACGTTGGGTTTTCTTCCTGTAAGGTATTTTGAATTGGTTTTTGTGTGAACTAAGTTGAAGAATAAGGTTAGAAGCATGAAGAAACACGTCTGTGTCTGTATTTCCGTACTGTTGGTTTCGGTTGAAAATACTCGGGTCATTTAGAAATGTGTTTAAAAAGGGTACTGACAAATGTTTCTGTCGTTTTTAAAAACCAGAGCTGATCTGAGGACTTACGAGAGAGAGAGGAGACAGAGAGAGAGCAGAGAGAGAGACAGAGACAGGACGGACGGACGGAGGACAGAGGTCTGTGTTGTCTGTGTCTGTTGTTTCTCTGTATCTGGATGAATATGGGGATTGCAGAACCGATAAGTCATATTGTCTCTCTTTAATCATCATCATGTAATATATTCAAACATAATACATATTCATCTTACATCATCATCATCATCATCATATCATCTCATTGTCGTCATCATCATCATCATCATCATTAATCATTATCATCATCATCAAAAAGAATGTATTTTAAATCCGGTGGTTGTTTTAGGTTTGGGTTGTATGGGTTTGTTTGTTGTTTTTTTTTTTTACTTTTTCTTTTTGGGGGGTTCCTATTCTTTTTCTTTTTTCTGTCATCTTCTTCGTTGCAAAAGAGAATTCTATCTTCTCCTTATACTTCATTTTTCTTCTTCGTCGTCGTCTTATACTATCCTTTTTTTATCATTTAACAGAATTTCTCTGCTTGTCTTTGCCGCTTCGTCTTCTTTGAAATATTTTTCAGCCAAATCGTGTTTCTTTTAGAGGTTTTTTTTTCCAAATGCTATTCTTTTTTTTCCTCATTTCTTTGAGAGAAATAATTTTACACGTTTCGGGTCTTGCAAAACTGTGTTGAGGGGGGATGAGGGGGAAGGGGGAGGGAGTTGTTTTTTGTTTGGATTTTTTAAATACTGTTTGACACTATCAAATACTGTTTAATGCTATTTCATGAGCAATATACTTTGCTCTCTCTCTCTCTCTCTCTCTCTCTCCTCTCTCTCTCTCTCTCTCTCTCTCTCTCTCTCTCTCTCTCTCTCTCTCTCTCTCTCTCTCTCTCTCTCTCTCTCTCTCTCTCTCTCTCTCTGGGGGGACGGATAGCCTAGTGGTCAGAACATTGCGCTGGCAATTTGAAGACCCGGGTTCGAGTGCGGTCGAGGAGATTTTTCTCCTGGAGTTAACATCAGTGCTGACTCCACTCTCCCCCCAAGTCCTTCGGATGAGACTTTAAACCGAGGCCCCGTGTGCGAACGCACGCAGAACATCTTGCGCACACGTTAAATCCTGTTCCGCTTTTCGTAAGAGTAGGCCATCGTGTGCCGGTGGGAACAGATGACATTTACAAAACTGCATACACACGGGGACTGGATGTAAAAAAGCACAAGAGTGCTTGTCCCATATCCTCGATATCAAAGAATAAATAAATCAATCAATCAATCAATCAAATAAATCAATCTCTCTCTCTCTCCCTCTCTGTCCTCTCTCTTCTCTTTCTCTCTCTGTCTCTCTCTCTATAGACACATACACACACAAAGAAAGACAGAGACAGAGACAGAGAACGAACTAACGAAGACTGATAAAGTAACGGGTGTAAACGCCTCTCAACTGAACGACTCGGACGAACTTTGAATGTGTTCTTATCAGGGTGGCAACAGGGAAAAGCCTGATATGAAGGAAAGCATTGTAGAAAGGCATCAAAGACTTTTCTCCGTGTTTGTTGATGAGCTTGTTATCTAAATATGGACCCTCCTCCCCCCCTTCCCCCTATCCCCTCCACCCCCCCCCCCCCCCAAAAAAAAAAAAAAATACATGGAATTTATATATCGCCTTATCTTGCAAAGACCCAACCCAAACCAACCCAACAGCCCCAAATCTAGGAGCAAGCACTAAGA
>CM060325.1:21071159-21086159 GCA_030674155.1 Stramonita haemastoma | reverse complement strand
TTGATAACAGTCTTGTAACTCGGACATACTAGTCATGAGCTAATCCAACAACGAAACTTAACACACGTTTACTATAAAAACATAGTGTGTGAATATACACACGTAACTTCATCTAACTTTACACCAGGCATGCACAGAGAACTCCAGACTTACTCACGCTGTGTAATTAACCTGTCTAATCATGTCTCACCTCACCTGTATAATGTATTAGTATTATGTACAGATGTTCAGAAAAACACATGGCTTCTGTTGTAATAATCATTATCACAGAAAATGTCTTTTGTGTCATCCAAAAAACCCAAAAGGTCATTCTTCAGAGAGAGGAAGTAATCCTTTTGCTTTACCGGCATTTTTTTTCCGCATGTTTTTCTCCATTTTTATAACACAAATTTGCCTCTCGAAAGATTTTTTGTTGTGTCTTTTTAATTAAAAAAAGACTGGCAGGGTATGTTGTCGGTACATTTAAAATAACATTCATTCAGTGTGTAAACTTTCCGTCTTCCAAGTTTTTGGTACTCATAGCATGGCGTTTGGCTCAGAATCGGCTTTCAAAAGTTGCAAAACTCCTTTCAATTTGTTTGTTTTTTCACCATGGATGCCTTGTGCATGCAAAGTAACACTTTGAGGTCATGTTTGCGGCATGTGGAAAAAAATTCAGATGGTATTTTGAGACAGACAGACTTTTCTTCTGTCGATGTTTTATTTCTTTGGTCGTCTGATTTTGAACTTAGCATTAATTTATCCACGGCTTCTTTATATATTTCTAGAGCTAAGCACGTTCACTAACACATGATATGCTTTTTATGATCCGAGGAATATAAATGATTATATCTTTGTAATTGTATTTTCATTGATGGACCCACACCTATTCGAAAATCCTTCATCTGACACCTTAATTAGTTTGTGTATAGGCTAATTCGTTTGCTGTCATTAAACTTGTCCTTTCCGCATTTTGCTTACAATATTTTATAGCATACAAGTTGGATTTGTTTGAGTTATCACTTTTCATGTATTTTAGTCCTGATCTCAATATAGTGCTTCAAAGGCATCCAACATTCCAAAAGATGAATGTTTGATCAGTGACAAAACTACTCTCAATATTGCTTGTGATGTAAACTTCAAATCGAAACATTGTCATTTTTGTGAGACTAACCAAGACAAGTAATTAGCATAAAATTCAAGTGTTGCAGCTCTATTCACTTGAAAAACCAATCGTTTGAAATGCTGTAAACCCACCAAGAGATGGAGAGTTTGGGGTTTAGGTTTTTATACTTCGATAGAAAAATGTCATGCTCCCAACGCATGACTGGCAGTCTTGATGGCTGACTCTTTGCAGTTTTTTCGGTCAGTGTAAGACTTCAAAAGATGCACGTTTCGTTACGACTTTTTCTGAACAGAACTGAATTGTTTATCAATCACAACAACATGTGGCGATCAGTGTAGCCAGTGTAAATGTCCTTTCATGTCAGCAGCTCAGTGTTCGCAGATCGCTGTAAGGTAATGGAGAAGAAAGCGCCCTTCCAGAAAGACCTGTTATCGTTAATGACGACTAACAGTGACCTGGACAATATTCTGTTTTCACTGTTACATGAAATGCAGGTCTTCTGTCGTTAAAATGGGTGATGGGTGGAAGAAAGGAGAGAAGAGAGAGAGGAGAGAGAGAGAGAGAGAGAGAGAGAGAGAGAGAGAGAGAGAGAGAGAGAGAAGGAGAAGAGAAGAGAGAGAGAGAGAGAGAGAGAGAGGAGAGGAGAGAGAGAGAGAGAGAGACAGGCACAAACACACTGAAAAAGATCATAAACAAAAGTAAAGAAGCTACAAGTCACATATGATAAGCATCCCTTTAATGATTAATTGGGGTTTTTTTTCTTAATTCAGTTACGGTAATAGCGTACATATTAAAAGCATCAGAAAAAATGAATGTATCTTTGTTTACAATGTGACAAGCATGAGTCAGGTCATGTTTTTTGTTTTCGCTATCAAAATGTAATTGAATTTTTGCCAGTTTTCTTCACTTCCTTAGTCCGTTGTCTTTGAGAAGTCTTCTTGATAAGAAACTATAGTGTTATAGAAATATTCACCCCAAGAAAAGAAATATAGAAGTCTAGCAAACATCGTTGTTTTTTTTCACTGTAAAGCATTATTTGCATCGTGGTTGCATCCAGTCTATTAGAGAAGAAAAAAAATAATGGTTATATATGCTTACAAGAAAAGTATTATTCTGCAAAGTTTTGTATTTTATTGCCACCATATTTTTAGTTAGCAGCTTTGGGGTACAAACCACTGGTTTATTTCAAATATTATTTTGTGCATGTATGCTTCTGTTAGCACAAAATATGAACTTTAGTGCAAACCATATCAATATATATCGTGTTTGCTTCAATATGATATTGCCTCAGCTTGCAAATTTTTGTTCTTGTACTGAATTTATTACATATTACATAATATCATCACTGGTTCTGTTTTTTTTCAAGTTTGTACACGCAAATTTTGGTTCATAAGCATGAATTGAGTGAGAATGCATTGTGTATGAGTGTGTTTTAAACTGACCTGAGTTCATAGCACTGCTCACATTTTTGTTGTTGTTGTTAATTTTGAATTTTGTTTGACATTGTATTCTAGATATAAAAAGAACTGTTACATTTTTGATTGTTTTGATTTATTTGCATTTCTATACCAGCTGGTCATAGTTATCAGTTTTTCCTTGCTTTTTTCTTTGTTCTCTGCTGTCGACCAAAAATTTAGCGAAAGAGAGAAAGTTCTGATGAAAAATTCAATAATGAGAAGTTTGGCATGTTGGAAATAAAAGAAAATGAAACTCGGATATGCTAATTGAAAAAATGCTAAAACTACTATTAGCATAGTTTAAGTGAGGAAATTTTTGAGACATCGATTGCATTAAATTTTTAAATATAAATAAGATGAAAACGATACAATTAATTTACAAAATGCATGGCAAAAAAGGAAAAGGTGAAAGTTTTTGATGTGCAGATTACTAGTGGTCTACGTTATTGGTTGTTGGAAGCCTTCCTTGAGTAGTGTGTGTGTGTGTGACTGTGTCTGTGTGTTGGTGTAGCTGTGTGTGAGTGTGTGTGTGTGTGTGTGTGTCTGTGTGTGAGTGTGTGTTTGTGTGTGTGTTGTGTGTGTGTGTGTGTGTGGTGTGTGTGTGGTGGAGGTGGGGTGGTGTGGTGGGGGCAGAGAAGTGTGGAGCTGCCTGTAAAGCCAGTTTATTCACAACATTTTTACACATGCAATGTTCTATAACATCCAAGGAAAAAAACTGTTATGACCAGTGGTTTTTAGGTAGTAGTGACTGATTACTCTTGTAGTGAATGTGTTATTTTCATGATTATAAATCGTTGATTCCTACCCATTAATGATGTAAAACCCTTTCCAATCTGACAGAGATTTGTGATTGTTGTGGAATACGGTATATATACTGATGATTGTTGTGGACTGGCAGAGAATGCGTGTGATCAGTAGCCAGTAGTTATTGTTGTGATTAATACGGGTGGTCCTGGCCACCCACCCATCAAACCGACCTTTACGTACGTAACAACCATGTTGGTTTGCCTTTCAAGGACTTAACATAGATCATTGTTGACTGTGTATAACGCCAAGGAGCGTGACGACATTGCAGTTCTGGGGGAAAAACCTTTCACGTCCTCTATGTCAATGAGAAAGTTTTCATTTTAAATTGTTCCCCATTACTCACTGTAATGTGATCTGTGATCTGGGATTGGAAAAATACCTTGTCCTCAGTAGGCCAAGGTTTTGGGACTTTTTGTTAATTGTTTGTTATGGCTTTTCAGTGAGGAAGCTACGAAAATATCAAACATACTTTTTCTTACACACTTGAAATCATAATATTTGTCTTTTTGGCTGCTGATATGTTATATTGTTTGAAGAAACGAAACATGCAAGCGAATACGCTTGACACAAAATAGGACATTAAGCTGTAACAAAATATTGATTTCATATACCGTGCAATGCTGAAGAATTGAGACCAGCGTTCAAAATAGAACGTAAAGTGAGACCGTTTTTACTGTCCAAAAGTTTCCAAAACTTGCATTGTTGGACACATCACACCAGTGCTCTATGTCGTCACGCTCGTAGAAACTGTATAATACAACTATCGTTGCCAGAGATGTGAAGCTACCTCTTTCCATTTTGGTTCTGTTTTGAAACAGATCTCTTTTTTTTTCGTTAAAAAGGGTGCGTTTTAGACTACTGTGTAGGATAAACACTAATAGAAAAAAATTGAAGTCTTGGGAAAAAATGCCTCCATCCTGCGTATTGCAGAGGGCTGTAGGTGCTGGATAGTCTAGTGGTTAGAGCGTTGGACTCGTAATCTGACAGCCGAGATCAAGCCACCACGGAGGCGCCTGTTTCAGGGAAATTTCCCCTGGAGTTAACTTCAGTGCTGAATCCACTCACCCTAAAGTCCTTCGGCTGAGACTATAAACCGAGGCCTCGTGTGTGAACGCACGCAGAACATCTTGTGCACAAAAACCCGTTCCTCCTTTCGACAGAGTAAGCTGTTTCCTGCCAGAGAAATACAATATGTCATGACGACAATTTAAAAACTGCAAGCACACAGGTGTTGTGTTTAGACACCATCACCGCACTGGAAATGCGGCTACCTTAACAGTGGATAAAAAAGGGTCGCATAATTATGCAAAATCTCACCATTGAACCTCAGAGCTTTTGGCGACGAACGAAAAAAAACCAACCCCAAAACCCATTGTAATGCCAAACAGTATCAGTCTCCCCCCCCCCCCCCCAAAACAAAAACCCCAACAAACCCCAACCTTTTACAAAGGACAGGTGTCCAATCCGATTCAGTCTTATTCTTTATAGCCCTGCCGACCACAGAGGCCATATTGGGGTGTCACCCGGAAATGACAGCTACAAAAACAAATCAGTAGCATCGTTTGTTTAATGCTCATTGTATTTTGACATTTGGAAATTTAGTGTATGGGTTTTCCTATTTTAAAAAAAAACCGTTCATGTACTAACTTGATCAAAGGTGATCAATGACTTGCCCTCCTAAACCCATGATAAAAAATAGAGAAGACAGCATGAAGAAATCGTTGATATTCAGTGCATAAGGTAAGGTAAAAGGTAAAGGTGTCCCATAACCTAGGCGGTCGTAGGGGAGCGAGGCGTCAGAGACCTCAGCTTCTCTAGGGCCAGAATATTGAGGGCGGCGCCATCTCCATTCCCTCGCTGCTTTACCTTCCCTGACCCTAAACCTCTTTGTAAACATGTCAGCAGAATATCAGAAGCGTTCGTTGCAAACAAAATTCTGAACACAACTTGTGTCCGTTATTTATTTCTTTGGGGGGACGAGATGGGAAGGGCTAGATGCAGGGGTGAGGGAGGTTTCTGGGTGTTTTTTTTTAAAGAGTGGTCTCTCCACAAACGCCCTATTTTTTATCATAATTAATTTTGCTAGGTAGGTCCGGCAGCTTGACATCTCTGGTAACGTGGTGGGTTCGTGCTTTGTGGCTTGCACGGCTGATTGTTGACATTTGGTTTGTTTGTTTGTTTGTTTTTCTCCGCCCTGTTTTTTCCCACCCCTCGGCAGGACAAAGCGGGAGACAGTAGGCAAACGGACGAGGTAGGCAGTCCTTTTTCTTCCAGCAGAACTCTTGTGCTCTTTGTTTTGGTTTTTTTCTTTTTTCATTCTTTCCTTCCTTCCTTCCTTTTTTGAAGACTTCTTTATCTCTGTTATTGGTAGCTTTCTGATTATTCATAATGCTCCAACTGTTTCGTTCAATATAGATTGATAGATTAGATTAGATTAGATTAGATTAGATTAGATTAGATTAGATTAGATAAGATAGATAGATAGATAGATAGATAGATAGATAGATAGATAGATAGATAGATAGATAGATAGATAGATAGATAGATAGATAGATGTCATAATGTAAAAAGACATTGAGTGAGTGAGTGAGAGAACGAGCCATGATCTGTCAAAAGAATAATAACAATAATGTATTTTTTAAAAAGGAAAATAAAAAGAGCAAAAGACTGGGAGGGGTGAGAAAAAAAAAACGGTGCGAGGTTTACAATCACATTTTCTGTTCATGTCTTCAAAAATCCAAGCAATCGAACTTCAAAAAGGTTTATTTGTTCAAATTGAAATGTAAAAGATATTCCCATTGGTTAGGCCATCTCTCTATCCAGGATGTTAAACAGTGACAACGGTAAAGTACATTGAAAGTATTACACATATTCTTGAAGACAGAATGACAGAAATGTTAATATTAAATATCGTATTCTTTTGTTTGTATATGTTGACATATTTGCAAGCGAGAATGAGGGGGAGGGCGGGCTCTGAAAATGCATTCAAAATGGCATTCTGCTTCATTTATTTTTGTTTTGTTTTGTTTTTCTCTTTTGACGTTTCTTTTTTCTATCTTTATGAACTTCCTTTCTTTTTCCTTCCCGTCTTTTTCCTTTGTTGTCATAGTTTGTATTTAGATTACAGTACAGAAGTAGAGACTAACAGTATCATAAAAACCTTCGAACGTATTGAATTTTCTCCTGTCCTCCTAAACATTGGATTTTGTTTAATGTTTAAGTTTATATTGCGCGCACGTTAAAACCTGTTGCGCTTTTTGGAAGAGTAAGCCATTGTGCGCCGGTGGGAACGGATGACAAAATTGACAAAACTGCATACACATAGTTGACTGGATGTAAAAAAAAAATTTAAAAGCACACGAGTGTTTATTCCATTATCCTTGATATGATATATATATATATATAATATAATATATATACATATTATATGTATATACTATATATATAATCACCCACTCCACCCTCTGTCTATGTCTCTGTCTCTCTCGTCTCTCTCTCTCTCTCTCTCTGTCTCTCTCCCCCCCCCCCCCCCTCTCTCTCTCTCTCTCACCCCTCTTTGTTTGTGTACTTCTCTACTTTGTGAAACCTATCCCTATAATGTCATCATCATTGTCTTGAGTTATACTGATCAGTGGTCTCATCATAAAAAAAAAAAGAAGATTATCTGGATGTTCAGAACTAGTGCATTCTGCATGGGGTGGTGTCATCAGTGAGTGGGTTACGGTGTCTGTAGGCTTAACTCTTGTGTAAATGGTTGGCATGGCTGTGGTGATTTTAACTCGACAACAGTCTGGGATGTGGGCAAAGAAGAAGATCCGTTGAAAAATTTCCAACTAAGATGTGTGTCACTCCTAAGTCCGTGAATCCTTTAGTCTTTTCCTCTTTGTCCTATCTAAACTTTCTGTCAGGGTCATGTTTATGACAACTCCTTTTTTTAGTTCTAGGTGTGAGAACGGAGAGAATGTGTTAGTGTGTGGTGTGTGTGTGTGTGTGTGTGTGTGTGTGTGTGTGTGTGTGTGTGTGTGTGTGTGTGTGTGTGTGTGTGTGTGTGTGTGTGTGTAAGTGTGTAGTGTGTGTGTGTGTGTAAGTGTGTGTGTGTAAGTGTGTTATCTGCTACTGCAGTCTCAAGTCCATGCTCATATCTCGGACAAGAAAAAAATTCAGAGCACTACTTACCAATCATAAAACTTTTTTAAAAGACTGATTTTTTTTTTAGAAACGAATACGGTATTGGTGAAAACGTTTAACAAAAAAATACACGCTGATTAATAGATTTTCTTGCACACTGACTTTTTAACAAAGATGGAAATTAAACTGAGACGCACAAATTTTTAGATTAAAGACACAACTTAACCAACAACAACAAAAAACGAATTAACCAAAGGTTGACTCATCCTTTCCGTCGTGTATCTAGCATGATGTCAATAGGTCTTGGAATTTTTGAGAAGCGGAGGTGAATGTAAGTTATCGTCTGCTGAAAATGTGAGAGGAGATTGACATAGAGAGAGAGAGAGAGAGAGAGAGAGAGAGAGAGAGAGAGAGAGAGAGAGGAGAGAGAGAGAGAGAGATAAGCAAAGTGTCACAACTCTCTCTCTCTCTCTCTCTCTCTCTCTCTCTCTCTCTCTCTCTCTCTCTCTCTCTCTCTCTCTCTCTCTCTCTCTCTCTCTCTCTCTCCCACCCACCCCTCCCTCCCTCCCTCTCCATAATGGCTGAATCTCCATAATGGCTGAATTCAGACTGGGTGTGTCAGATATAAATGTTCACAAACTGAGATACATAATGCATAGTGAATCTGATACAACATGCTTTTATGTAATGAAGCAACAGAAGATGGAGTACTTTTGTCTTTATGTCCCACCTTCATTGACATTAGGCAAAAACATATCCCAGCAAAAATACCAACGGGCCTTCTGCATTTAGACTCTGTTTGCTCCTTGGAAGTTCAGGGAGAGGTGAAGTCAGATCAAGTTGTTGTTGGGCGTTCCACAGCTGATTGAAGCATTGCCCAGAATATGCTCTCTTGTATTAATACTGTATGGATCTGTTTTGTTCTTGTCAAGTCAAGTCAAGATGATCTTTATTGAGAGTAAAAAATTAAGTTTACACAACTTTATTTTTCAACCTGCCTTCACATTCAAAATCAAGAAAATTGACTTCTAAAGTGTTCAAAGGCAAGCATTAGACTGTAAGTACACACTGGATGAGCAACGTGTGCGTGTTTGAGTGGGTTTTTTTTTTTCAAGCACCTCGCCATATAGGCAGCCACACCTGACTACTAAGTCAAGTCAAAACGGCTTGTGAACACAGAGTTCGGGTCAGGGTGGGGTTGGGGGGGGGGGGCTTACTTTGTTGTTATTGTTGTAAGTATATCAACACTATTTTTGTTAGATTTAGATTCACGGTAAATGTGTTTTTAATTTTGTGCATGTTGAAAGAGAAATCTGTAGGAAATATCTGTTTGCTCCGCTTGCTTTGAGTGGGTTTGAAGTTTTGGTTTGGATTTTTGTTTTTTGTTTAGGTTTTTTGTTGTTTTGATGTTGTTTTTTTATTTTTGGTTTGGTTTGGGATTGTTTTATTATTATTATTATTATTATTATTATTATTATTTATATATTAATAATTATAATAAAAAAACTGATGTTTCCTGTCACACCCACCATCATGTTTATCATTTCTGGTACTCATTTTAAAGTCTTCGATGATGTGTGTGTGTACATGTGCGTCGCGTGTGAGAGAGGCGTGCGTGCGTGCTGGCGTGTGTGCGTGTGCACGGTCGTCTGTATGTAAGCGTGCGTTTGCTGTGTATTTATTCGACATACAGGTGAGCAGAAATTATTTTTTAACAATGTTGTCTGCCGTTGCTACTGCTGTTGCTGTTACTGCTGTTGTTGTTGCCGATACCGAGGCAGATTAGACCTGTCTGGGTATTGGGTGTTGTTTTTTAAGCTGGCGCCTTTGCTGTAGATTTGCATCGCAGACTGTTTCAAGTGTATCTCTTCTGACGTTGGAACTGACTAGTTTAGTGTTAGACGCTGAAAATGGAAGGAACGATAACAACTTCTTAAATTATCAACAGGGATGGTAATGATTGGGCAATTATAATAATAATTGTGATGATGATAATAATATGATATAGACAGGATAATACTAATGATGATAAAAATAATAGCGATGATAATGATGATGATGATGATGATGATGATGATGTGATGATGATAAGTAATAACAATAATATAATAATAATATAATGGTGATGGTGATGATAATAATAATATATAATATTGATATGATGTGATGATGATGATGATGACGATGACGACAAAAACAAAAAACAACAACAACAACAAACACAATATAATAATAATAATAATAATAATATAATAATATATATAATAATAATAATAATGATGATGATGATGATGATGATGATGATGATGATACGCTCAACTCGAGTTGAGTTTATGATGATGATGACCCTCCCTCTCAATCTCCTTCCCCCTCCCTCTCTTCCTCCCTCTCTCTCGCTTTCTCTCTCCCTATCTCTTCTCTCTCCTCTCTCCCCCCCCCTCCTCTCTCTCTCTCTCTCTCTCTCTCTCTCTCTCTCTCTCTCTCTCTCTCTCTCTCTCTCTCTCTCTCTCTCTCTCTCTCTATATTATATATATATATATATATATATATATATCCTCAGCAGTGTAGTGTTAGCAATATTTCGTACTCTTGTAGTGTTGCTGCTTCCCTTTGTTTTCATGACAAGTGATATATAACTAACAAGATGTTGAAAAAGAAATTTTAAAAAACAACAACAGTGAAGCCATAATAGCAAAAATTACAGTGTTCAGTATGATGTCAATAGTGATGGTGATGATGATAACAACAATGACGACAACAGCAACGATGTCGACGACGATGATGATGACGATATGATAATGACGACGACGACGATGATGATGGTAGTGGCGATGATGGTGATGGTGATGATGGTGGTTTGGGGTGGTGGTGATGGGGTGGTGGTGGTGGTGGTGGTGGTGGTGGTGGTGGTGGTGGTGGTGGTGGTGGTGGTGGTGGTGGTGGTGGTGATGATGATGATGATGATGATGATGATGATGATGATGATGATGATGATGATAGTAAATATATTAGGGTAGTTATCTTAGTTGAATATAATATAACGTGTACAAGACATAAGCAGCGATAGTCATTATTCATGTCATCATCTTCATTGTCTCTGTAACCACTTTTTAGAGTGATTTACCGTTTTCTATGTTAAAAGGATTGTTCGAACTAAGAGGGAGGAGAGAGAGAGAGAGAGAGAGAGAGAGAGAGAGAGAGAGAGAGAGAGAGAGAGAGAGAGGAGAGAGAGAGAGAGAAGGAAAACAAGGACTCATTTTAGAAATAATACACTTGTGGTGACAATGAGGACATCATGATATTGTTCTTGTGGCTATTGATGCCAAAGTTGTATTTAAATCATCATCATCTTCATCATCGTCATTATCGTCATTATCAGCATTGCTGCTGTGGTTGTTGTCATTGTCATCACCATTGTCATTATCTGAATAATGATCAATGTCATTTTAAATTACTAGTGGCTAGACGTTAACATGAACACACACACACGCACACACGCTCGCACGCACGCACGCACGCGCGCACGCGCACACACGCACGCGCACACACGCACACGCACGCACACGCACGCACACGCACACACACACGGGGGACGGATAGCCTAGTGGTCAGAACATTGCGCTGGAAATTTGACGACCCGGGTTCGAGTCCGGTCGAGGAGATTTTTCTCCTGGAATTAACATCAGTGCTGACTCCACTCTCCCCGAAGTCCAGTGGTGTGTTGTGGGTGTAGTGGTGTAGTGGTGATGGTTGTGTGGTGGGTGATGTGGTGTGTGGTGGTTGTAGTGTGTAATGGTGTGGTGGTATAGTGGTATGGTGTAGTGGTTGTAGTGGTGGTTGTAGTGGTGGTGTGGTGTGACAGGTGGTGAAGGATCTGGTGACCATCTTCCCCGTGCTGAGGGACTGGCTGGCGGACTTCCTCTCCCAGAACTGCACCATGACGGCCTCCATGATCGGACGAAACCTTCTGATCGAACAGGTCTGCTGGTGAAGATAGCGGTGGTGGTGGCGGATTGGTCTGTGTGTGGTGTGCGTGCGTTGTGTGTGGGGCGGGGGTGGGGGTGAGGGGTGGAGTGTGGTGGGGGTGTGGTGTGGTGTGTGTGTGTGTGTGTTGTGTGTGTGTGTGTGCGTGTGCGTGTGGGAAGGGGGGGGGTGGCTGGGTGTCTGCGGGTGGGTGAGAGGGGTAGTGTGGTGGGTGGGGGTGTGTGTGGGGGGTGTGTTGTGGTGGGTGGGGTGGGTTGTGTGGTGGGGGGGGGTACAGTGTAGTGGTGGTGTAGTGTGTGTGTGTGTTAAGGGGGGGACGGTGTGAGGTTGTACGTGTGTGAGGGATGGGGGGGGTGAGAGTAGTATTCAGCGACCCGGGAAGAAAGTGTGGCCGACGGAGATGACCCTACAAACCAAGCTGTACGGCCCACGAGAGGAGCTGGAAAGGACATGCCATTATTTTTCCCAGACACATCTGACAGTGTAAAGCGAACGAGAGGAGGAGGAGAAGAGAAGAAGAAGAGAAGGAGGAGGAGGAGGAGAGGAAGAAGAGAGGAAGAAGGAGATGAAGCAACAACAACAACAAGAGGGGGAGGAGGGAGAGAAGAAGGAAGGAGGGAGAAAGAGAAGAAGAAGAAAACGACACAACGAGACGACAACAACAACAACAACACAACAACAACAACAATCATCTGTCCTCCGTCTCTCTTTAATTTTTTTTTTAATGATTTCTGACTGTATAACTATAATACTTTCTTCCTGCAGGTTCTAAGACTGCTGCATCACCTGGTCAAGTTCGGCTACTACATGGACCTGGATGACGTGCGCAAGTTGTTGCCTCCCCTGCTCAGTCTGCTGGATGGCCGTCACGATGTGCCCTTTCCCAAAGACAAGGGCAAAGGTGAGGGGGAGAGGAACGTAAAGGGTTCTCTGTGTGTGGATGTGGGTGTGTCTGTCAAGTCATGTCAAGTCAAAATTACCTTTATTGAGGGTAAAAGATTAAGTTTACACAACTTTTTGTCATCCTGCCCTCACAAAAAATTTCTGTGTGTCTGTGTCTGTGTGTGTGTGTGTCTGTCTGTCTGTTGTGTCTGTCTGTGTGGGCGTGTGTGGGGGGGGGGGCACAGGATTGGTCGATTGGTTGGGGGGGGGGGTATTCCCCTTTCAATTATGTCTTTATGTCTTGTACATAAGTGTACATTTTGGTGTGGGACATGAGTGTGCGTTTGTTCGGATTGTACATGAGTGGAGTGTACTTCTTGTGTTATACATGTGTACCTTTTGTTTGTATCGTACATGAGTGTCGTTTTTGTGCTGTATATGAGTGTACTTTTTGTTTGTATTGTACATGAGTGTACCTTTTTGGAGTGTACACGAGTATGCTTTTTGTATTGTATACGAGTATCCTTTTTGTATTGTACATAAAAGTAATTTTTGTATTGTACATGAGTGTACTTTTTGTATGGTATGTGAGTGTACATTTTTGTGTTATATATATTTTTGTGGTATACTTCATTATATCAGCTGGTGGAACTGTACTGAAGCCAAGGCGCGCAAACGGTCATCCATCCAACTGGTAACCACGCTCGACGCTGCTAAATTTGACTGGGGGAAAGCGAGCGCTCTGGCCAGTTAGCTATCCCGCCCCCTTTTACCTTTTTTTAAACTTACTTCAGTATATCTTTTTATTATTGTACCCGACTATATTTTGGTATGGTATCTTATATGAGTATATAATAGCTTTTGTTGTGTGTGTGTGTGTGTGTGTATGTTGTGTGTGTGTGTATGTATTGTTGTGTTGTGTGTGTGAGTGTGTGTGTGTGTGTGTGTGTGTGTGTGTGTGTGTGTGTGTGTGTGTGTGTGTGTGTGTTGGCAGGCTATTCCAAGGACGGCAACAAAGCGGTGGCACAGTACCGGGCGACAGGTCGCTTTGAACGCAGCCCTGAAGCCGAGGCCATCGTCAACGCCAAATACCAGTCAGTCTGCCTTACCTTCAGTAGTTGGGGGTCGTGTTGTATTCTGTTATACTGAGTGATGGTGGTGGTGGTGGTGGTGGTGGTTATGGCGATGATGGTGGTGGTGATGACGACGACGATGATGATGACGACATTGATGATGGTGGTGGTGATGGTGGTGTTGACGATGATGGTGATGATGATGACGACGACGACGATGATGATCATGATCATAACGATGATGATTATGACGATGACGTCAATGAAGATAATGACGATGACGATAATGACGATGACGACAATGAAGATAATGACGATGACGACAATGAAGATAATGACGATGACGACAATGAAGATAATGACGATGACGACAATGAAGGGTAATGACAATAAGACGATGACGAAATGAAGATGATGACGATGGTGATAATGACAACGACGCTGAATGCTGATGATGCCGGCTGTATGTACCCACCAGAGCCATGGAGGTTCTGGACCTGCTGCTGACGTTCCAGAGGAACCAGAGGCTGAAGGTGTTCGTCACCATGTTCAAGCAGGCGAGCAGGGCGCCGCCAAACGCAGAGCGCAGTCCGTGCTGGAACCGCTGCTTACGAAACCTACAACCCTGCCGACCAGAAAAAGTAGGGGATAGGGATGGTGACTGGGATGTTGGGTTGTGGGCTGTTTTATTTGGTTGGTTGTTTGTTTATTCATTTATTCTTTTTTTTTATCTATCTATTTATTTATTCTTTCTTGTAGTTCATTATTTATTCTTTCTTTTTTTTAAAAAAATTCTTTTATCCCTTTATTTATTATTATTCGTTCTTTTATTTATTTATCAACTCAATTCTTTTATCTGTTTATTTCTTTATTCATTCTTTTATTTCCGTATTTATTTTTTCATTCTTTAATTTATTTATTTGTTCTTTTTATTTATTTATTTGTGTATTTATTCATTCATATCTTTATTTCGAGTATAATGGAATAAGCACTCATGTGCATTTTTTTTTTACATCCAGTACGCCCGCGTGTGTATGTACTTTTGTCAATCTTGTCATCCGTTCCCACATGGCCTACTCTTCTGAAAAGCGGAACAGGTTTTAACATGTGCGCAGGATGTTCTGCGTGCGTTCGCACACGGGACCTCGAGTTTATAGTCTCATCCAAAGGACTTTTAGGGGGAGTGGAACCGGCGCTGATGTTAACTCCAGAAGAAAAATCCCCTTGAACGGTTGTCTTGCGGGTAGCTCCAACCTGGGATCGATCCCCAGACGTCAGATCGCGAGCACAGCCGCTCTGACCACCCGCCTACCCCGTCCCCTGTGGGGCTGGCTGCTCTTGTAGCAGTGGTAATCTCTCTGTCTACTCTCTCTCTCTCTTTCTCTCTCTCCCTCCCACCTCTCGCTGTCTCTGTCTTTGTCTCTGCTCTTATCTATCTATTTATCTATCTATATGTCTATCTATCTATCTATCTATCTATCTATTCCTTAGTCTGGTGACCGTGGGGGGCACCCCTGAAGACTTGACAACCAGTTCCCTCCATTCCTCTCTCTGTTCTACCTTT
>CM060325.1:21061159-21066159 GCA_030674155.1 Stramonita haemastoma | reverse complement strand
TTTGGTTGTTTTTTTACGCATTGCTTTTTTTGTTTTTCACTGTAACTTTTAACAAAATCTCCTTCTCTCTCTCTCTCTCTCTCTCTCTCTCTCTCTCTCTCTCTCTCTCTCTCTCTCTCTCTCTCTCTCTCTCTCTCTCTCTCTCTCTCTGTGAAGAAAAATGTTATGTATAACTGTAAGGTAGGAAACTTTTGTAGGTTAGATTCAAAATCTTAAAAAAAGAAAAACACGCCTTTGACAGTTATAGTCAGTTTATCATCCTAGTTTCTTTAGTGCTTTCACGAGTAGATGTTGTGTAGAAGAAGTATATTATTATCCTACCAGGTGACCTTTGGTTCTTGAAGCTGCTGCATCCATGCTGCTCTTCTTCTGTGCCACTAATGTCTGGGTCTGAAATTCTGCAACTAGTGCGTTGTGGCTTGTTGGGGGACATTGTCATGTCGTCTGGTTCACTGACTAGATTCTTTTCGTTGGTAGTGTTGTATAGTGTTCTTTCTTTGTTTTTTTGTCTGTCAAACTGTATTTTTGTTGTTGTTGTTTTGGGGCGCCTGTGGCATGCTATGTGCCACTGTGCTGATCAGTCAGAGCGCTAGTGGCATGTCGCTTCGTGGGAAGCTAATGGTATGGTTTTGTTTATTTGTTTATTTTCAGGGTTTTTTTGAGTGTTTGTTTTTCAGTTATTTTGTTTAACGATTTTTATCGGTTGTTAGACAGCTCTGTTCATGTTTTTATGATTGAATTATGTATTTATTGGTTTGATTGATTTGATTATTGATTGATTGATTTGATTGTTGTTTGATTGGTTTACTGATTGGTTGATTGATTAGTTGATTGATTGATTGTATGACTAATTGATTGATTAGTGGGATCTCTGTGTGCGAAATCAAACAAAAAAGGCTTTTCGTTTTATGGTTGATTATTGATTTGTACGTTTCTTATTCTATGTTGACTAAATTCAGTTAAATCATGGTGATAAATGAGGAGGGTGGGATTTTAGTGTGGGGGCTTTTCTTTTCCAATTTTGTTCACATAACTCATGCTTTTTTCTTTTAATTTTATTTTTTCGTACATCTCGTAAAGTGCTGGTTCTGCAATGTGCTTGTTTAACGTATTAAACTGGGGGGGAGGGGGAGGGGCGGTATTTGTTTTGATTTTTTTTCTTTAGAAAAACGAACTTGAAAAGCTGAGGAACTAATGATAACAAAAAACAATTTTCAGCGATAGTGGATCTGATGGTTATGCATACCTTCGCATACATGCCCAGCCTCATCTTTTTGCAGCCTTAGTGCCACAGTATATATATAATAGATACATATATCATGTCTCACTCTCTTTGTGTTTGTTTGGTTTTTTCTTTTTTTTCCTTCTTTCTTCTCCTCTACCTTCAGGCAGAGCCGCTCGGGGGAAGAAGCCAGCATAGAGGTTCTATATCTTTCCATGCAATACCACTGGTAAAAGAGATGCACTGGCACTATTTACTCCGCACTGTCATGTCATGTCATGCCATGCCATTGCCATGTTCCCCCGTACTGCCTACCTAGCCTTGGATTCTGAAGCCACACGGTCCCTCCATAGTCTTGCCCATGCCTTAGCTAGTTGGCATCAATAGTTGCTGCGCGCTGCTCGTTTAATTATGATGTACACAATTATCAGACCTATGTATGTATGTATGTATGTATATATCTATCTTTTTCTGCGCACCGCCAGTGCTTTTTGCTTCGTTTCAGTGTGTTGTGGTCCGAAATATATCCACTTTGCAGTAGTGTGCTATCTTATGATTATGGTCTTTGTTGTTTTTATTGGGGGGTGAATAGTCTCGTTGTGTGGTGTGGAAACACTGCGTAAGTCGATGAATCGTGTTTCACTTGACTTACGCAGTTTTCTCAGACCGCTGGTTTTTTTTGGGGGGGTATTTGATGTATAATGCAAAGTTTGCGTTAGAGGTGGTTTACTAACAAGCTATACTGAGCGTTGTTGCACAGTGATGATATGATGTTTATGTTCAGACACGCGTACTAGCTTTAATGGATTGTTTTGGGAATTTACCAGCACTAGTTGGATATGTGGGTCTATTCAGGAGACAGACAAGATTGTTTTGTGCATATGAATAATCCGAATGCTTTGAGGTTGTTACGACGCTGCTTTCGAATGTTGAGTCTGTGTGCTATAACTTCTTTGAATTTTTGTTTATCTAGCGTTTATTTTATTTTACTAAAGGCGTTTGTTTTATCAGTACTGTAATGTATAAAAAGAATGGAACAGCAGGGGGTTGTTTGTTTTTTATGCTCGTGGGTTTTATGGCATGCAAGCTTGATTTGATATGTGTACGGCGTAATGTTCAATTTTAGGTCTTCTTGTTGTCGTTGTTGCAAGACTGTGGATAAGTGCCTTGACAGTTTACAAACTACGATGTCTACTTTTGTTTTTTTTTAATGGATAGAAAGGATCTCTGTCTCTGCCTCTGCCTCTGCCTCTGTCTGTATCTGTCTGTCTGTCTGTCTGTCTGTCTGTCTGTCTGTCTGTCTGTCTCTCTCTCTCTCTCTCTCTCTCTCTCTCTCTCTCTCTCTCTCTCTCTCTCTCTCTCTCTCTCTCTCTCTCTCTCTCTCTTCCTCTTCCTCTCTCTCTTCCTCTCTCTCTCTCTCTGAAGAGTAGGCCACTGAATTCCGAGGATGAACGGATGTTAAAAAAATAATTTATAAAATAAAAACACGCAACGAAAAAGGGCGCATGAGTGCTTATCATCCATTATCCACGAAATAAAATAATTCAGACTTTTTTATGGGAAGATGACAGCCAACATAAGCGATAACTGACAGAACACGCACCAGTGATAGTTATAGTGTGGTTGCCAATTGGATGGGTGACCGTTTTCGCGCCTTGGCTACAGTACAGTTCCCCCAATTCACCCAGCTGTCAATGGGTACCTGCCCTCTTCAGGGTCAGGGAAGGTAAAGCAGCGAGGGAGAGGAGATGGGCACCGCACTCAACGTGCTGACTCCTAGAGAAGCTGAGGTCTCTGACGCCTCGATCCCCTACGACCACACAGGTTATGGGACACCTTTACCTTTACCTGTATAAAGACAGTGTGATAGTCCAGTTCAGGCTTACTTTCCGCCTCTGTTGTTTCCGAGGTCATCTTCTGTCCTTTCTTTTTTCCAAACTGCTAACATGCCTTGCTTTCTTTAAAAAGAAATTAACACCGTATTATGCCAGCTATGGCTTCTGTTAATATTCACTGTCTATCTGAAGCTTTTAAAAAAATACAGGCTAAAAATGGAGTTGTCTATCCCCTAAACCCGAGTTTCCAACTATCGAGTGCTTTTGGAATGTACTACTACTACATTCGCTGTTTTTTAACTTGGAAGATTTGTCGCTTTTTGCTTCTGTTGCTGGGGTTTATAAAATACGATTTTCTACGGGGTTCGGCTAACACAGGACAAGTTGCTTTTTTTAAAAATATTCTTAAGCAATTTTATATGATTATGTTTGTATTTATGTATAAACAGATGAATGAAAAAGTGTTTGTGTGTCTGTGGTCTGTGTGCGTTGTGTGAGAGAGAGGGGGGAGGGAGAGAGAGGGGGGAGGGAGGGAGGGAGAGAGAGAGAGATTTATCATTTACATGCATTTTAGATTCCATGTTGCATAGCCGAATTACCATGATACGCTTTTTTTTTTTGGTGGGGGGGGGAGGGGGGGGGGATCCAGTTTTACCTATCCTGTCCTAACTGAGTGAATGGACGCTGCTTACGTCATCATTTTCTCTGCCTCAACAGAAAAATGCTTGTCCATTCTGGACTTGCTTGCTCGGTCGTGTAGGCTTTTTAAACAGCATGCATTTGCATGAACTTTTATCGATTGATATATGCTCTGGTCTGCTCACATTTGCATGATGCTCAGTAAATGTTCTTGTTTGACATATATAAGATAATCGTCAAGATTCTTAAGTCATTTACTGTTCTAGCTTTAAGAAAATGCTGACCATTTTCAAAGGGAGAATTTTTTTAACATGGAGGGGGGTGGGGTGGAGGGAGTCTTGCTCTTGTTTTTCATTTGCGTTTTGCTTTGTTTTTGTGTTTTTTTCTGATTATTTTGTGTGTGAACAACAAATGAAGATCAGAAAGCAAACTGTTGTAAAGAATTTTGTTAGGTTTTGTCTCAGGTTTATATCTCAACAGTAACAAAAGTTGCTCACATGCATGTTCATTCATAATCGTCTCGGTTGTGGAATCACATACAGTAACACAAGCGCTGCCGCGCTGTCGCGCTCACATACTACACACACACACACACACACACCCCACCACACACACACACACACACACACATCTCTGTAATCAAATATGCCTTTGGGCATATGGGGTGATTTATTTTGTTGTGCCAGTGAATAACAATGTTTAGACTCTGTATGTGTGCGTGCGTATGTGTGCGTGCTTGCGTGCATGTGCGCGTGAGAGAGAGAGAGAGAGAGAGAGAGAGAGAGAGTGGAGAGAGGGAGAGAGGAGAGAGAGAGAGAGAGAGAAAAGGGGGGGTACAATACAGACATTGATATTTGTTTTGAGCTGAAGTGTACAGTGTGTGGGTTTTTGTGAGGAAAGCGTTGTGTATTGCTGCATGATTTTAACAGTTATTCTCACGGTCACAGTAACACACCACCACGCCACGCTCCTCATCAACCTTACTTATTTTCACCAACAACCATGATCATAATACTCATCATTATTTGCCAACATCATCACTTTCATCAGGTATACCTCCATCCTGCTTCTTTTGTGCAGACATATTGATGATGATAAGGATCATGTTGACGACGATCTTTCTGCTATTATTGATACTTTAACCATACAACATTCAAAATAGCAGTGTTGTTGGTTTCTGTGAGGAATTAGAAGGGATTTTACAGTTGACATTTTTTGCATTTTACATTTTACACCACCCTAAGTCATGGCGAATTTCTCTGCGTGAAATCTGTTTATCATCTCATCCGAAAGACTAGCACCCA
>CM060325.1:21048659-21051159 GCA_030674155.1 Stramonita haemastoma | reverse complement strand
GTGTGTAGGGGGGATGTATGTCTCAAAGTTGAAAGTCAAAGTAATTTTTTTTAATTTCCAGATTGTACATCGAATAAGCAATGATTTGCTTGTATGTGGGTGTGTGGATGTGGATGTTTTTGTTGTTGTTGTTGTTATGTGGGGTGAATGGATGATAGGAGTGATGACAAACTTATGTTGGAAATGTTATGATGCCCCGCCACCCAAATATCTAGATGAAAACCCAGAGACGTCAGAATGCGCTAAAAAAAATTCTGTGAATAAAATAAAGATTTCTTACTATTATCACCGTGAATAACATATTTTAAGTGCTGGTTTATTGGTTTCTTCAGAAAAAATAAGAGATTTTTAACATAATTTCTGATGACTATCACCTTGAAAAAAAAACAGTCAGGGCCTTGATGGCTTGTTTGATAGTTTGCATTTTGTTTAGGTTTTGTGTGGATGGGGAGAGTGTTGTTGGATAGTTTTGTGTTTTAGGGAGTGGGGGGAGAAAGTTTTGTTCCATGAATGGAGTTTCTTTTTTTTTAAGCCAGAATCTTGGAGAAAAGTTCACGAAATCAGAAAAATGTGTGTGGTATGACTTGATCAGTGAATACACGTTTATATTTATCTATTCTTTTATTTCAAGGACAATGGAATAAGCACTCATGAGCTTTTTTGCATCCAGTCCCGCTAGTATGTAGTTTTGTCAAAGTTTTCAGTCGTTACCACCGGCACACAATGGCCTACTTTAGCTTCCCGAAAAGCGGAACGGGTTTTAACATTTGCGCAAGATGTTCTGCGTGCATTCCACACGCAACTCAATTTATAGTCTCATCTGATGGACATTTATAGAGCTTATGTGATGGGGTGGTAAATAGATTACCTCCCATGCAATCAGAGCCCTGTCGCAGCGTTGTGTTACTATATCGAGACACACTTGCGAATTGTGTGATGTTCTGTTTTCTTGGGTGGTGGTCGAAAACCCTCCATTGCATACATTTCGACTTTATGGTGAAAGATAGAATTTATACAACCTCTTTTTAGAGGTCACGTCCTAATTGGTTAGCTGTACCCACCCAAGATGCCATGCAGAGATGGGACATCGCAAATGTCCACTCTGTGACACTTATATGCATCTCCCCAGCCAAAAGCGTAACCACATTACACCTGTGTCTCTTGCAGAATACACGGCGCGTGGCACCAACGAAGAACTGCCCCTAGGAGAGGAGTTTCAGAACCTGGTTCGCTGCTTCATCAACCCGCACGAAAAGAAGCCCGCCAAGCGGTACGCCCCGGCCAAAAAGCTCATAGAGCAGCTGTGGTAAGTCAAGTCAGTCAGTCAAATGATAATAATAATAATAATAAATGATGATGATGATAATAATAATGATAATGATGAGAAGAAGAAGAAGAATACATGGAATTTATATAGCGCTAGATCTTGTAAAAACAAATCAAAGCGCTTGCATTCGACCTATACAACACACAAGCAATCAATAACAATTGATAGTTTTAGCAAATTCGAAAGTACAGACACACGCACGTAAAAGTCATATTCTTATTTCTAGATGATACATTGAATAAGATAATGCGTTTGCTTTTTTCCCTCAAGCCATGGGACGGGATAGCTCAGTGGTCAGAACACTCGCTTTTCCCAAGTTAAGGTCTAAGCAGCAACGAGCGCGGTTACCCAATTGGATGGGTGACCGTTTGCGCGCCTTGGCTTCAGCACAGCCCCCCCCCCCCCCCAGTTCACCCAGTTGTAAATGGGTACCTGCCCTGTTTAGGGACAGGGAAGGTAAAGCAGCGAGGGAGAGGAGATGGGCGCCGCCCTCAGTAAGCTAGCCCCCTAGAGAACCTGAGGTCTCTGATGCCTAGCTCCCCTACGACCACATAGATTACTGACAGCTTTACCTTGTTAACTTTAAATTGAATAAGCAATGCATGTGCTTTTTTTATCAAGCCATCTGTCTAGCACAAAAATAACTTCAATGGTCAGACGAGATGAACGTGTTTGGGGAGGCATTCTTTGTTTTCTTTGAAATTACGTTTATTGCTTCAGG
Source organism: Stramonita haemastoma (assembly GCA_030674155.1). NCBI lineage: Eukaryota > Metazoa > Mollusca > Gastropoda > Neogastropoda > Muricidae > Stramonita > Stramonita haemastoma. The sequence goes on along the minus strand of CM060325.1, from coordinate 21,049,111 downwards.
AAATAAGACAGGTACTGAAAGTGTAGAAAGTTTGTAATGTGTGATGTGCTCAGACGTCACATGGAGTTTGATGTCACTTGTTGTGGGGAGGGATTTTTTCCGTAAGTCTTTGTCATAAAGAACGAGAGGATGATTAATATATAATCAGAATATCATCATCATTACTAACAAAATCAGTACCATTGAGCAAACTATGTAAAGAAACACTGTCATCATCACCCTGACCATCATCATCATCATCATCATCACCTTGACAACCATCGTCGCCATCATCATCATCACCACGACCATCATCCTCATCATCATTACTACCATTGTCATCCTTAGTATCATATTCACCACCACCACCTCCATCATCATCATCATTATCATCATCATCATCAAAACTTCAACCACCACAACCACCACCATCATCATCATCATCATCATCATCATCATCATCATCATCATCA
>CM060325.1:21021159-21043659 GCA_030674155.1 Stramonita haemastoma | reverse complement strand
CGTTTTGTTTCCGTTTAGAACTTTGTTGCTGAAAAAGACTCGCCGCAATCAATCGGGGTAACCGTTGCATGAAGCCTGTTGTTTGTTTCTGTTTGTTTTCGTTTTATGTCTGGTTGGTATCGGTTTGTCTGTTGTCTAGATCCCTTTCCTGACATCGTAGTGCCTGACTACTTGTCTTCTCTTGGGTTTTGTTTAGTGATACCTAGGTGTCCTTTCCCCTTTCTTCAACGTTTTTTTTTTCTTCCTTTTTTTTTGATTATGTGCATGGGATGAGTAGGCCTATTTTTTTCGTGGTTTTTTTTTCTTCAGGTTAAAGGCATGAATGCATTTTTTGAGAGAAGATGATGATGGTAGATTTTTTTTGTCTCCATGTTTGTGAAGGTTATATAGGAGCGTGTGTGTTGCGCTAGCTTCTTTGTCATACGACTGATTTTTGCCCGCTTTAGTTGTGGAGGAATGCTAGGTGTTAATCAGTTTTGGTTTGATAGTTGTGATGATTAACTGTGGAACACAAAATGAGTAAAGCAGCTCTGTATCTAATTTGCTTGGCAAACGTGACCGTGTGTACCAATGTAAAAAAAAAAAAATTTCTCTTTTCTCCTCTCTCTCTCTCTTCTCTCTCCTCTCTCTCTCTCTCTCTCTCTCTTCTCTCTCTCTCTCTCTCTACTCTCTCTTTTCTCTCTCTCTCTCTCTCTCTCTCTCTCTCTCTCTCTCTCTCTCTCTCTCTCTCTCTCTCTCTCTCTCTCTCTCTCTTCCTTCGGATGAGACTTTAAACCGAGGCCCCGTGTGCGAACGCACGCAGAATATCTTGCGCACACGTTAAATCCTGTTCCGCTTTTCGTAAGAGTAGGCCATCGTGTGCCGGTGGGAACAGATGACAATATTTACAAAACTGCATGCACACGGGGACCGGATGAAAAAAAAGCACATGATTGCTTATTCTGTTATCCTCGATATAAAAGAATAAATAAATAAATAAAAATCTCTCTCTCTCCTTCTCCCTCTCTCTCTCTCTCCCTCTCCTCTCTCTCTCTCTCTCTCTCTCTCTCTCTCTCTCTATCTATCTATCTATCTATCTATCTATCTATCCATCTATCTATCCCTTAGTCTAGCGACCGTGTGGGCACCCCTGACGACTCGACACAGTTCCCTCCATTCCTCACACTTTTCTGCCTTTCTAAAATTTGGAGCGCTTATTCCATTGTCCTCTAAAGCAAACGAATGAATGAATAAATAAGGAGGATCATTGTCTGTCTTTGCTTTAACATGCCTAGATGCCTTCGATTTGTTAAAAGTAGATTTTGCTTTAGCTGTGATACCCAGTCCCTTCATTTGTGGTACTGTAGACTGTGTTAGTCTTGTGACAAAGTGTTTACTAAGCATAACCTAAAAAAAAAAAAAAACCAAAGAATAATAACGTTGTGGTGTTGTAGAGAAGGATAGTGCTCGAAGTAGAACAACAACTTAGAGTCGGGCATGAAAATGTGGTTCAAAAGTTAACTCCACTTGTGTGTTTTTGTGTTATAAATACTAAATAATGCTGTGCACAATGGAAATCTGGTTTGTTACTGAGATGTCAGTTTGTTATTGTATTATTTCCCAGCATACTAAGGGCAGTTTTTGTATCAGACATGCAAAAGTACACAATTTATGTTAAGTCTTGTTCGTTTGTTTGTATTGTCCTCTACCCTATTTTTTTTCAATGTATTTATTTAATGGGTTAAAATCAAATATCTTTATGTAGCATCTTTTTATTCTCTGTGGTTATTCTTTTTTGTTCACGTTTGAATTTTTCTTATATCTTTTCATGTCTGTCTATGGCTTTGGAATTTCCTTTTTATTTCCTTTTTTTCTTAAGTGATTTGCTTGAATCTCATTTTTTTTAAAAATCATTTCCCCATTTTATTGCAGTTTGGGTGATTTATCATACTCCACAAGAAGCATTACATATTAATTATGTCACTCAGAGAAAAAGCTTTCCAGAAAACTGTTATGAAGAGGGGAAAATTTTATGAGAACTGTAAGACCAAAAAAATGCTACATCAGGCTTGGGGAGTATTATTCCACTGGTACACAGAATGGTTCAGTAATAAACAAATACAGTACAATATTCAAGTATTTGAGTTGCTTTAGGCTGCTGAGTGCGGCAGCAACAAGAAGTTTATTTTTAGTTTCCTCTGTGTCCCTGATTTTAAGAATGATTATGTTCATTGCTTGATCACTCTCAGAAACAAAATCAACTCGGTTCTCATCTTGATTAGGTTATGTGTGCGTGAGAGAGAGAGAGAGAGAGAGAGAGAGAGAGAGAGAGAGAGAGAGAGAGAGAGAGAGAGAGAGAGAGAGAGAGAGAGAGAGAGAGAGAGAGAGAGAGGAGATTCAAAGCAGCCATTTTCTTAGAAATCACTTCCCCTAACAAAACCAGATTTCGCGAAATGATCGAAATAGATATTCTTTCTCCATAGATTTGTCTCCAATACCATTGTAAACAGCCATGAGCCCATCTGGAATGCCAGTGCTTACATCAGCTTTGATAAGAAAGAACTATGCAAACATAAAACAACAAGGATTGATAATTCTCCAAAGATCTTCTGACAGGGAGGCGAAATCGCAAAACAGTTTTTAAGAATTGATCTTGAAATTCTCTCCCTCTCTCTCTCTCTCTCTCTCTCTCTCTCTCTCTCTCCTCTCTCTCTCTCTCTCTCTCTCTCTCTCTCTCTCTCTCTCTCTCTGAGTCCACAATCCACTTACCTTTCCATACTTGCACAGACAACTTCTTTTTTATTTTTAATCACATTCTTAACGCACATTGCCTGTTGGTACTGGTGATAGTTATCTTGTCATTGCTGTTAGCTTTATTCTCTTGTTAAATGTGTGTGTGTAATCCTCCATACTCCCAAAAGGGGTTAAAGGAATTGAACCTTGACTCTTGAGTGTTATATCTGAACAGTTGTAAAAAAAAAAATTAAAAAAAGAAAAAAGAAATATTATGATCGTGAGCCACTTGGTTTATGCTTTGACGCTGTTGCTCTTGTATCTTTTAGTACAGGCAAATGTTTTCTCTACCTGTCTCTAGTATCAGAATACTTTGACCATGTTCCTCATGTATCTTTTAGTATAGTTAAACGTCTTCTCTTTCTGCCTTTCTTATCAGAATACTTTGACTATGTTTCATGCATCTTTTAGTATAGTTAAATGTCTTTTCTTTCTGTTTTCATCATCAGAATTCTTTGACCATCTTTCTCTTGTAGTATCTTTTAGTCTACACATAATATGTCTTCTCTGTCTGTCTTTATCATCAAAATGCTTTGACCATGTTTCTCATGTACCTTTTAGTATAGTTCCAATGTCTTCTCTTTCGATCTTTAGCATCTGATAAAAATTGACCATGTTTATCGTGTACCTTTTAGTATAGACAAGTGTCTTCCTTCTTCTGTCTTTACTATTCAGAAGGAAACAAAACGCTGTGGCGGGTGCTCTCGGCACAGCCTGTGCTAAAGTTTTACACTGATTGTTCTGTAGAACTGTAGTTTTGTGCATTATGAATCCATTCTCTGTAGGTTGTGCCGTATCTTTCTCTCTCTCTTGGAGTCTTGGTCATAGTTTGGGGTTTCGGATTTTTTCTCTCCCCTTGAACGCTCTTCCAGCCCATAGTTTGCTTTGAAGTTGACTGAAGTCAAAACAACGATGAAAAGTTTTGCGATGTGTGGGGGGGTTTTTGTTTGTTTGTTTGTTTGAATATCGTTTATTTAGTTTGGGTTTTTTTGTTCTTTGTTGTTTACTGTTGCTGCTATTGTTGTTGTTGTTGATATTCAAGTGTTACTGCAGTTTTACATGAGTTCTTTCGGAGAAGGCTTGTCTCATCTTCTGTAGCTACAGATTTTTTTTTAATGAATTTTCATGCTTTTGTGATGGTTTTATTACTTGGGTTTTTTTTTTTAATTCCCGCATTTTTTTCCTTGTCAGTTTTTTAGATAATGTCTGCCTACCTCAACATTTTATCAACTTTTTTTATCTCTGTTTTTGTAGTAATTTTGTAGCTTTCAGAAAAAATGTGAAATCCCTACTGAAAACGGTTTGGTGGTTTGTAGTGTGTGTGTGTGTAGAGTGTATGTGTGTGGTGTGTGTGTGTGTGTTTGTGAGAGAAAGAGAGAGAGAGAGAGAGAGAGAGAGAGAGAGAGAGAGAGAGAGAGAGAAGAGAGAGAGAGAGAAGAGAGAGAGAGAGAGAAAACTCGTGGTTATTTGCCGCGGTTTTTTGGTTGTTGATTTTTTGCTCTGACTTTTGGCGAGTACAAATTGGTTTTATAGAACAAACGTACACGGTTTGCGTTTAAGCAGTGCGTCTATCATTATCTGCCTGTTTAACTTGTGTATATGCTTTTGCGATTTCAGATTCTAAGCCTTGTTTGATGTTTTTGTTTTTTTAAGCGATTCCATGAATAGTTTGATCACTGTGCATCGTTGCAAACGAACCGTAGTTAAATGTCCTGGTAAGCATTATTACCAGAAGCAAAGTTTATTTTATTCGTCCATGGTTGTAACACTATTGTATGGCGATGGGAGGAGGGTGTCTTTGTTTTGTTTTCCTTGTTTATTCGTTTTGGTGGTGGTTGTTTTTGTTTATTTTGGGGAGGGGGGTTCATTCTTGGTCGAATACAAATGCATACAGTTTATAGAAGCGACAGGGTCAAATTTGTCTATAGATCAATTGTTTCTCCTTTTTCGGTAAGTATGAGATTGAATTGTGTAATACATTGAATCTACAGGAAAAAGAATTAAAATGCACACCCCTACTCACATCCTACGAAGAAAACCTTTCGGGTTTGGGGGGAAGGGGGGTGTTGTATGTTTGGGGTTTTTTTTGGGGGGGGATTGGGGATGATGTTTTGATTCAAAGTAACACACAAAAGAGTTTTGAAGGTAAAGAACCGAAGGTATAAAAGAGAAAAGTACAAGAATGAGTGTGATTAGTCTGCGTGATTTATCAACAGGATTTGGGATTTAAGAGGCTTGATTTTTGTAGAAAAATATTATACTGTTTTGAATACTTTTTTGGACAAAAGATGAAGAGGGTTTTTTGGTTGATTTTGCTTTGTTTTGTTTTTTTTTATCCATAAGATGACAGCATTTTTAACAACACCAATTAAAGTTTTTCTTCAGGGAAAAGGGAAGTGTAAAGGAACTGAAACCGCCGATGTTTTCATGCATCTGTGTGTGTGTTGATTTTGTGTGTGTATGTTGATTGTGTGTGTGTGTGTGTGTGTGTGTGTGTGTGTTTTGATGTGTGTATGTGTGTGTGTTGTGTGTGTTGATGAGTGTTGATGTTGATATGTGTGTTAATGTATGTGTTAATGTGTGTGTTAATGAATGTATTAATGCGTGTGTTAATGTGTGTTGATGTGTGTGTTATCTGTGTTGATATGAGTGTTAATGTATATGTTACTGCATGTTGATGCATATGTCAGTGTGAATGTTGCCATGTACCAGGCGCAGTCTTCTAGCCCAGCACGAGGCCAGGGTGAAGGAAGCCATGGCCAACATGAACAACTACAACATGACCCTCACCATCGGCAGAAAGGCCCTGCAGGTACCCAGCTGTCTGTCTGTCTGCCTGTCTGTCTGTCTTGTCTGTCTGTCTGTCTGTCTGTCTGTCTGTCTGTCTGCCTGCCTGTCTGTCTGTCTGTACGCTTTGGCTTTCGGAAGGGAGGGGGTGGGTGGGGTGTCCGGGAAAATTGGAGTGTGTACAGTTTCTGTGTGTGTATGTGTGTTTTGGGGGGAGGGGAGTTGGTTGCGTGTGGGAGGATAGGAGTGAATGTGTGTGAGAAAGAGAGGGAGGAATAGAGAGAGAGAGAGAGAGAGAGAGAGAGAGAGAGAGAGAGAGAATGATGTGTGTGTGTGCACGTGTGTGTGTGTATGTATGTGTGTGTGTGCACGTGTGTGGGGGAGTACGGAGGGGAGGAGTGAATGTATGTGAGAGACAGAGAGGGAGGGAACGCTGAACGGGTTTAATGTACATTGGCCTTTGGCCACAATACATACAGTGAGCAGGACAAAAAGGCAAGTGAGGGGAACAAAATGCAAAAAGAGACCGTCACAACATCCATCTCACCCAGCTCTCCTGGTTGCATCACACCAAGTACATCATCCAGATAAGCATAACAATAAGACAATAAACCTTGATGGCAGAACATGAAGTCAGGGAATATAGGATAGAGAGAAAGAGAGAGTAGTTGCATAGTTGTGTGTGTGTGTTGTTGTGTGTGTGTGTGTGTGTGGTGTGTGTGTGTGTGTGTTGTATTTTGAAACGGAGGAAAATGTTTCGTGTTTTTTCGACAGTAATTAACAAAACGTGATAGAATTTACAAGCTTCCCTCCTCCCTTCTCCACCTTCTCTACCATGGTGACAATTATGATTTGCTGTTGCCCACCAACTGACAAATTTGGTGGGGGGGGAGGTGGTATTGTGTTCAGCAAACCATTTTTAAAAGCCTGATCAGAGATCTGTAAACAAATATTGTTTTTGTTCTTACATAACACAGCCTCTTGTTCAACAGATGCTGATACCAAACTCACATTAAAGCTGCCATAATAATCATAGTAAAAATGATAATAATAATAAAGATAGTGTGTATGAGTTTTCTGAAGCAAAGGGAAATCATTTTTGGCTGAGTTAGTAGTTATCTCCCATCTTAGCTGAGTCGTAATTATCTCCCGTCTTAGCAAACCTGCCTTGTTCAGGGTTTATCTTGTCCACATTTCAGAAAATTTACCTCAAAGCGTTCACAACATAAAATGATCAAGAACAGAGCTGTTATTGAACAGAGAGTGTGTGTGGTTTTGTTTTCTAAACTTGTTGAAACATGACTTTTATTCCAGCAAATCCAAGTCTTTGAACAGAAGATGAAATCAGAGAAGCTGGGTGGATGGGTGAGTTGTTGATATGTGATTTTATTATTTGTATAGGCTAGAACAAATACCTTTCAACCTTCTGTGAACTATGTCCTTACACGTACTGTTACTGAATGAAACGCAAGTGATAATGATGTCTTTTATTTTATTCTTTTTCTTTCATTTTGTACCACTTGTTCCAGCGAATCCAAAAAAATTGGGGGTGGGGGAGAGGATCTTTAAAGCACGCTAAATGTAAATTCTTTTTTTTAACAGAACAGAATAAGATCCTGAAAGTGTTGTCACTTAAAGGCATTTGTGTAACAGGAGCAATACGTTGCAAAATTGTTTACACAAATCGTATTATTTTTGAGAATAGACCTAGAGTGATAATTTACTGCTTTTAATGCATTTTACCAGCTTTATTTTTAAACTCAACAGTAAACCTCGAAATGCGTTGCGTTGATTCTGCTAACAGTATGTGTCTTTCCATTTGTGTGGCCAGTTCACTGGAGGTTGTGAATATATACATATATAATACATGTCTACATCTGTACTCGTTTCTCTGACAGACAAGTGCCTGTTGGAGATATGTACTGTAGTTAGGACATCCCATGTATGGATTTTTTTTTCTTCCTTAACGATTGATTATGCCAGCCCAGAAGTGAACATTAGTACAGACTTTTTTCTCTCTTCGTGTGTTTTAAGTCAGAAATCCTTACGCTTTGCACCCACACAGGTACGCACAAGCACAAGTATTTTTTTTACAAACACCATAGACGTGTGAATTCTTTCATGAAACTGTGCACCTCAAAACTAATCTGTAAGAATATTATAATCATTCTTTTTTGTCAGCTATTTTTTTAGTTAAAGGTTTTTTTGTTATCTTTGTTGTTGTTGTTATCATTATTGTCTGGCCGTATCAAGTTGGAACGAGTTTACAAGAATGTGGTGTTTACAAGGAAAGGAAGAGTCTGACAAAAAAAACGAATAAGACGACTGCTTATGACTGATAGAATCAAAAGCAGTCTAGTTCTTACATTTCAGATTTCCTTCATAAAGACTTTATAGTATATTTGCATCATCATATTGCAAGTGTAGATTTAGCGTTCCGACTGGTTGACCTATTGTAATTCTTGTTTTTCATCAACATTTAAGATATTTTATCATTTCATGAGCAAAATGGCATTCATACTGTGGTTTGACATCAAAGTATCAAGTGCTTTCAATGCTTGTTTTTTAGTTTTCTTTAGACTTTGTGTTAAAAGCTCCATCCGAACTAAAAGACACAAAGATGTAGAACTGCTACCATCGCAGCAAATGTCTGCTAAATGTGGGCTGTGAGAGTGGTGGGATTGAAATGAGAGCAGCTAAGAGAAAGTGCTTGATAATCTTTCAACGCGATTTTAGCCTTTGAATGTTGGAAAATCCCACTGAAAATCCCAGTCTGACATATACGAAGTGCGCTGTATTGACTGTTGAAGCCAATCTTTTTAACACAGATTCGAGGACTCTGCTTTGTAGATGGCGGTTTCTAAAGATGTAATCGTTTTTAGTTGTGCAAAATGGGATCTCGAAAAAGGACAAAACAGTGTTTTGCTCCCTAATCAAAAACACCATATGCACAAAAACCTGTGCAAAGATTCATCTCACATACTTGTAACCGGGATGGGGTCTTGGTGACCAGTTGAGCGACAAAACAAAATCTAAACTAACCTTAGAATCTTAGTCCTAACTTGCACAATCCTTTCTAAAATGTTGCTACTATGAGGCAAAGTGAGGACTACACTCGATCTGTCCTCCGTTATTTCCATGTAGAACAGATATTAAAGCTTAACGCCTTATCTCCTTCCCAGTTACCCCATCATAGACACATCATGTACATTTTTTTCTTAAACATATCATTTTAAAGCAGAAGAGTTGTTCACACAACGCGGTGTACAATGATCCTTGGCTCGCTCATAAAACAGCTCTATACTTTAAACCTTTTTGTAGATCTTTTTGTGAAGACACTCTGGAAATTTGAAAACTATATGAATTACTTTACGTTGATAAATAGTCGCAATCACTTATTTTCAGTTAGCAGCGTCCTTAGTCAAAGATATAAAGGGTTATTATAATAAAGAATAATTCTTTGCTGAACTGATTACTGCTACTCTCACCTTGCACTGCTTAGCAGTCCAGTTATCGCAGACACATCTGTTTTGCAACATGGAATGGTCTCAACTCTGAAAAAAAAACAATAGAAAAGCACGCTGGTTTACTAGAAAATTATAATAATGCCCAGGAGCTTTTATTGCGAAAATAAGTGGAATTCATACAAGGCGCGATCAGCTGTTTAGAGTGGTACCAACACAGTGTCACACAGTAGCAATGAGAGGAATAGACAGTTCAATCATGTTGTTATCGAGAACAGTTTGAAGTTGCTGGATGCCATTTGTTGTTTTGACCAGACTTCTACATGAATCAGACCGAAATTTCAGTTGATTATATGTCGATATTACATGTTGTCTCTTAGATCTGACAGTAGGCCTGGCCCAGAGGCTATAAATAGAACTCGTTAGCCTGCGTGTCCGTTGAAACCTTTTTCTCGCTTCTGCTTCATAGACTGTTATCCATATTTTATGTGCTTGCTTTGGGGGGATGTGTCTTATGTAAGTTAGAACTCCCACCAGAAAATAATCCACATGGGTGGTGGTGATTTGGTTTCCCTGGCCTATCCCTTAACCCTTTCCCTTAACCCTTTTCCCGCTAGCCTCAAGATGGTGTAGGCCTAGGTCCTAACATTCGTTACATTGTATTCATACTCTGTGACATTTGTTTTAAGCTTTCTTATCCATCATCAGTACGTTTACCTTCATTATTCCTCCTAAGTGCCCTCCTAACCTGTAAACCTACTGCCTCAGGTACATGTAGTTCATGGTTGCTTTGTCCCATCTCCGCTTCTCTGGCTTACCGAACTGGCACCCTGTTGCACTCCTTGTCCTCCCATAGCGGGCCCTATGTCGAGCCATTGAGCCACCCGAAGACCACAACAAACTGAGGCGGAGGCTTACATGGCGCAAATCGTCCAGTGAGCGAAAAACCTCGAAGAAAACGCGGGAAGTGCGAGCCAATGGCATCTCGTTCTCCAAAGACAGTGAGGCCCTGATTGGGGACCGGCGAACGGAAATCGAACTGACTGGCGTGACAGTGGAGGTAAGGTAGCTCCTGAAGAGGGCCTCATCCAAGGGTGGTTCTAAGCACTGGTATGCATTTTGTCTGGAACTGGGGAGTGTTGTTGCTTTTTTTTTCTTTTCTTCTGCCTACTTTACAACAAATTTTGTTTTGCTTTAAAAAATGGTTTGGTATTTTTCCTGGTGAGTGTTGAGCAGAATAACGGTTTTTTGTTTGTTTTTATCACCAGAAAAGGGGAGATTTCTTTCTGTATGTTTTTTTACTTACTTGGATTGTTCTGTTTCTTGCTCCCTTTGCTTCTTTTTTTCCAAATTCCTGTTTGCACTTTTTTTGTGATAGCTTATATGGTGTGTGTGCTTTTGGTGTCCACATTCATTTTATGCTCACCTTTTTCTTTCCTGAACTAGTTTCCAGAAGTCACTTTTGGTCAGTTTACACTACAATTATACACGCGTCTTAGATGAAGGATTTCACAAAGATTTCTTCCTTTCTTAAAAAAAATGGTGTGTGTGTGTGTGTGTGTGTGTGTGTGTGTGTGTGTGTGTGTGTGTGTGTGTGAAAAGAAAACGTGGGTTGTGGCATATGTGAATGTGTGAAAATCAGTGCTTGATTTTTTGTGGTCTTTTTCTTTTTGCATTCCATTCATTACGAGTTTTAGCTGAAACAAAAGGAGGCTGCTGTGATATTGTTCTAGTTTGCTCTTTTTACCAGAAAAAGATTGAAGGATTTCATAGTAGGCATCCATCAGTCTCGGAAGACTATGGGTTGCGCTCTAGGCTCTAGAGCGCAAAGCCTGGGTAAGTATGGAGGGCAAGCTGTTACGCATGCAGCAGACCCCCCCCCCTCCTCTCCACCTCGCTGAAATAGTCCATTGGAAAGGCAGTCGCGGATACGCTTGGTTCCAGTGCCGTCGCAGAGGCTGCTAGAGCTTTGCTATATAGGCCTACAGCTCCTAACAGAATAGTGATTTAAAGTGTGTTTTTTTTATTTTGAAAAGCCATCGTTGCAGATCATTTACCGCAAGTTTTCAGTCCCACAGTCTGTTGTTACTCCTTTTTTATTGTTGTGGTGTTGGTTTTAGTTTGTTGTTGTTGTCGTTGTCGCTGATGTTGTTCTTCCTATTCTTACTGTGTCTCCTTTTATTTCTCTGCTTTTGCTGGCTCGTCTTTCTCATCATTTTCTTTCTCTCCTAATTCTTCTTTTTCTTTGTCTTCTTCTTTTTCTCCTCCTCCTTCTTTCTTCTTCTTCTTCTTCTTCTTCTTCTTCTTCTTCTCTTCTTCTTCTTCTTCTTCTCCTCCTCCTCCTCCTCCTCCTCTCTCCTCCTCCTCCTCCTCCCCTCCTTCTTCTCCCCTTCTCCTTTCCTCCTTCTTCATCGTCATCATCATCATCATCATCATCACCATCATTATCACCATCATCATCATCATTATTGCCATCATCATCACCATCATCATCGCCATCATCATCACCATCCACCTCTTATCTTCCTTGTTCATGACAATGATGCTGTTCGGCCGCTTTTGTCCCTTTCAGTGAGGTAAAAACATGACTTTGAAAAACATGACTTTGGTGAATTTTGTTTGAGCTGGTATGCCAGTCATTTTTTTCTACCACAGTAACATTGGGAATGGAATAGCTCGGTGGTCAGAGCACTCGCTTTCCCCAAGCTAAAGTTAAGCAGCATCGAGCGTGGTTACCAAGTGGATGTGTGACCGTTTGCATGTCTTGGCTTCAGCACAGTACCCCAGTTTACCCAGCTGTCAATGGGCACCTGCCCTCTTTATGGTCAGGGAAGGTAAAACAGCGAATGAGAGGAGATGGGCGCTGCCCTCAATATGCTGGCCCCTAGAGAAGCTGTGGTCTCTGACGCCTCACCCCCCTACGACCGCCTAGGTTATGGGACACCTTTACCCCACCACCTTTTAGTGACATAGTCCAGTATCACGGTGACTGGTCTGTGTTGTCACATGGGCTGTAAAAGCATGACTTCAGACTCCAATTTTTTTCCTACATACTATAAAAATGTCGCTACTTACTGTGGTGACCACAATGTCTTGTGGCCTCTGTGCTATGCATTGCCGAAAGCAGAATGACTGGAGGGGTGTTTTACGTTTACATTTTACACCACTTTCACTCACGGCATATCTCTCTGCGTGAAATTCGGTCTGATTTCCCTTAGGAGAGCGCGTCGCCACAAAACAGAGCCACCCATTTTTTTCCTGTCTGCAACTGTATTTGTTTTATTTTGTTCCTCTGCTAGAGTTCCGAGGTTCACCAATGGTGAGATTTTGCGTATACGACCGTTTTTTGCCCATCATTAAGATGGATGCGTTTCCATTTTGGTGACTGAATAAGGGTAAAGCTATGCGGAGATCAAAGGCTGAGCAGACTGTGAAATATATAGTACTAAATATGAGTTGAAGTGTGTGGTTGGAATATGATTTTACTGTTACAGTTATAAGACAAGCCTGACCATATAAAATGTTCACTCTGTGTGTGTATGTTTGCGTGCGTGTATGCGTGGTGCGTGCGTGCGTGCGTGTGTGCGTGTGTGTGTGTGTGCGTGTGTGTATGTATGCATGCGTGCACGCGTGCGTGCGTGTGTTTGTGTCTGTGTCTGTGTCTGTGTCTGTGACCGTGTTTCTGTGTGTGTAACCGTGTGCTTGCCTGTTATCTGTATGTGTGTGTGTGTTTGTGTGTGTATGTGTGTGTGTGCTTGCCTGTGTATCTGTTTGTGTGTGTGTGTGTGTGTGTGTGTGTGTCTGTCTGTCTGTCTGTCTGTCTGTAACCGTGTGTCTGTGTCTGCTTGCCTGTGTATCTGTTTGTGTGTGCGCATGCTTGTGTGTGTATGTATATATGCTCGCTCGTGCACTCACGCGTGCATGCATGCATGCTCATGCATGTATGTGCTATGCAGGAGGTTGGTGGGCTGGAGGAGGAGGTGGAGGTGGCGCTGGACGAGGGGGTGAAGGACATGCTGGAGTACAAGGACGATGGCTACATAGAGCTGGTGCTCAAGGTGCTGGCCCGTGTCTGTGACGGTCAACACGTGGGGCTGCAGGTAATGCTGCTGTGAGCGGGTGGGAGGGGGGAGGTGGGGGTGTGGGGGGGGAGGAGTGTGGGGGAGGTGGTGGACAGTGAGGTGGTGGTTGGGTGGTGGGGGGAGGAAGGAGTGGAGGGTGGTGGTGAGAGTTAGTGGTGGTGGTTGGGCGGGGGGGGGGGGTTAAGAGATGTGTTTGTGGTTTGAGGTAGTGATGGTGGTTTGGGGGGGGGGGGTGGATTTGGGAAAGAGGGGGGTGAGAGGTAGCTTTTATTTGTGTTTTCTACAACATTCAGCAGTATATAAATCCCATCTACATGTATTATTATTAGCATTAGTTGTCGTGGTTGGGGGGGGGGGTCTGGATTATAGAGGGAGTAGGAGGTGAGAGGTAGTGGTGGTGGTGGTTAGGGGGGTGTATTGGAAGAAGTGTGGGGGTTAGAGGTAGTGATGGTTGGGGGAGGGATTATGGAAGGACTGGGGGGTGAGAGGTAGTGGTGTTGGTTGGGAGGTGGGTGTCTTGGGAAGGAGTAGGGGGGGTGAGAGGTAGTGAGGGTGGTTGGAGGAAGGGGTTTAAGAGGCGTGTTTGTTTGTGTGTTTATTCTTTTATTTTGAGAATACTGGAGTAAGCACTCGTATGTTTGTGTGTGTCTGTGTCGTATCTGTGTCTGTGTGTGTATGTGTGCGCGCGTGTCTTTATCTGTGTCTGTGTGTGTGTGTGTGCGTTCTCGTGCGCGTGTCTGTATCTGTCTGTGTCTGTATGTGCAGAACTACCTCCGCGAGCAGCCTGACAACGTGAAGACGTTCAACATCGTGGGGGAGACGGCGCAGTTCCTGAACGTAGTGTACACCACCATCAACAGCAAGACCATCGACCTCGTCATCCAGCTCTTCAGCACCCTCAACGAGTTCTGCTCCGTACGTTTCCTCCCCACTGCCCTCCTTGGGTTTTTTTTATTTCCTTTCAGTGTTGTATTGTATTGTGTTGTATTGTATTGTATTGTATTGTACTGTATTGTATGCCACTTTCAGTCACGGCAGATTTCTGTGCGTGAAATTCGGGCTGCTCTCCCCGAGGAGGAGAGCTTGTCTGATATCACAAGAGCAGCGCCACCCATTTTTTTTCTTTTTCTGTTTGCCTATCAGAATGGGTTTTTTCTCCTTTGTTGCTTTGGGTTCTTTTGCATGCGCTAATTATGTGTAACCACACGCGACCTCGGTTTATCGTCTCATCCGAAAGACTAGCGCCCAGACCACCACTCATGGTCTAATGGATGGGGGGAAGTTTTAGGCCCAAACGGGGTTGGTTCGAACCACCGCATACTTTGACCCGGACTTTTTGCTTTCTAGACAGGTGCGTTATCTCTAGACCACCGATCCAATGTATTGTATTGTACTGTATTGTATTGTATTGTATTGTATTGTATTGTATTGTATTGTATTGTATGGGAACAGGATAGCTCAGTGGTCAGAGCACTCGCTTTTCCCCAAGCTACGGTTAAAGCAGCATCGCGTGTGGTTATCAGGTAGATGGGTTTGCGCACCTTGGCTTCAGTACAGTCCCCCCCCCAGTTCACTCAGCTGTCAATGGGTACCTGCCCTCTTTAGGGTCAGGGAAGGTAAAGCAGCCAGGGAGAGGAGATGGGCGCCGCCCTCAACATGCTGGCCCCTAGAAAAGCTGAGGTAATGGTGGTGGTAGGGGGGTGTGGATTACCTCTCCCCTACGACCGCATAGGTTATGGGACACCTTTACATTTACCTTATAGTATTGTATACCACTTTCAAGTCATGGCAGATTTCTCTGCGTGAAATTTAGATTGCTCTCGCCAAGAGGAGTGCGTCACTACAAAAGCAGCACCAACAACTATTCTATTTTTAATTTTTCTGTTTGTTTCCCTATCAGAGTGTTTTTTTCTGCAGAATTTTGACATCTCCTTTGTTGCCGTGGGTCCTTTTACAAAGAGGGGATAGAAAAGAGGGAATTCCTAGCAACGAATGTCCAGAAGGTAGGAATGCTATTTATATACTGACAGGCCCCAGGCATGTCCACGGGTGAAGAAGTACATCTTTTCTCTTGCCTGCTACGTGGGTGGTTTGTCTAGCTCAAAGAGTTGTTAGGCGTTCTCCAGCTTAACTGCTCTGGGTGTCGCCCACGGTATGTGCACTCTCACTCATCCCACCTGGGAATCGCTGTAAGACCTTAAACGAACGCTGGTTGAGAAATTTTGTGTGTGTGGCTGTTTGCAAGTACTTTTCCAAAATGTGTGTGTGTGTGTGTGTGTGTGCGTGTGTGTGTTGTGTGTGTTGTGTGTGTGTGTGTGTGTGTGTGTGTGTGTGTGTTCGTTTTAATGACTATCAGCTAAAAAGTGATTTTAAACTCTGTGTGTGTGTGTGTGCATGCGTGCGTGCGTGTGTGTGAAAAGTAACGGAGATAAACAACGATCCATACAGCCACTGTCAGAACAGAAATCCTCATGCAATTTTTTTTAAAAACAAACAAAAAAAAACTAACCTGGCTTTATAATAATGGTGTGTTAAATGCAGGGAAACCAAGAGAACCGGGTGTCTGTGTACGACAAGAAAGTCATCGACTACATCAACTTCATCCTCCGAGCTGGAGAGATCGCTGACTGCCCCATTGAGAAGGTGGGTGCCCCCCTCCCCCCCCCCCCCCCCCACTTTCCCTCTAGCGCAGGGCACAATCCAATATCACTCAAGTCAAGAGTGCTATATTTAGCATACGCCTTTCCTCTTACCTTGTCTGAGTGTGGTCAGTTCCTGCAATAAATAGCACCAGCTGGGCTGAGATGAGATGGAATACTTAGCAGCTGAAAGTGGGGGAAACAGACAGCTGTGCTCTCCTTTCCCCTTTGCTTCTAGGGAAACGATATAGGCACTAGTCTGGAGAATTGGTCACTGCTTTGTTTTTGTCGGTTGTGTGGCGAAGCCTTAGGCTAGCTCTACACAAACAGTTTCCTTGTCCGTTTTTTGTCTGTACTACTGTCCCCCGTTTGTTTTTTTGTTTGGTGTTTTTCTTTGTTGTTGTTTATCCCTCTGGCTTCAGTGTAAGATTTTTTCTATGTAGATGCAAAATGGATTGTTAAAAAAAAGTCATTTGCAGCTAATGTAACAACGTATGAAAATAATGCAAGATTTTTTTTGTGAGGTGTAAAACTTATGAAAACAATGTCAACTATTTCAGCCATTTTTTTCCTGCCAGCTCCTTCTGATGTAGCTTTGGTTTTGTTGTTTTGTTCTTTTTTTATTTTGTTTTGTTTTATTGTATACCACTTTAAGTCACGGCAGATTTCTCTGCGTGAAAATAGGGCTGCTGTCCCCAGGGAGAGCGCCTCGCCACAAGAACAGCGCCATCCAGTATTTTTTTCCAGTCTGTAACTGTATTTGTTTTCCTACCAGAATGGCTTTTCTCTAAAGAATTTTGCCAGGGACAACTCTCCTCTTGCCGTGGGTTCTTTAACGTGCGCTAAAAAAAACTTCGGAGTAACACACGAGACCTCGGTTTATCGTCTCATCCGGAAGACTTGCACCTAAACCACCACTCATATTCAAATAAATGGGGGGGGAAAGTTCTGGGCCCAAACGGGGTTAAAACCACCGCACACTTCCGACCCGGACTTTTTCTCTTTGTAGGCAGGCGTGTTACCTCTAGACCACGGATGGGTTTGTTTGCCAACAGGTGGTGGAGCTGCAGCAGACGATCGGAGCCTTGGTGGTGTCCCTCATTGAGGAGAACGGACCTGGGGCTTCACAGGTGGCCAAGGTAAAACAAAACAAACAATACTCTACCTTCTTTCATTCCACTTCTGTAGACTTGCAAGCCATAGTTAAGTTCTAGCACTGCACCGTCAACCCTCCTCCTCCACCCCCACTCCCCCCAAAAAAATGGAGTATCATAACAACACGTTAAAACCTGTTCGACTTTTCGGAAGAGTAGGCCATGGTGTGCTCTGTGGGAACGGATGACCAAATTTACGCAAAAGCATACACACTGGGACAATGTGAAAAAGCATAATTATTATGAATGCTTATCCTATTATCCTCCAAAGAAAAGAATGAAATAATTTTTTTTTTTGAAAAACGCAACAGGGGTTGTGATACAAAAAAATCACTCCTAAATCTGTCAGCACATGCAGATGCACTACAACTTGCCTGTATCAGGAGAATCAGTGCAGGCGCAACACGTTTTGTTTTGGATTTGTTTTTTGTTTTGTTTTTTTTTGGTCTGATACCGCTGTGATTTGTGTGCTTTACAAGAATCAGCGCTGTATAAATCCCTATTATTATTATTATTATTATTATTATTATTATTATTATTATTATTATTATTATTATTATCATCATCATCATTATTATTATTATTATTATTATTATCATCATCATCATCATTATTATTATTATTATTATTATTATTATTATTATTATTATTATTATTATTATTATTATTATTATTATTATTATTATTATTGTTGTTGTTGTTGTTGTTGTTGTTATCTTTGTTGTTCGTCATCATTATGATCATCATTATGATCATCATTATGATCATCATCATCATCATCATTATTATTATTATTATTATTATTATTATTATTATTATTATTATTATTATTATTATTATTATTATTGTTGTTGTTGTTGTTGTTGTTGTTGTTATCTTTGTTGTTCATCATCATTATGATCATCATTATGATCATCATCATCATCATCATCATCATCATTATTATTATTATTATTATTATTATTATTATTATTATTATTATTATTATTATTATCATCATCATCATCATCATCATCACCATTATTATTATTATTATTATTATCATTATTATTATTATTATTATTATTATTATTATTATTATTATTAATATTATTATTATTATTATTATTATTATTATTATTGCTTTTTTGGGGGGTTGTCTGATGTGCTGTGGTTTGTGTGCTTTACAAGATTCAGCTCTATATAAATCCCATATATTGTTGTTGTTGTTGTTGTTGTTATGTGGCGGGGCGGTAATTAGATTACTTTCCATGCGATCGGAAGTGCCAATCGCAGCGTCGTAGATCTAACGCTAGATCCACACCTGCGAATTGTGCGACGTTCTGTATCGTTGGGGGGTGGTCGAAAGCCGTCCTCTGCATGCACTTTGCCCGTAGCGGTAAAATGTAGTATTTATGCAGCCTCTCTTTAGAGGCCACATTCCCACTGTCTGACCGTGCTGTTGTCGCCGAGAAGTTGTACAGAGTCGTGACAGATCAAACATCTGCACTCTGTTACAATTGTTATTATTATTATTATTATCATTATTATTATTATTTTGATTAGTATTATTAATATCATCATCATTGTGATACCAGGAGGTGAAAGATGCCCTGGACAAGGAGGCGGTGTGCCGCTGCCTGACGGCGTGCTATGAGATGCACCAGGCGGAGAAGAAGAAGAAGATGGAGAGCCTGACCAAAGGCCCTGAGGGCAGCTACCTCCAGTCCGCCAAAACACTGGCCGCCTTCGGGGGAAGTCTGCTGCAAGGAGTTGTGGTAAAGTTTCTTTCTTTTCTTTTTCGTGTTACTGTGAATCCAGTTGTCAATGGGTACCGGTCCTCTTTGAGATCAGGGAAGGTAAAGCAGCGAGGGAGAGGAGATGGGCGTCGCCCTCAATATGCCGGCCCCTTGAGAGCTGAGGTCTCTGATGCCTCGCTCCCTTACGACCACATGGGTTATGGGACACCTTTACCGTTTTAACAGTTATGCTTAGTGGTGGGTTGTAAAAGTACCGTTTCAATTAAATTAAAGCTTTTTAATAAATAAAACTGAAATTTGGGTTCTAAGGTTATGCAGACTCACATTAATTTGTTGAATTTCCATGTACTTCATTAACTAAAGTTTGTTTCACAGCATTGAATTTACATTCCTGTAAAACAACTTTTACTCCGTAGTGTACGATGCCTTTTTTTCTCAGAACCACCTACTTTTGCATTTTATAATACAGTTGAAAGTGTAATATGATCTGTTGTCGTGTCATCTTAAGTTCATATGCTATGATCTAGATGTATACTCTGTGTGTGTGAATGTGTGTGTGCGTGTGTGTGAATGTGTGTATGTGCGTGTGTGTGTGTATATGTGTATGTGTTTGTGTGTCTGTATGTGTGTATGTATATATGTATGCGCATGCGTGCGTGCGTGCGTACTTCTGTGTGTATGCGCGTGCCTGCGTGCGTGCATGTGTATGCGTGCGTGCGTGCCTACGTGTGTGTGTGTGTGTGTGTGTGTGTGTGTGTGTGTGTGTGTGTGTGTGTGTTGTTGTGTGTGTGTGTGTGTGTGTGTGTGTGTGTGTGCAGAAGGGGAAGAAGAAGAACGCCCTGAAGGAGAGTGTGATGGAGGTGGGCTTCACTTACTACCTCATCCTGGCCCGTATGATGGACATCGACCCCTCAGTCATGGATGGTGAGGGACCACCCGCTTCTCCCTGAGGGTGTGGTGTGGTGGGGTGTGGTGGGGTGTGGTGTGTTGTATTGTACTGTTGTGTTGTATTGTGTTGTATTGTATATATTGTATCGTATGTATTGTTTTGTATTGTATATGTTGCATTACATTTATGAAAATACCCCACACTTACCAGACAGACAGACAGACAGACTAGACTAGACTAGACTAGACTAGACTAGATCAGGACAGGACAGGATAGATAGACAGACAGACAGACAGATAGACAGAACAGAGAAGACAAAACAGACACAGAGAGAGACGGACGGACAGACAAGACAGATATATATATATAGACAGACAGACAAACAAGAGCAGACAAGACAGAGAGATAGACAGACAGACAGGCAAGAAAAGACGAAACAGATAAGACAGACAGACCGAGACGAGTCGGGACGGGACGGGAAAGACGGACAGACAGATATAGATATAGAACAGAACTATCGGTCAATCTCTCTCTCTCTTATTGCTGTGTTTCCAGCCTTGCAGCTGACCCCGGAGAAGCAGAAGGCGCTGGACTACTACAAGAAAAACTCGCTGTCCATCGAGGTGGTCAAAGAGGACATCCTGCAAAAGGTCAACTTCAGGGTCAAGAACAAGGTATGGTGAAACACCACACAGCACGCTGGCCATGTCAGTGTGTGTGTGTGGGGGGGGGGGAGGGAGTGTGTGTGTGTGTGTTTGTGGGGGTTGGGGGTGAGTGTGTGTGTGTGTTTGTGTGTGTGTGTGTGTGTTTGTGTGTGTGTGTGAGTGAGTGTGTGTGGGTGTATGTGTATGGGTGTATGTGTGTGCGAGTGAGAGTGTGGAGAGAGTGAGTGAGTGAGTGAGAGAGAGAGAGAGGTGAAGAATGGCAGGGTAACGTGCGTGGGTAAAAATGTGTGCGCAAAGTGTTACGCAGTAATAAGCACCAGGGTTTTGGTTTTTTTCGTTTGTTTGTTTTTGTAAAAGCACCTTTTTTTGTTTGTCTGTTGTTGTTTTTTTCGTTCCTCGGCTAGAGCCCCTCCGACGTTCACCAATGGATAGATCATCACTATCATCATGATGTGTGCATGCATGGTGTTTTATAATGATCATCACCATGATGTGTGCATGCATTACTTTTGATCATCATCATCACTATTATCATCACTACCATCGTCATCATGGTGTGTGCATGCATTACTTTTCATCATGATCATCACTATCGTCATCACTATCATCACCATCATCATGACTTGTGCATGCATTACTTTTTATCATGATCATCACTATCATCATCACTATCGTCATCACTATCGTCATCGCTATCGTCATCGCTACCATCATCACTAACATCATCACTAACATCATCACTATCATCATCACTATCATCATCATGATGTGTGCCTGCATTATGTTTTATCATAATCATCACTATCATCACGATGATGTGTGCTTGCATTGCGTTTGATCATAGTCATCACTATCATCCTCACTATCATCATCATCACCATGACGACGTGTGGCTGCACGTGCAGAGCGTGTTGCGGGAGGAGGTGAAGGACAAGCTGAAGTGGAACGTGGACAGGACGTCGCCCACCAACAAGATCCGAGACCTGATGAGCTGGACCAGCGACATCATGAAGGACATCTCCTACCAGCGCAAAATCCTCGACAACCCCATCGCCAAGATGTTCACCAAAGGATGGTCAGTACAGTGAGAGGCATGGGGAAGGAGAGGGAGTGGGCTCACGTGGATGAAGACTCTTTGGTATAATATGGTTATGGCATTCAGATTAGCTGATCATGCTGACTTAATTTATTGACTAGAAACCGAATTTCACGCAAAGAAATCTGCTATTGAGGAAAAAAGTAGTGGAGGAAAGACAAGTGCAGATATCAACTTCTCAATCATTTTGAAAATGACTTATCAAAGATTCAAATTTTAAAAAAAGATGAAATGAAAATAAATTCTAGGAAATAAGGTCTTTCTGTGGCAGCATTGTAGGCATTTCTGTGTAAGAACCATGCCTTTGGCCTGACCTGACTCGTGTTTCGGCTCCTGGATGAGAAATCTGCTGAGACTTTAAGCGGTATGTAATACAATACAATGCAGTGCAATACAGTACCGTGCAATACATTGCAATGCAGTCTAATTCAATGCAATACAGAACAGTGCAATATAATGCAAAACAATGAACTATGATACAATACAATGCAGTGTAACGCAATACAATGCAATATAATACAATACAAATCATTGCAATACACTGCACACGTTAAATCTAGTTCCGCTTTTCGAAAGAGTAGGCCATTGTGCGCCGGTAGGAACAGATGAAAAAATGTACAAAATCGCATACACACAGGGACTGGATGTAAAAAAAAAAAAAGCACATGAGAGTTTATTCCATTATCCTTGATATAAAGAATAAATAAATAAAGGCCAGGTAAAGGTAAAGGTGTCCCATAATCTAAGCGGTTGTAGGGAAGCGAGCTGTCAGAGACCTCAGCTTCTCTAGGAGCAAGCATATTGAGGGCGGCTTCCATCTCCTCTCCCTCGCTGCTTTACCTTCCCTGACCCTAAAGAGGCAGGTGCCCGTTTACAGCTGGGTAAACTGTGGGACTGTCCTAAAGCCAAGGCGCGCAAACGGTCACCCATCCAATTGGTAACCATGCTCGACGCTGCTTAAGCTTGGATGGGGGAAAGCGAGTGCTCTGACCACTGAGCTATTTTGTCCCCAAATAAAATTAAGTAAAAATAGATAAATAAGCAAAACATAAAACAATACCTGGCCATCCACTTTGACATCTCTAACTCTCCTGCGGGCTTATGTGGAACTACAAAGGCACAGTCTAGCTATTGACATCCCGAGTCTGCCCATCCATAAACACTGAAGTTTCTGACTTGCTTGCAGGCTTATGTGGGAACATGACAAAATTGA
>CM060325.1:20963659-21011159 GCA_030674155.1 Stramonita haemastoma | reverse complement strand
CCTGATGGTGTTACAGTGACCAGATTGTTACTAGGACTGTCTGATGTCAAGAAAAGTGCGTCTGTGTATACACTTGTGTGTGATGATGTGGTTTTGTGGAGGGATGTGTTTGTGTGTGTGTGTGTGTGTGTGTGTGTGTGTGTGTGTGTGTGTGTGTGTGTGTGTGTGTGTGTGTGTGTGTGTGTGTGAAAATCTTCATTTATCATGACTTTGTATGTGTGCAATGCAATGAACTCTAGCTAGTCTGTTTTGTTTTGTTTTTTAGAGTGTTGGTAACCATTTTTGTAGACATGAAGTGCCTTTAGCTCAAGCTAACAAACAGCTCCAACACATTGTTGTCATCATCACTATCATACCAGCATCCTTTTTTCTTCGTCTCGTCTTGTCATCTTCATCTTCTCTCTCTCCTCTCCTCTTTCCTCTCTCTTCTTTTCCTCCTCTTTTCTTCTTCTTCTTCTTCTTCTTCTTCTCTCTTCTTCTTCTTCTTATTCTCTCTTCTTCTTCTCTACTCTCTCTTTTCTATCTTCTCTCTCTCTTACTTCTCTCTCTTCTACTACTCTTCTTCTTCTTCTTCTCCTTTTCTTCTCTCCTCTTCTTCTTCTCTCATTGTCATTGCAAACTTACTTCGCTATTTTTACGTTTGCTTTTTCTCGCTGTGCTCTCATCATCTCATCATGTGGACAGTTGGAGAAAGAGAACTACGAGTTCATCCCTGATTCGCCTGTTGCCTGTCTTCTGTAGACGTCGATTCACAGATCAATCGCGATCTTCTGCACGCAGCACCACTATCGCAAAGAAACAGCGAGAAGATGTATTTACCCTTACCCACCTGTTCGCTTCTTTCGTGAGACATCGATTTCTTTTCCCGGTTCCTAATTAATTATCAGTTATTGCTCTGCAGGGCTATCACACTTGCAGAAAAGGAAAGATGTAATTACCTTCTAGACTGGTTGTTTTTCCTCATGAATGATGTTTTCTGTTTTTTTTTTTATCAGTATTGCTCTGAGTTCAATATGGGTTCATTCCCGTTCGAGGGGATTTTTCCCTCTGGAGTTAACATCAGTGCTGACTCCATTTCCCCCCCCCCAAAATGTCCTTCGGATGAGACTGAAAACCGAGGTCCCGTGTGCGAACGCACACAGAACACCTTGCGCACACGTTAAATCTGTTCCGCTTTTCGTAAGAGTAGGCCATCGTATGCCGGTGGGAACAGATGACAAGATTTACAAAACTACATACACACGAGGACTGGATGTAAAAAAAAATTTTTTAAAGCACACGAGTGCTTATTCCATTTTCCTCGATATTAAGTAATGGTGAATTTGGGCTTTTGCAACCGTTTTTTGTTGTTGTTGTTCTACCATTAAGGCAGCCGCATTCCGACTTTGGGGATGGATGTTTAACATAATACTAGTGTGTACACATTTTTTTAAAATTTCATCATCCGTTGGTGATAGAGAAAAGTATATACGTGCAGACATGAAAAAGAAAAAAGAATAGGTGGCACTGCTCTTGTGACAATGCACTCTCCCCAGGGAGAGCAACATGAATTTAACTCGGGGAAGTCTACCAGGACTTAAAGGGGTATACAATTTTATTTTAAAGTCTACCGGCATGCAATGGCCTACTCTTCAAAAAAGGTGAAACAGGTTTTAACGTGTACGCAAGGCACTCTGCATGCATTCTCATAAAGGACCTCGGTTTGCAGTTTTATTAGAAAGACTTTTCGGGGAGGAGGAAGTGGAGTCGGTACTGATATCAACTCAGGGGGAAAATCCCCTCGAATGGGCTGTCAAATCTTGGGCTTACTATCAGGGTCTAACCCTTCGCAACGTTAAATCCTTGTTCCGCTTTCTAAGAGTAGGCCATTGGGTCCGGTGGGGAACATATGACAAGTTTAAAACTGCCTTACCGCTTTACGTAAGTGCATTATGGCCATTGTCTCTGTATAAAGAATATTTTCAAACATAACAGAATTAAAACCACTCATTCCACTATCATTTTCGGAGAAACCTTCTGACCCATGTCTTGCCCCTTGTGTGTGTGTGTGTTGTGTGTGTGTGTGTGTGTGTGTGTGTGTGTGTGTGTGTGTGTGTGTGTGTGTGTGTGGTATGTGTGGTGTGTGTGTGCGTGTGTGTGCGTGTTTGCGTGCGTGCGTGTGTTGTTTGTGTGTGTGTGTGTGTGTGTTGTGTGTGTATGTGTGGTGTGTGTGTGCGTGTGTGTGTGTGTGTTGTGTGTTGTGTGTTGAAGTCAAGTCAAGTCAAATAAGTCGAATCGAGTCAAGTCAAAATTTTATTCAGATGGTACATTGAGTTAGCAATAATTGCTTTTTTCATCAAGCATCTGTGTGTGCGTGCGCGTGCGCGCTCGTGTGTGCGTGCTTACGTACGTGCGTGCGTGCGCGTGCCTGCGTGCCTGCGTGTGTGTATGTGTCACCAGGAGGCGGAGAAGAAGCGGAAGGTGGAGAAGCTGAAGCAGCGGAGGTGGCAGGAGAAGCACCGGCGCTTCATCTTCGGGGTGGCGGCCAGCGACTACGACACGGACCGGGACCCCCTCCTGCCCATCTCGCGCGCGCACAGCATGGACCGCTGCCCTTCCCCGGAGCCCAGCACCCTGGTGGGCCGAAGACCCTCGGGGTGCGGGGGGGAAGGGGGGGAGGGGCTGCCTCACAGAGACTCTCACGCCTCCCTGGCCCGGTTCCTGGCGCCCCCGTCCACCTCCACCCCGACTCCCACCACCACCGCCCCTCCCTCTCCCTTCCCCCTCCTCCTCCTCCCCCTCCCCCTCCCGCCTCCTCGGGGAGTCACCCCCTGGGCCCGTTTCCTCTACCCCCTCCCCCGATGCCTCACGCGTTTTCCGTCTCTCCGCCCACGCCGACAACCTCGGAGCAGCAATCTGAGCCGGAGCTGCTGAGAGAGTCTCCTCCGACAGAGGATCGGCATCAGCGGCTGGGCAACGCCAGCATCCCCACTCCCCGCTGAAGCTGCAGCGAGCCATGGCCGGCTGAGTGGACCACCTCCAGAGGGGCTTCAGACGACGAGGTGGAGGACCCCGTGTCGGACAGTGACTCCGCGGACGGCAGTTACCCGCGGGAGGGATCGTACGACCTTCTGGACGACGATGTCCCGCAATCTCTTCCCCCTCCCCCGCCTCCTATCCCGGCGCCCCCGCCGCCTATCTCTCCACCGTACACCTCGGCGCCGCGTCCTTCTTCTTTCTTCTACTTCTACTTCTTCCTCTTCTGCTGCTACTACCACTCTTCCTGCTTCTGCCACTACCACTACCACTGCCGCTATTGCCTCCGAAGACAGAGAGTCCAGCTCACGGAAAGACGCCCGAGTCTGCTGACGATTCTGGGGATACTGGCTCCACCCAGCTGTGAAGGGGTACAGGGGGGGGGTGTTTGAGGGGTAGGGTGGGTGTTTGAGGGGTAGGGGGGGTGTTTGAGGGGTAGTGGGTGTTTGAGGGGTACGGGGTGGGTGTTTGAGGGGTACGGGGGGTGGGTGTTTGAGGGGTACGGGGTGGGTGTTTGAGGGGTACGGGGGTGGGTGTTTGAGGGGTACGGGGGGTGTTGCACTGATTTGCTTGAACCTGAATGTGGGGTGGTGGGTTTTGACTGCCACCCGGGACGAGAGCTGTTTTCTTCTTCTTCTGACGGAATCGGTTGTACTTTTTATTGTTGTGAGCTCATTCGCACACTTTTGGAGAAAACACTGCAAGGAAGGGGGGGGGGGGGGCTGCGCAAGAGGGACTGTGCATGTGGCATCTTCACAGGAAAGACTGGCACTTGTCTTGTCTTTGGTGTTTATGGACGGAAGGATATTTTGTGCCAAAGGAATGTGTTAGTGTTGATGGTTTTGATACCATGGAAGAATGTTTTGAATTTGCTAAGTAAACTTCTGTTAAATCATGAAAAATGACTGAAACTGACAAATTGTGTCGTGTTTCTTTTCTTTTTTTTTAATTGAAAAGTGTTGTGTCATTAACATTAAGATTTTGTATGGAAGCAACTTATTGCCTTATTCACATCTGTACAGGGAGTATGGATACATGTTTTATTTTTGTTTTATTTGATCGTTGTTTTGACATGTGACTGACATTTTCTGAAGAAAGGGAAATTGAATTTTTCCAGTTTCGATACAAACAACACTTGTGTCAATGATCCAATAGTATTGGATACTTCCAAATTTTTTTTTTCAGAATGTTTTGCATCACAGACTTTTTTTTTGTAGATGTCTGGAAAGCAGAGCATATGTGGAACATGAACACTTCTTATGTGTATGTTTTCTCTTTTAAAAGGCGACTTGCCTTAGAAGTCTTGTACATTCGTTGTCTCCAATTCATACATCTTACACACATGTATCGGTGGATCTTTTTATAATGGGTGAGCGTTTTACTCTGCTCTTTAAGAATACCTTTTTCTATGGGAATTTTTTTTTTTTAAAAAACGAGCTGATAGTGTTTACGACATTTTAAGAGAAAAACGTTAATCGGTTTGTATAATATGAAGACTTGATGGATGTGTTTCTTACTGATTCTTTGATATGCTGGCAGTTGTTTTGATTGCTGACGTCATTGCCAGGATGTTGCTGGCAAGTTGTTTGGGAAAGCTGATGTAATTGCCAGTGTGTGGCTGGCAAGTTGTTTCTGGTCGCTGACGTAATTGCCAGGGTGTTGCTGGCAAGTTTCTTCTAAACACTGACATAAATTGCCAGGGTGTTGGAGATTATTGGTCACAGTTGCCTTCTACTTGCCTTCTTACGATAAAGATCATCACAGGGAGAGCCCTCTGACTGAAGTCATGCACGTTTTATCCAGTTGGTGGTTATTATTTTGTGGGTGGGTTTTTTGTCAAGCTGTGTCGACATTTTGGGTCCATATTGGAATAGTTACGACCTTCTTCATGTCGGTTATCTTTGGTATTTTTACATGACCGTGTGAAGGGAGAAAACTCTTCCAGCTTCACACATGTTGGATTTCGATCCAAGCATCAATGATCTGTCAGATGTGTATATAGTATGACAAATGTTGACTTTGTGTGAGAATCATGATATATCATTCATGGCGAATGCGTCTGGGAGCAAAAAAATCTTTCTGAACTTTGTTGGGTATTCTTTATTTTCAGTCTGTGGGTGTTTGATGTTATACATACTATTATTTCCCTCATTTTTATATATATATTATATATATATATATATATATATATATATATATATATTAATATATATATAATATATATATATATACTTCTCAAAGATGGCTATTTTCAAATGCTTCAAAAATCGGTATAAAAAAAGCAAGAAGGATAAACCAAACACAAGTGTTTCTATTTTACAGAGTTTGAAAAGCATCAATCGCAAATCATCAGGAGTGGGGGGGAGCACATAAGCAGTGCCATTTCCATACTGTCATCATGCTCAGCTGTCTGCTGCAGAGAGGATGTGCCTTATTCTGATCATCTCTACAGTCACTGTTTCTTCGTCGCGTCATTTCGTCAAACGCTCAGACAGCAACTATGTTGTCTTCATATGAGCAAAAATACATTGCGCTGCCGTTAAGCTCCTGACAAGTCGGCCCAGCGCATCTAGACTTCGGCGTGGAAGAGAACCGTTATATTTCAAGTCTTTTTTTGGAAATAAAGGCCAGAGAATAAATAAGAAGCCAGAAAGGAAGCAGGCAGAAACAGAGAGGAAGGGTAGAAAGGATGGAATGCGTAGCACAGAACTTCCAGGAGATGGGGACCCTAGTTATACTATCAGCACCTTCCCCCCTTCTCCCCCCCCCCCCCCCCCCCCCCCCCCCCACGATATCCCTGCAGGGGAAGTAACTGTTTTATAGACGCTATCTTTCCACAGTTAGCTTGGAAGCATGGACAGTACTGCTGATGAGAGAGGGGAGGTGAGATGAGGTCAGTGTTTGGAGTTGGTTTGAGTCATTCTGTGTGTCGGTGCCGCTGTGTGCGCTTTTGTACAGGAATGCTGGAAGCTTGGTCCAAGATGTCGCCGTAAGTGTAACAAAAAGGACAATAACTTGCTCAATCCTCTCCAATTTTTTTCTCTCAAAGTTTCTCTCTGCTCTGATTCTGGAAAACGTGCTATAGGACTGGATTGATTGCTGGGTGTGTTTGCAACCTTACAAAAAATGTTTTGTTTTTTTACTGTTTCATTATTTCTGTTTGGTTGATGGTGGATAGTTTTATCTGTGTGTGGTTACCACGCGTTTGTTAGGCTGTGTGCAGAATCGTTTTTATCTGTTTTGCTCTGTTTGTGTCTGTTTTTTTAGGGTTACTTGCTATCACCATGAACGCTTCATTGATGTGTGTGTTATATAAACTTCACATTGTTGTGGGTGCGTTTGGTTTATTTCTACACAGTGAAGAGAAATTTCACAATTTTCTGTAGTGAGGTTGTTACTTCTACTGCGTGTGCAAGTGGACACAAGTACAAAATGATTTGATTTGTATGGTGGTACAATGTATCACGTTATGTTGCAAGACATACGTAAAATATATAGAGTTTAAAACTGTTTTCATTTTGAAGAGTTTTCTTGAAAAAAAGCTTGTAAAGCTACAAATGTTTCAGTCATTAAAACTTCAAAATTGGGATGTTTTCTGTAGCTGTTACTGTGGCTTAATGTATGTTATTCGTTGACAGAGTCAAGATCGTAAATGTAGTTCGTGGTTGTTAGTTTTTGCTTAACATGTGAGGTGGGGTATATAAATGTGGATATAAAATGAATAAGTTCCAACACCTACAAACATGTCAATTTTACTGATTTTTTTTTTGGCATAGCATCCATGTTAACTGTCACCGCAGTCAGTTTGAAAATCATGACATGAATGATTTCAGCGATCATAGTAATAAAACTAAGGGTGTATAGTGGATGTTCTCAGCGGTCATGGTTTTCAAAATGAGGGTGTGTAGTGTTTTACTGGAATCTAACTCCACTACTGTTCGTTCAAATATTTACTTGATATTTGCTGAACAACTTCAGATAGATTTGCAATCTATCTCAAGAGGTTGTTATGTGTCACTGCTTGCTTACATATTTGTACAAACCAGTGCTTCTTGCATTTTTAGTTCAAGTTTCTTCAGATGCATCCATCAATGCACCATACCATGTATATGATTATGAACTGGGCATCATTATCACAAAGGTTCTCTTTTTCTAACCTGTTTGGTCGGCCTATGCAAGCAACATTGAACGTTTCAAAAGATCGGGGTTTTTTCACATAGTGGTGTGTACATTTCTTTCCCTGTTTTTTTTTTCCACTTTGAATGTAACGTAATTTGTATATATCGAGAATTCATACATATAATCAAGAAAGTTCTGGAGTGTGGGTACGTACTTGTATTGACTTTCCCCTTAAGGTTTTTAATCTTCCTTTCCACTACCATACCTTATTCGGCAAATCCCAGAGAGACTTTAAAGATGTCACGTGCTCCTTGCCTTTCGTTTAAAATCTCAGGGCTGCCATATGGGTGACCTCCCTTGTCCTCTGTCTCTCTGCCTCTCTTGTCTCTGTCTGTCTATCTGTCTGTCTCTCTCTCTCTCTTCTCTCTCTCTCTCTCTCTCTCTCTCTCTCTCTCTCTCTCTCTCTCTCTCTCTCTCTCTCTCTCTCTCTTCCTCCCTTCTCGCTCGCATGCTCATCCACTCGCTTGTTCTTGTTCGCTCACCGGTTTGAACTGTTGTTTGTTCTCAAAAACACCCTTTCAATGCAAAGAATGGCTGCAGAAATGTTCCTTATGCATCATGTATAAATGTCTTCATTTTTCTAATTGGGGGAACCCAGTGTAGCCAGACCGCGTAATATGTAGTTACAACTACACCATGTTGTAATCATCATCTATTCTTTCAAGTGGGGGCTTTTCATGAATATGTGTGTACGTGTGTGCGTGTGCTTGTGTGTGTGTGCGTGTGCGTGCGTGCGCGTGCGTGTGTGTGTGTGGGGGGGGGTGCACTGGAATAAAAAAAAAAGATAAGGTGGGGAGAGACAAAATGGCATGTGTTGACAGGAGAATGACTTGATTATATTTTTTCTTGTGCATCATCTACGCTTCTGTAATATGGGGGACAGGATAGTCTAGTGGTTAGAACATTGCACTCGCAATCTGACGACCCGGGTTCGAATCCCGTTCAAGGGGATTTTTTCCTCGTGGAGTTAACATCAGTGTAGACTCCATTCTCCCCAAAGTCTTTTTGGATGAGACTATAAACCGTGTCTCCGTGGGCGAACGCACGCAGAACCTCTTGCTTTCGTTATTTTTAAAAATTATGCATGCTAAAGTTGGTGGATGTATATTCCGATTTTTGTTGTTTTTTTTTTTTTTTTTTTTTTTTTTTTGGGGGGGGGGGTTGTTTTGACTTGGGTTTTTTCGTTTGTTGTAGTAGTAGTAGTATCCCATAGTAGAAATACAGGTGATATCATTGTTGTTGTTGTTGCTGTTGTTATTTCCATGCTGGCCATGGAATTTAGCTTGGTTGTGATTAATCAATATATTCGTTCTGTCTGATGTATTCTAATTGGCGAAGAAGCCTCACAGAATGTTTCCAAACTGTAGAGTGATTGTCACTAGAAACAGGACACCACATTTTCACCCATCAGGGTAAAAAGAAAAGAAAAATGACATCAAGAAAGAAGTGTGGTTTTGAACCTGAAGTTGAAAGTTACTGGAGCCACTGAAACTGACAGCCCTGATATGGCTTTCGTGGTCGTAGTATAGGGCTATAAACAATATCATGATTTTGATTATGGAAGTGAAAGCTTTCAAACGTGAAGATAGTGTTCATTTTTTTTTTATTTGTTATTTTGGGGAGGCTTTTTTTTTTTAGGGTGGTGGTGTTTGCCTTTTTTGTTTTTGTTTGACCCAGAGAAATTTTCTGGCGTGTGGTCAAAGTCAAACTGAACAAATGAATTGGTGTTATTTTGGCAAAAGCAGTATCTGGCAACATTTTATTATGATAGAACTCCTGTCCTTTTCCTCTTATTTTGAATAGGTTTGGGTTGTGCTGATTTTTGTTATATTTCCAAAATTTGACATTCTGTTTTGATTTTTTTTTCAGTCTGAACTATTTACTGTCGTAAAAACTTAAGTTTAAAGTTTATTTTACCACATTTCCTCCGAATGTTGAAATTTAATGTTGAAGGTGGTTTTTATTCAAAGTTCTTCCATTTTGAATCCAAGTTTCAATAGTTTTTTTTTTAATAGTTTATTTCAGTGTGTGTCTGTGTGTGTATTGTGTGTACGTGTGTGTGTACGTGTGTGTGTGTGTGTGTGTGCGCGTGCATGTATGTGTGTCTGTGTGTGTGTGCGTGCGTGCGTTGTGCATGCGTGTGCGTGTGTGTGTACTCTTCCCCTTCCCTCTCACCACCCGACAGTTTTAAGATAAATATTACAGAGCGTCAAGAATACATCTAAGAAGAATTTTTAAAAAAAAAACAACGAATTTGACTCAAACAGCATTGCATTTTGCTGATGTGTGTAAGATACGAGATGAAAAATGCAATGTAGCCGGCACAATTAAACTTAGATCTCCCATCATATATCATGGTGTTAATAGTTGCTAGTATTTTCTTAGTGATTTTTTTATAATGATTTCGAACTAATGAATGAGAGCGAGTGTTGAAAAAAGTCATGGTGACTGGATGTCAACAAAACTGTTGACAGAATGTAGAAATTTTTTAAAATAATCTGATGCGGCCGAATCCAAAAACTGTGAGTTCATGTCAAAGAGTTTGGTCACATCTGGTCAATAGTTCTGGAAGGGAAGTTGAAAATGGCTTGACCAGTTCGGGTTAAAATACTTGTTCTTTAAAACTTTGCTTTTGAATCTGTTTTTTTTTTTTAATTTCCCTTCAAATTTTCTGTAGTAAAAGTTGGTAATATACCTACCATCAGGAGACAAAGAAATGTTTATCTTTTTGTGTCAATGGAACCATTGTGAACAAAACATTATCATTCTTCCATTTCAGCTGTTCAAAGTTGCCAGATATGTTCATGCGCTCATGATACTGACTCGTAAACATTCATTTTGACATTTTGCATTTATTGTTCTGATGTACTGTCTGCTGTTTATAGCATGTGCCACAGCTGTTGATACCACTACTGTTTGTTTGCCAATATTTTTTTATGTCTGGGAATGTCAATGATGGGTGGGGAAGAGGGAGGGGGGTCAGTGAGAAAGAATGTTGTGCTAGATGTATACTGATTTTGTTGAACGCTCTTATCAATCACGTTTGTTTGAATTTAGAAATAATGTCTCACGAATTTTGCATGTAGTCTTTTCTTCCATGAAATATAGCATTCAATGGTCACATTTATCACCTATTTTGTCTATGGAGATTTGTTGTTTTATATCATGTGTAGTTGTGCTGTCTCATGTCGTCTCACTGAACAAAGTTTGTCCTTCCACTCTTGCATTCAACCTAATCATTATTTCCTCTCTAATGATTGAATGACTGTACAAATTCAACTTTGAAATTTGCCACTCATCGTTATTTTTGTCTCAACATGTCGCTCTGAAAGTATTCATCTTTTGAAGAATATTGTTCATTGTTGTGTATATTATTCCTCCTGTTATGTTTCGACTATGAACATTCATTGCTGGGAATTGATCATTTATGGTTGAAACATGACTTTGTCATTTTAGATGGATGACGTAGTTCATAATTATCACCATTGTTCATTAAAATCTTCCCTGAAAAATTTAATGTCGTGTTTGTCACAACTCACTCTTTCTGTCTCTCTGTCTTTCTGTCTCTGTCTCTTGTCTGTTCTGTCTTCATCAGATCTCTCTTCTCTTTCTCAGATACTCTCATCTCTATCTCTCTCATCCTTCTCTCTCTCTCTCTTTTCTCTTTCTCCTCTCTCTCTTCTCTCTCTCTCTCGTCTCTTCTCTCTCTCTCTTCTCTCTCTTCTCTCTCTCCTCTCTCTCTCTCTCTCTCCTCTTATCTCTCTCCTCTCTCTCTCTCTCTCTCTCTCTCTCTCTCTCTCTCTCTTCTCTCTCTCTCTCTCTCTCTCTCTCTCTCTCTCTCTCTCTCTCTCTCTCTCTCTCTCTCTCTCTCTCTCTCTCTCCTCTCTCTCTCTCTCTCTCTCTCTCTCTCTCTCTCTCTCTCTCTCCTCTCTCTCTCTCTCGGATGGATGGATGGATGGATGGTCGGGCGGACGGACGGACGGAGTCGGACGGACGGACGACGGAGGATGGATTAAGAAACCTGTGTCTATCATATTATTTTGTACACCACTTCCAGACATGGCTTATATTTCTCTGTGTGATACTCGGGTTGCCTCCTCTCGGGTAGAGCACGTCGCCACGAGAGCTGCGCCACCCCTGGTTTATTTTTCTTTATATTCCTCCTCGGTTTTGATCAGTGTGGATAAGCAGAGCAAGACTCCACTTTTAGACATCTCGATATAATGTTCAATATTACATTGAGGTTGATTTTTTTATCCATGACAGACTCTTTGCACATCAACAACCTGTTGTTATTTTCCACACTGAAGAGAAACCAACTTTATTTTATTTAATTTATTTATTTATTTATTTTCATGATTGATACACTTATTTATCTTCATTTTCTTTCAATCGGAATAATTGGTAATAGCGCTCATAGTGCTTCCTTACATCCATTCGCCATGTGTGTGCGCTTAGTAAAATTTATTTGTCTCATCGGCACACAATGGCCTACTCTTTTACTGAATGAGAAATGGATTAACATGTGCGCATTTTTTACGTTCCACACGCCCGGTTTAGCATTCTATGTATAATTAATCTTGTCACGTTACGGAACACTTAGGTTAACTCTCAGAAGCAGAAATATCCGCCTCCACACGAGAATCGATCTCGTGACGGTCGTCAAACTATGCCAAGCAGCAGATTTTGACCACGCATTCTGTGGTTGTGTTTGATCAGTAAAAAAAAATTGATTCCTCGTCAGCTGTAGGGGTATAATGGAAGACCAAACCTTTTGATGAAGAAAGCAACATTCAGACCCTTCCTGTCCCCTTTCTTTGATAATGAGTACAGTGAAGGGATATTAAAACACTCCACAGCTCGCACACAACAGAACGGCTTTAGGCGTTTATTGATGTAGAAATGGGTTTGCCATGTAATAATTTCTTCACGGTAGAGAGGGAGAGAGAGCAGACAGACATACAGGCAGGCAGAAAAAGAGATTGGGTTGAGGAGTCGCGCGCGTGCGCGCGCGCACGCGCACGCACCACACGCACGACCACACACACACCACACAACATTATTGAGTGAGTGTGAGTGATCGATCGATCGACGACATCTTTATTCCCAAGGGTCCAAATCACATTGACCTGTGCACTTGCCCTGAGAAGAGACTATCATGAATAATCCCAACTAATCATTTCAAGAAAATATGGTGAAAGTTATTTTGACAGAGAGAGAAGGGAGAAAGGGAAGAGAGGAGGAGAGAGGTTTATTTATCAAAGAAGAGGAAAAGAAAAACAGAACACACACAAAAAAACTTTTCATTAAAGGCATTAAACAAGCCTGTAAAAAATGTCATAAAATCAAATCAGGCTTTAAGCACAAACTAACAAATAATATAATGATAGCAACAAAACATACCAACCAATAAGTCAAAATGATAAGCATTCAAGAGAACTCGTGATAAAGACAATAAACCCATGTATTTCCTATGACAAAATTTATAACCTGTAATGAAAGAGAGAGAGACAGGGAGCCAGAGAGAGAAAGTTTCCATATCATCAAATATTAAAACCAGTTATTCAAAACAAGCAGAGACGGGGCCATGCTCTTAGGTGTGTCCGAACACACACACACAGCGCGCGCGCGCGCGCGCGCGCGCACGCTTGCACGCTCACGTACATATCTGATACGCATACTTATCCAAATGATCAACGACTTGGAAAGAGTATCATTAAAAGAGAACAAAAAACATTTTCATTACGAGGCATTAAAACTGATACAAAATAGCTCATTCAAATTTAACAAAGAGATAATGCAGTAGCGACAAAACAGACCAAAAAGCGACACAAAAAACAGCCCACCAAAGAGAGAGAGAGACAGACAGACACAGACAGACACAGACAGACAGACAGAGACAGTGAGAATTCAAATCTTCATATCCCAAAGTCGCTCTGTAAAGCAAAACGATCTTTTTATACTTATCAAGCACCACTGTAGGCAGACAGACCAGATAATGAAAGCAGATTCCCCCCTCTCCCCATTATATTTCACTTAGTTAATCAATCACGAGCAAGAACTGGACACAATATTAAAGGTGAGGGACCTGGTAAAACTATTGGCAGGGATTTAGACATTTTGAATGGAGAGAAAGTGTTTTCTGATCTCTTGAATCCGTATTGAGTTCCTTTCTGCCGGTCCGGATACAGTCAGTGTTATCTGCTAGAAATCTGTGTAAGGTATTAACACGTCTGAAAGAAATAAGGTGTGTGAATGCTGCCAGGCTTTGCGGCAAGACATTATTTATCATTCTATTTGTTTTTACAAATCATTTTATTTGTTATTCATTATTCTATTAGGCTTTAAAATGAGAAAGTTTTTGTGGAACTTTGGGGAGGCATAGCTCAGTGGTCAAAACACTCGCTTTCCCCACGAGTGTGTTACCAAGGGGATGGGGAACCGTTTGCGGAAGAGCGAGAGACCGTGAGAGTTACCTCCGTTTTGCAAATGGCTGCCCCCATGCTGTGGGGTTTTTTTTGCTAGTTTTGATTCAAAACAAATACATTTCTGAAGCCTGTGGCCCGTGATACACACAACCATGCCTTCAGGTAAGAAAAGAAGAGGTAAAAGAGTTGTCAGAGAAAATGCAAAGGCAGTTGTTACACAAAACGACCACGATACAACGGGGAAGTTCTGTTGGATGATGGGGAAATTGACAGTGAAGAAACTGAATGTTAGGATGAGTTAGATCTGGTGAATGTTCAAGTACCATGCCCGCACTAAGTGAAAAGAAAACTGTTGAATCTATATACTGTTCTTGTAATTCATGTGAAAGCAGTTTTAAAATAAAAGATAGCGCATAAATGATGATTAAGCAGCGAGACTGACTTTGAACCAAATGAGGATGATATTTAATAGTCGAGTGTGTGAAGGCTTCAGATTTATGATGTTGATATTCTCATCGCAACATTATGTCGAAGTTGTCTTGTAGCTCTGCCATAATGATGTGAAA
Source organism: Stramonita haemastoma (assembly GCA_030674155.1). Taxonomy (NCBI): domain Eukaryota; kingdom Metazoa; phylum Mollusca; class Gastropoda; order Neogastropoda; family Muricidae; genus Stramonita; species Stramonita haemastoma. The sequence goes on along the minus strand of CM060325.1, from coordinate 20,996,971 downwards.
CTTTATGAAGTTGAAGGAAAGGGCTGGGTGCAAGTTTGCTTTCTTGTGCACAAGATAAAAAAAAAAAAACGTGATAGAATCTTCCTCCTCATGTCCATTGTCTCCAAGGGAAATGTCTCTAATCATTGAACAGACTCTATGCTTTAGCGATGAGGCGTATTGAAGAAACCATGCAGAATGGAACCAGTGGTATTGGTGTGGCTACAAAAAGCAGAAGCAGCAGGAATGTCAGGGGCTACACACATACCAACAATTGACCAGAGCAGTTATGGAGGAGATTAAGCCAATTTTCAAAGACTTGGCAAGAACTGAACTTCTGCAGTAAATGCCGGGAAAGGATATACCCAGAATGCCAACGACAAGCTATCAACAAACTTATCTGAATATTTGCCTAAAACAAAACAGCATGGCATGACTGTTGCTGAAACTGCAGTGACTGTAGCAGTTGTTATCTTCAGTGATGGCCGTTCCAGCAGAGGGTAATATTATGTCGAATATAACATTACTGTTGGGCGTTCCTGACTTCATTCTTCGCTGACAAAGATGCTTACGCATAATGACAGCACAAAGACAGTCCCTGCTAAATTCCAAGGAGGGAAGAGAAGACTCAGGAGGCTTGGCAGAGATGAGGAGCAGGCTGAACAAGAAGGATTTCCCTACCAGGCTGGTGGCCAGGAGACCGAAGGTGGCTGACTTAGTATTTTCCTCATGCAATTTTCTTTTAAAAACACAATTGTGGTGTATTTTTATACCATATTTTCTCTAATTTTTAACACTATCCCTCTACCTGAAGCTATGTAATCCCTTAATTTTAGCACTAACAATCCATCCAAAAAAGCCAGAAAAATCAACCTACCGAAGAAACGATAGTTAGAGAAGAGAGAGAGAGAGAGAGAGAGAGAGAGAGAGAGAGAGAGAGAGAGAGAGAGAGAGATTTCTAGTACTTTACTAATTTCTTTTCGTTATGTCGAGACTCTCTTGTTGTTTAGAAACTGGCTGTTCTGGTAGGTAAATTCAATGTCTTGTAACCAAAAAAATACTTTTAGACTGCAAAATATATTTCTGCATTGGTTTATAGTTGTAAGACTAAACTTGACCCCACCAAACACTTAAAGAATTACGGCTGATGCACTCCAAACATCAAATTTAAATTCAAATATTTTTATTCATCTCAAAATTAGAGAATTCATTGAGTTGCAAACCGTGCATAAAAAAGTAATAGGAAAAACATTTATCACAGAGGAATAACACAGCACAGTATGCAACCATCACCTCTCACGCACTACTAGACAATACCCATACCACACCAATACCACACTTTACACAGAACATGGTCAAAGCAACACACGAAACAACACACAAGATACAATTACACAAACTGTCTACATTTATAAATAAAATGCATGGCTTGCAATCAACACTCTGAAGGACCTTACGACGCCAAGCACGCACACACGCACGCAGCATGCACACACAACGCACGCACACGCACGCACCACCACACACACACACACACACACACCACACACCACACCACACACAACAAACACAACACACCACAAATCTTTTCACCACACTACGCACTTACCCCACCACACACACACACACACTACTACACGCACAACACACAGACACCACACACACAAGAACGACTCCCAGCTTGTTCCTGTTCTGTCTTTGGAAGCTAACATAATGACTATGACCTGTTCACTAATCTGTAGGTCTTAATGTAAAAGCGTGTGTCTGGCAAACTGGTGGCATAGGAATGTTTGGATTCTGATAATTCATCCCATTTCGCTCAATTGATAATCAGAATGATGCATAGAAATAAAAAGCCTATATTCATTTATACCAACAAATTTTAACAAGCATAATATTTAAACATCCTCAATACTGTCATCAAAACTACATTCGAACAAACATGGGAGATCAAACAGAAAATTTTGAAACTTTGATAGAGGGAAGTACAATACTAATGTAGAGCATCGCTTGTATTGCACCAATTGGTGTACAAATGTCCAGTGAAATGAGCATGTTTAAGCCTTTGAAAGCCTTAAAGATCTATAGTTTTAAAAAAAGCTATCTCGAACATCACTCTCTAAAGATAATTATTGTTTACAGCCTCCGGCGTGTATTGATGTTGTTGGGTTTAATGTTCTTTTTTTTTTTTGCATTGGTTTACCGACAGGCTTATTCTCGAAATACTTTATAATAACTTGAATAAGCTGTGAGACTTTTGAGAAAAAGAGACAGACAGACAGACAGAGACAGAGAATGAATGAATGAATAATCTTTATTTTCCAAGGGTAACAGAATAAGCATTCACATACTTTTTTTTTCATCTGGTCATTGCCCTGATTAGGGGATAGCAACCCCCCCCCCCTACCCCGAGAAGAAAGAATGAAAGAAGACAGACAGACAGACAGACAGACAGACAGACAGACAGACAAAGAGAGGAAGGAGAGAGATGGGGGGGATCTTTCTATGTGGATTTTGTACATCAGAAAGGAAGGGGAAAAGAGGGATGTGCTAAGTTATCTTAGTCTTGGTTGGTTGGCTGTGGTGGTTTTAGAAGACGCGCTCATTTTGTTTAGTTCATTCGCCCTGTAGGTCTGTTCTTTGATTTGTATGAAAATTTTTTTTGAAAGAAAGTGAGATCAGAGAGTAAAACTAGGATTGGTCGGGAAATCCAAACCACTCATTTTGGCCGAGTTGGTGCACATGCATACCACCACGCGCTTGTGCGGTTGTGTGCGTGTTTGAATGTACACATGCGCGCATATATATCGTATTATATGTGGCGTTTGTGCATATATATATATATATATATATAATATTATATAGCATAACAACACACACACACAACACAACACACACACACACACCACACACACACACACACACACACACACACACACACACACACACCAACACTCACTCACTCACTCCCACTCACCTCACTCACTCTCAGTAATAATAGACAAGAACCCACATAAACAGGGAAAGGAAAGAAACAAATACCCCCACCGACCCATAAACTTTGCATAACTCATCCATAACCTCCTCTTCCCCCATCCCACCCCCATATCAACACAACCTTCATCTCCCCCCACACCCATACCCCACCCCTCGGTATTTAGTGACTGTCCGTTCAAACAAGAAATCCTTTTCGCAGCCTCTCCTGCTTGTTTCTAGCTCATCTGCTTAGAAAGCAGGCTACCTACCCTTGGTTGTGTGCAAAACCTTCTTCTTCTAAAATCCTAATACCTCATTAAAAACACTGAAATCTAAACCTCCGTCGATCGTTCTGGACATTACCCTCGTTTCCAGCATCATTAATTAAAGCAGCAACAAAACGCAAACCCTCGGTCACACAGCAGCTCAAGAATCTGCAATCGGCTTAACTGAATAGAAAATAATGGCGACCGAAACATAAAACGGTAATGTGACAGGTTCCCTTTTGTATTGCTAGGAAACCAGATTGAGTTTTCAACACGTGTGCATTGCTAATTTCCTTCGGGAAATAGTGTCCGTTCGGTTTGTGACACAGTTACGGTTGTGCAGACGCTTTTTCCCCGCGGGCAACAAAGTAACCGTATAAAGTTGGCTGGAAACAGCAAGCTTCCTTGTTCCGTGTTATAAAGCCTGGGTGGGTGAATCCGAGAATGCGTTAGATTGATACAGCTTCAGTCACGCTGTTCTTGTATGGAGCATGTGTTCTCTTTTTAGTTTTAAATGGAAAATGACAAATAGATTTGAATTCACCAAGAACAAAGTAATAAATTGTCGGTTAAAAAAATCAACTTAATTTAAGTGTTTTGCATGCGTGACTGTCCCTGATTTTTTTTTCTCTTAACTCTATGAATTAGTGGACAGTTTTGAAGAGACTACCATTTCTAAAAACTTACCTTGGTACAAACAAAAAAGAAAAAATTATGGGTAGGCCTATCTGATTTATGTTTTGTCAGTTTGTGTACTGCTTGAAATGGTGGAAATAGACTAGCGGATGATATCCAGTGTTGTAGATCGCGCTCGAAAATACTGTTTGAAAATATTGAACATAGTGCGGACATTTCACAATGTGTCTGAAGATACTGGTCTTGATGATGACAATTTGGGGTCACGCGATCGCCGGGTGTAACGTGAGTTACTTGATTCGCGAGGTGCTGTTGAAGAACTACGACCCCATAGCCCGTCCTGTGAAACAGCCTTCAGACCCCGTGAATGTCTCCGTCTCCTTCGGCATGAAGAGTCTCATTCAGCTGGACATGAAGACTCAGAAATTCGTGTCCTTCGGGTGGCTGGCAGTTACCTGGCACGACAAGTTTCTGACGTGGGACACGGACAAGTTTCCAGTCCGCGCGGTCCACATGACCGTGGATATGGTGTGGCGGCCTCAGCTTGTCATCTTCAACACCGTCAGTGATTTCGACCAGCTGCAGAAGCAGCACATCTTCGTGGTCGTGCAGAACGATGGGCAGGTGACGTGGTTCCCGGGAGGCCTGTTCGAGACGTTCTGCGCTGTGGACATCTCCCGCTATCCCCTGGACACCCAGGTCTGTTCTGTGGACGTGGTGTCCTGGACCTCCAGCATAGAAATGATCAACGGCTCTTTTAACGATCCGGCGTTTGAGGTCATAAGGCTGATAGACCACCACCCCGAGTGGGACTTGGTGAAAAGGGAATCCATCTACACCCTCAGGCCCAGCAAGTACTGGGTCCTGTCGTTCAAGTTCACGCTGAGGAGGAAGGTGATGTTTTACGTGGTGAACATCGTCCTGCCCATCGTGCTGCTGTCCGTGATGAACTGCGTGGTGTTCCTGCTGCCTGTGGACTCTGGGGAGAAGATGACGGTCAGCGTCACCGTCTTCCTGTCCTTCACCGTCTTCATGTCCCTCATCAAGGAGTCGCTGCCTCAGAACTCGGACTCCTTCTGTCTCTTCAGCGCCTACATAGCGTCGCAGATGGTCTTCAGCGTGTTCTCCACCTTCCTGGCTGCCGCCATTGTCGTCGTCTCGGGAAAAACGGACAGAAACTGACGTCTTCGGAGGATTTCCCCAGAACAGTCTCTAACAAGCGGTCGTCCAGTGACCCTCCATCCACCTGCGTGAACCCCATGTCCCCCTCGTCCTCACGTGTGACTCTGGAGACCCTGTGTTCTTCAATCCCTGACTCTCCCTCCTCAGACCCCTCTACTACTGCAGCACCAGCCAGACTCCAAGCTTCCAGTGAAGCGGCCATCCATGCCACAGGACGGTACCGCCGGTGTGGGGTCAGACACGACGACAGTCAGCTTGGACCGGAGTCTTCTTTCTGGACCATCGCTTGGCATCTCCTGAAGAAGGGCAGCAGCGGCAGAGACCTGACGGCTGCTGAAAGACGGCTCCTGTCCCGAGCGCTGGATAAAGTGTGCATGACTCTGACAGTGGCCATCAGCATTTGCAATTTCTTAGTCTTCAGCTTGTTGATGGTTTTCACCTGAACGCTGGCCTTGTTTGTTTAGTTAGTTGGTTGGTTGGTTAGGTGGTTGGTTGGTTAGTTTATTAGTTAGTTAGTTTAGTTAGTGAGTTCGTTTGTTTAGTTAGTCAGTTAATTAGTTAGTTTGTTTGCTAGTTAGTTGGTTAGTTGGTTGGTTAGTGAGTTAGTTAGATAGTTAGTTTGTTGGTTGGTTAGTTAGTTAGTTAGTTAGTTAGTTAGTTAGTTATTAGTTAGTTATTAGTTAGTTAGTTAGTTAGTTAGTTAGTTAGCTATTGTTTAGTTTTTATTTGTTATTTATCTGTTCATTCATATATTTATTTATTTATCTATTTATTTATTTATTTATTCTTTTATATCGAGGATAATGGAATAAGCACTCATGTGCTTTTTTTTTTTAACATCCAGTCCCCATGTGTATGCAGTGTTGTATATGTATCTTGTCATCTGTTCCCACCGGCACACAATGAAAAGCAGAACAGGATTTAACGTGTACACAAGATGTTCTGCATGTGTTCGCACACGGGGCCTCGGTTTATAGCCTCATCCGAAAGACTTTTGGGGAAAGTGGAGTCTTCACTGATATGATGTTATCTCTAGAGGGAAAATCCCTTCGAACGGGAATCGAACCCGGGACGTCAAATTGCGAGCGCAATGTTCTGACCACTAGGCTATCCCGCCCTGCCTTAGGTCACTGTGACTGTCTCTCTGTCCAGGTGTTGAGCCGGTTTTGTTTTTGTTTTTTGTTGTTTTTTTTACTTCTATGGGATTTTTTTTTCTTATACAGGGTAGTGAAACATTCCTTTGAAGACATGAATATGTAAAGTGGTGAAACTGGAATGTTCGAGGTGCGTGGTTTCATTTACAATTTGATTGGTGGAGAAAGCACGGGACTAGAAATTACATGATATTGTATTGTATAGTATTGTATTGTTTGTATTATATTGCATTGTTTTGTGTTGTATCGAATTGCACTGTGTTATTACTTGTATCGCATTGTACTGCCGTGCAGCAGTGTAGTGTAATATCTTGTATAGTGATATACTCTCTTGTATTGTATATTTCTTCTTCAAGTCACGAAACATTTCTCTGCATGAAATTTGGCTGCTGTCTCCAAGAGAGAGCGCGTCGCCACAAGAATTGTGTTACGCAATTCTTTTCTATGTCTGTATGCGTGCTTGTTCCCTGTGAGGAGGCTTTTTGAAACTGAACTTTGCCAGAGACAAATATCTCTGCTAGCCGTGGATTCTGTGGCACGTACTCAATGCATTGGCTCAGGCCAAAAGCTGTGTCAGTTATTGATGTCAGCTCATTGCCAAAGGCCTACACTAAAATGTGATGTTGTAAAATGTGTTGAGATTGCTTCAGCCATGACAAGCTCTTAACAGAACACCTGCACTCTCCTTAAAGGAGAAAAAATCCTCTGAAGTCGGAGATGGCTGCCTAATGGTGAGGCACTTAAAAACAGTCACACACGCAAACTTCTCATTCAGTGTGCAATTTCAATCTCACTGATTCCCAGGTGGGATTAGTGAGTCAGAGAACACATTCCGGTGCCCCCCCCCCCCCCCCGATGTTAAGCTGGGAACAACAACAACAACAACTCAATGCATCTGCACACGGAGCTTAAGTACATCACCTCATTGGAAAGACTAGCACTCAGACCACCACACATGATGGAGGGAAAGTCAGGTTTCGAATGAGGATCGTGATGAGGAACGTACGCTTGCACTCGGGGTCCTTGGCTTAGAGTCTCATCTAAGGACTGTCGGGGGGAGTGGAGTCTGTACTGATGTAAACTCCCGGGGGGGGGGGGGGGGGGAAGTCGTCAGGAATGGGTGCGTCTCTGGTGACTCGAGCCCGGGCCGTCAGGTCGCGAACTCAACCCTCTGTCCACTAGGCTTACGCCCCACCCCACCCCCTATTAATTTTACAGAAATTAAAGTTTACTAAAAACGGAAAGCTGTTTTTTTTTAATGTTGCAATGGTTTCAGATTTAGTTTGTTGTCGCTTTCGATGGTGTGAACTTTAATCATTTCGAAGCAAAAAAAAAAGAAAAAAAAAGCAAAGACTATTAAAACTGGAAGCCTGAAAGCTGAACTGGTCAGAATGTGTAGTTTGTTCTCTTGATTTATGTGGTGCTTGCCTGTTGGATGATTGATGCGTTGGTTGGTGTGATGATGAACTGTTGAACACTAAGCCACACCCACCCACACCAAACCCCTCTCAAAGGGAAGAGAGATTGAACAATGCACATTCCTATTCCGCAAATAAAGGTAAAAAAAAAGGTAAAGGTGTCCCCCATAACCTATGTGGTCTTAGGGAGCGAGGCATCAGACCTCCGGTTCTCTAGGGGCCAGCATATTGAGGGCGGCGCCCATCTCCTCTTCCTTGCTGCTTTACCTTCCGTGATCCTAAAGAGGCAAGTACCCATTACAGCTGGTTGGACTGGGGACTGTACTGAACCCCAGGCGCGCGAACGGTCACCCATCCAATAGGTAACCACGCTCAATGCGGTTTGACCTTGGTTTGGGGAAAGCGAGTGCTCTGACCACTGAGCTATCCCGTTCATATTCCACAAATAACAACAACAACAAAAACAAAACAAAACAAACAAGCGAGACTTTTATATGATTGAAAAATTTGAACAACCAAAAAAAACTAAAGAAAACTCAGAGTAATCATACGTATGAAAGCTAAGACAGACAGCTGTACAGAAACCATTCCAAATATGAATTATTCAAACAGAAAACAAAAACAAGACTATCTCTAAGATAAATTTGCTTTTTTCTTTAATTAAAACAATAAGAAAACTATCAGAGGACGGTCATCCGCTATAGCGGATCAGTGTAAAGCAACGGTTTGGACGACTGACCGCTATAGCGGATTTGCTGTTGGCAGATTTTTCATGCGGCAGCCGCATGATACTATGACTAGTGCAGCTAAACATAGCTTCGTGAGCCTGTCCCAGGTCGAATGCAGAGCGTTGTCGAGTGATTCCATGTGTTCCAAACTCTTTGCTGTCGCAGAGAGTAGCCAACACAGAGTACAAAATTCGAGTATTTTCTTCATGCTTGTCAAACTCAAATATTAAAGTGAGAAGCTCAATCTTTTGATATACATGTACTAACCCAGCACGTTATTCGTGTTACTTTACCAAGTTACTTTTTGATTGGGTTTGCACATATAAACGTTCAAATCCAGTTAATGACAGAGAACCCAGTCAAGGACACCGCAAGCATAACTAGCATGGAAACTATGATCTATCTGCCCTCACCCCTGGTTTCTGTTGCACAAAATAGCCTAGAGATTTACCAGCACACAGCTCTAACGCTTTTTAATCGCACTCTCTCCTTTACCTTTTCGTTATTCGGTGGAACTCTGAACGCCATAAACGAGGCCATTATTATCTGCAGGGTAAAGCTATATTTTGACCTGGCTTGACATAATATAACCGTCATCAGTTAGATTTACCTGTTTTCTCTCAGTCTGTCTAATATCACCACACACACACACGCACGCACGCACGCACGCACGCACGCACGCACGCACGCAAGCACGCACGCACGCACGCGCGCACACCACACACACACACACACACACACACACACACACACAACACAAACACACACACATTTGCTTATATCACTTTATTGAACACACGTAAATCGAAGACCAACACACACACACACACACACACACACACACCACGCACACGCACACACGCACCACCACGCACACACACACACACACAACACACACACACACACACACCTCCATCTCTTTCATTTTTAGAGACAAGAGATGTGTGTGTGTCTTATTTACACCTTAGCTGTCACCTCCAGGCTTTTTCAATGGTTGATAAAATAATGGCTCAATGAATGTGCTAGGGAAGAGGGGGGGGGGGGGGGGGAGGGAGAAAATCTTGGTACTACGTGAACTGCACAATCATATTCCAATCTTTAAGTCAACAGAGCAACGAGTGTGGTGCTTTTTTTTTTCTTCAAATGTTGGCGTTTTAATTCATACAGAGCTGCGTCATTTAAATCTTCGGATGAGACTATAAACCGAGGCCCCCGTGTGCCGAACGCACGCAGGACATCTTGCGCACACTTTAAATCCTGTTCCGCTTTTCGAAAGTGTAGGCCATTGTGTGCCGGTGGGAACAGATGACAAGATTTTATAAAACTGCATACACACGGGGACTGGATGTAAAAAAAGCACATAAGTGTTTATTCCATTATCTCGATAGAAAAGAATAAATAATAAAATAAATAAATTAATTAAATCGAGTTTTTATTTAATCTCAGATCGTTATAACCTGTGTGTGGGCAGGGTCGAAAGCATCAAGACTGATTGATTTTTGAGGAAGATAAAATTGCAGCTTTGGCCTTCAGCTGGAACAAAAAAAACCTTCCCTGTTAACTGTTTACTGCGATCAAACTTTCCGTTTTACAGTTTATTTTCCGGGCAGTTAAACACTATTGAAACAGACCTGAAATAACGGCAACGAGGTAAAAGCATGTGCATTCAGAACTTTAAACCATTGTCGATGTGAAGAACGACTACCAGACGTGTTATTTTGGCCTCCAGTCTTTGTTCTTGTGGCAGATAGATGAGGGCACTAAAAAAAAAAAATCTCAATCCTAAACATTGTTTTTTTTAACAGCTTAGGGTTTATATGACATTTATTTTCTGCGGCCTGGCCTTGGGGTGAACTAAACTTCGCTTGTAGTGGGAAAAAATACATTACGGTTCGTTAGTGTGGTGGTCTCATTAAAGTTGAAATGTACGAGTTTGTTCAACAGCTAGGATTGTGGTGGGACTCGATAAAGCTAAATCATTAGGCATGTGTGTGTCCAGATCTCTCTCTCTCTCTCTTGTCTGTCTCTCCTCTCTCTCTCTTTTCTTCTCTTTTTCTTCTTCTCTCCTCTCTCTCTCTCTATACTATATCATACTCCTCTTCCATAAACTTCCCCTCTCTCTCCTCTTCTCTCTCTCTCTCTCTCTCTCTCTCTCCTCTCTCTCTCTCTCCTCTATATATATATATATATATATTATATATATATATATATATATATATATATATATATATATAAATATATTTCAATAAATTACCTTCACTTCACTGTCCCGTAGTCCCGTGGACCGTGGAGGCACAACTGAAGATTCTGCAACCACCCTTCACTCCCACATAAACTATAATAATGGAATAAGCACTCGTGTGCATTTTTTACATCCAGTCCCCGGTGTGTATGCAGTTTTGTAAATTTTGTCATCCATTCCACGGCCACCAGTACACAATGGCCTACTCTTTCAAAAAACGGAACGGTTTTTAACCTGTGGGCAAGATGTTCTGCTTGCATTCGCACACGGGACCTCGGTTTATAGTCTCATCCGAAGGACTTTTATGGGTAGTGGAGTCGGCACTGACGTTTACTCCGGAGGAAAAATCCTCTTAAACGAGACTCGTAACCCGGGTCAGCAGATCACGAGCGCATCACTCTGACCACCAGGCTATCCCGTCACCCCTATTTGCCTGTGTGTGTGTGTGTGTGTGTGTGTGTGTGTGTGGTGCGTTGCGTGCGTGCGTGCGTGCGTGCGTGCGTGCGTGCGTGCGTGCGTGCGTGCGTGCGTGCGTGTATGTGTGTGTCTGTGTGTGTGAACGATTTTAATTCTTAAAGTGCCTATTAAACTGTGGAAGCTATGCACTAGCAAAAATCATTGCCATGCCTTTGGCCAGACCTCGTCAAGTTCATCCTGGGATGTCTAATTGGTATAAAAACGATGTCTCGTATAAAACAGGTTATTTAGTATTGGGAACCATACCATTTCTTGACCCCACCCCTCGTTCCGAAAAGGAAAAACATACAATTATTTCCTTCTGAAAAATCAAATGCCCCGTGGTTAAGTAATAAGCTTGCGTGCACACACACTCGAATGAGACTATAAACAGAGGTCCCGTGTGCGAATGCACGCAGAACGTCTTACGCGCCACGTTAAAACCCGTTCCGCTTTTCGGAAGAGTAGGCCATTTTGTGCCAGGGGGGAACGGATGACAAAATTGACAAAACTGCATACACAGGGGACTGGATATTTTTTTTTAAAAAGCGTATGAATGCTTATTCCATTACCTTTGAAATAAAAGAATAAATAAAATAAATCAGTTAGACAGACAGACAGAATACACACACACAGAAGCATTTCAGAAAGAAGATAAATGAGTCTGGCTATTGTCCGTATAATAGCCGCACAAGCAATGTGATAGATTTTCAAAATGCTTTAGTATGTAACAAAGTTTCTGGTTGGTATAATCGGAGAAATGTGTCATCCCTCATTTATAGATTTAAACTAAACGCATTCAGGACAAAATACGTGAAAGATGTAAACTGTATTTGTAGTGAGAAGATTACAAATAGTCATGTCATTTTTAATTGTGAACATTTAAAAACATTTTTACCTGCTGTACCTAGTTTGTCACTGGATCAGATTTTGTCTGAACCTTCTTTGCTGTTGGACATTGTGTTAGCGTTGAAAAGAAGTCCAATAATCCAGTTTTTGTAGTGGTAGATTTAGTTTCTTATTTCAGCATTGTTAAATGACATTTTACAGTTTATTGTTAACTCTTTCAGGTTTGTTTTTTTGTTGTTGTTTTTTTTGTTTGTTTGTTTGTCTGAAATCACTAAATGTGAATAGACGTTAAACTGAAGATACACACACACACACACACACACACACACACACACACACACACACACACACACACACACACACACACACACACACACACACACACACACACACACACAATGGAGAGAGCGATATTGATTGATGGATGGATGGATGGATGGATGGAATTTTATTTTCAGAAAGCGATGGAATAATCATAACTTTATTTTACACCCAGCTTTCTATAACAGTACAAACTAGTAAAAGCAAACTAATAACAAAGAAAATGACCCAAAAAAATCCGCAAGCTTAATTCTGTTTGTAACAATTCATTGTGGAACTTGATACTTTATAACTGTGGGGAGAGACAGAAAGAGGGAAATCTAGAGAAAGCAGGAGAGAGAGAGACCTACAGAGAGAGATACAGACAGACAGAGACAGAGACAGAAGCAGACAAACAAATAGAGAAAGCGAGAGTGTGCCTTGAGCGCATGTCTTTGAGTCGAGAATTAAAAAAATATATATAAATCTTGCGAAGTTGAATTTTATATGTTTTGTGAAGGTTGCTAAAACGATCAATGTTAATTGAATAATCAGCCGCACTTTTCCAATAGCAATTGTTGAAGGACGAGAACCTTTTCAGCCGTGACCATTGATTTTTCTTTACAAACAGAACACTCCTCAGGGCACGAACTTTACCGTCATTTTCTCCTCTTCTCCTTGTCTAGCTGTTAGCTTGTGCGCACGGGCACATGTATGTGTGTGTGTGTGTGTGTGGTGTGTGTGTGTGTGTGTGTTGGTGTGTGTGTGTGTTTTTTGTGTGTGTGTGTTGTGGTCGTGTGTGTGTGTGTGTGTTTTGTTTGTTGTTCTGTTTGTTCTGTTTGTTCTGTTCTGATCTTGTTTGGTTCTTTGTTTTCTTCGTCTAGAAAATGAGCATTTTGTTTGTTTTCCCCGATTGCATGGTTGCTTATTTTGTTGTTTTTTTCTCCCAACCAAAAGATTCTGCATTGACAATATTCTACATCAATTTACACGCAGACCTCCGAATGCTTTAAGCCAACCCCCCCCCCCCCCCCCCCCCCCTGCTCTCCCTGTGTATAACCAATAAACAGAAAATAAAATATTTTCATAAATCATTCTTGTGAGAGAAGCAGAAAGATCATTTCCACCACATCAAGGCGAAATTTATCTACAGAATTGCCAGAAAGTGTGCCTCGAAACCGAACTCATTCCGAGCCATAAAAAGCCCGAATCTAATTCTGGCCACGTTTTACACATATTAGCCTACACATCACCTTTAAAAAAAAAAAAAAAAAAATAAACGCACTCTTCCTTCTGTTACATGACCCCCAAGCTAATACAAGAGTGTAATGTTACCGCCATTTTCCCCTGCCATAAAGATGCCATACTCATTTTCTGAGATCGGAGTGTCGGTAATGTGAAGTTAGTTTTGGTTGGGTTAAAAAAAACGTTTTGGTTGGGGTTTTTTTTTTATAGTATATTATTTTGGTTGATTGACTGGTATTGTGTTGAGTGGTACTGTAGCATATTGGTTTGTGTTGTTTTGCATTGAACATTATTGCCATTGCATTGGGTTGTTAGGGTAGATTTCTTTGCATCGAACTTTGGTTGCCCTCGTCAGGAAAAGTGTGCTGCTAGTGCACAGTACCACCTTCTTTTTTTTTTTTGGTGACATTGTTCTGTCTGTAAATGGCGTTGGTTTTTACTTTATGTCACAGCAGATTTCTCTGCGTGAAATTCGGGCTGCTCTCCCCAGGGAGAGCGCGTCGCCACAAGTACAGCGCCTACCCATCTTTTTCGTTTCCCTGTCTGCAACTTTATTTGTTTCCCTATCAGAGTGGCTTTTTTCTACAGAATTTTACCAGGTTCAACCCCCTTGTTGCCGTAGGTTCTTTTACCTGCTCTAAATAATGATGTGTAACACACGGGACCTCGGTTTATCGTCTCATCCGAAAAACTAGCGCCCAGACCACCACTCATGGTCTAATGGATGGGGGGGGGGGGGAAAGTTTGGGCCCAAACGGGATACGAACCACCGCACACTCCGACCCAGACTTTTCGCTTTCCAGGCAGGCGCGTTACCTCCTAGACCACCACTGATTGGTTGCCATTTCTTAAGAATTTTGCCAAAGACAGATTTTCTGCTGCCGTGGCTACGTTCTTTTTGTGTGCCCTCCGTTGCTCTAGACAAAAAAAAATAAACCACGAACTTCCAAGGGTGGGGGGAGTGGGGTAGTTGTTTGTTGATTTGTTGGTAAGGGGGTAGGGGGATGCCGCTTTTGTTTCATATTGTTTTGCCCCTAGTTCCGTAGCCCTTTGATCATATGCAATATTTATTTCACATCAGTAACTGCCAGGAAAATCTTCTGTTAGTTATGTTTGTACAGGAATGCTGCATTTCTTTCTCTGCTGCTCGCCCCCCCCCCCCCTCTCTATCTCTCTTTCTTTCTTTCTTTCTTTCTTTTCTCCCCCCCCCCCCCCTCTCTCCCTCTCTCTCTCTCTCTCTCTCCTCTCTCTCTCTCTCTCTCTTCTCTCTCTCTCTCTCTCACACTAACACACACACTTTTGTTTAGCTGCCTGCTCGTCCAATCATTTACACGGGTGTCTGATAGGCGAGTGTTTTTACCTTTAAACATTCCTGTTGGAACCTAAATTAACGCTCGCTCACTGGCTGCCATGGTTCGATAGAGCTGGAAGCGCAGCTAGCCTAACCACACCTTGGATACAGATGTTGGGAGGTAGAATTCAGAATGCGTACCAGTCCTAGCAGGTACAGTCTATATCCTACTGAACAGAAACTCTCCTGCTTTCTCGGAGTATGCCAATTTCCCACTCATTTGGTTTCCATCAACAGACAGTCTGCATACGTTTTGTTGTTGGGTTTTTTCTGTGGTGGTAAAGGTCTCCCAAGTGTTTACCTTTAGGCCATAAACAGAGTATATAAATCGTGTTCGGAAAATCAAGCTCGGCACTACATGAATTTGATCCGTTTAGGCTGAGATCCGAGCTGAGTGTAAACCAGAGGGCGTGTTTGTGGTTTTTTCCAACGATACGTTTTTTTGCCATTAAAAAATAAAGAAGTTAGAAGGAAAGCAAACACCACCATTCTCCATCTGGCAAAAAATGTGAGGGAATGGCTGATACGAAGTTTGTTACTTTTTAATGTGTAAATCCAGCATGAGACGACGATAACAAACTTGATGAACATGATAGTAGAAGAGTAACACCCTGCGCTATTGTCATATCCCATTAGACCTATCAGTCCAAGGATCTGCACTCTATGGAATAGAATAACGAGGAAGATTCAGTCAAAAAATCCAGTCTCAAACACATTCCACCTCCACTTGAAGCTAGCACCCCTGACGTGTGTTGGTGTGAACCTCTGACGATGTGTCTGAAACAAGCATACTCATGGTGACGGTGTGGCTGCCTGTCCGCGGAATGGAACGTGAGCTACCTGATTCACGAAGTCCTGCTCAAGCGCTACGACACCGTCACCCGCCCTGTCAAAAACGCCTCGGATTCCATCAACGTCTCCGTCTCCATCGGCGTCCGAAACATCATCAACCTGGACATGAAGACGCAGAAGTTCGTGGTGTTCGGCTGGCTGTCCGTGCACTGGTACGACAACTTCCTCACCTGGGACGTGGGGGCCTACCCCGTGGAGCACGTGCTGATGGATGCCCACATGGTCTGGCGGCCCGAGCTGGTGGTCTTCAACACCGTCACCGACCTGGACACCATGATCAAGCAGGAGACGCGCGTGCTCGTGCAGCACGACGGGAAGGTGATGTGGTACCCTGGAGGGCTGTTCGAGACTTTCTGCACCGTCGACATCTCGCGCTACCCTCTGGACACGCAGACGTGTTCCGTGGAGATCATTTCCTGGACCGGGGACAACGATTTCGTGAACGGCACTTTTAACATCCCCGCCGTGGAGATCGGCTCGCTGACGGAACGTCACCCGGAGTGGTCGCTGACGGACACGGAATCCGTCTACACGTTGAGGCCCAGCAATTACTGGACTCTGTCCTTCCGTTCGTCCTGAGGCGGAAGATCATGTTCTACATGGTGAACATCGTCCTGCCCATCGTGCTGCTGTCCGGTGATGAACTGCGTGGTGTTCCTGCTACCTGTGGACTCTGGGGAGAAGATGACGGTCAGCGTCACCGTCTTCCTGTCCTTCACCGTCTTCATGTCCCTCATCAACGACTCCCTGCCCAGAAACTCCGACTCCTTCTGTCTCTTCAGCGCCTACGTGGCCTCGCAGATGGCCTTCAGCGTGTTCTCCACCTTCATGGCGGCCATGACAGTCTTCATCCTGGGGAAAGACGAGCCCTGTGCAACGCGGCGTCTTCGCACCAGCCTCCTCCAAAGCTGGACGACAGTAGGTCCTCTTTCGACTCTACCGAATCCTGCTTCGCGGCCAAGTCCCTCACCTCGTCCATCTCCGCCTTGGACTCTATTCGCTACTCCATCTGCAACACCCCCTCTCTGGAAGGGGATTCTGCGGCTAAAGACGGGCAGAAGACGACCACCACCCAGGAAGCGAACGCGAGAAACTCGCTGTGTGGTGGTGGCGGCGAGAGAGACGGACAGTCTGGTCCTCGGTCCTCGTTTTGGAAGGATGCCTGGCGTCTGCTGAAGAAGAACCGAAGCATGACCGCTGCGGAGAAACGGCGCCTGTCGCAAGCTCTGGACAAAATCTGCCTGCTTCTGACCGTCAGCATCAACATCAGCACCTTCGTCCTCTTCGCTGTGCTGATGGTCTTCACCTGACCCCCCCCCCCCCCCCCCCCCCCGCCCCCCTGTCACACTGACTCCGTTCATAGTGTCCTGACAACCCTTCACCTGCTCGATTCCTAGCTAGCTTTCCACATTTTTTATCTGGGACCTCGGTCACTAAGTCACAGAGCCGCCAAATGATAGGGCGTGAAGTCACAGGCGCTAAGTCACAGGGCCTCTAAGTCACATAAATCATAGCAAATTGCCAGAGGGTCCAGTAAGTCACAGGGCCACTAAGTCACAGGGCCGCCAAGTCACAGGGCCGCCAAGTCACATTTACACAGTGTGCTTGCTAAGTCACAGTGCTGCTAAGTCACAGGGCCGCTAAGTCACAGGGCCCATAAGTCACAGTGTGTTTACAACCCCTATGACTTGGCAGCCCTGTGACTTGGCGGCCCTGTGACTTGGCGGCCCTGTTACTTGGCGGCCCTGTGACTTAGTGACCTACTTCCATTTTCATCTGGGACTTTATGTGTCTCTAGGAGAGACAGTTATAATACTGTTGCTTATAACCCTTAAAGAAACAAACCCAACCATCGACAGATAATATAAGGAAGAAGGAAAAGGTACTTGAGGTGGGTTGTTGTTTTTTATAGTGCAGTGGCTGTAACTAATAACGATTTTTATTTTGGTTTCTATATCGTTTACTGAAACATAATCAACCCCCATTCCTAGGAACTGAAACCATTCATTTGGACTGATACTACTGCAAACAAGACTCGTAACCTATCCGTTCCGTAAAGTGGTAACGAGGGATGAAGACAATGGAAACACTGACTTGGTGAATATGAATACAGCACTGCAAAGTCTGGTCACAGAATACTTATAGGCAACACTATCAGAGACATTATATCATTTAAGGCTGTGGGTTTTTCCCCGCCCAAGCTTTTGGTTTTTGATGATTAAGGGTGATTCAAGTATGTTATTTCAAGCCTGAGATGTGATAAGAGTAAGAACCGATTTGATTCAAATATTTTCTTGTACTGTTGGTTTATTGCTTGCTTGTGGATGACCACAACTTTTGCCAGTACGCTTTCAAAAACAAGTGCATTCATTCCAGTATCATCCGGCAATGACCTTTTTAAAAAAAAATCCCATTCCTGGGCTAGCACTCCGAGGTTCACCAATGGTGAGATTTCGTGTATGCGACCGTTTTTACCCACCATGAAGGTAGCTGCAACCAGAATAGTTTCCAACGCTAGCCAGACTAACATTGGGAACTTGAGTTCTTCAGTGTAGGCTAAGTCAGAATACATCATCACTCACGCCCCTCACAGAGACGTGCAGAAGAATTAAAGATGCTACCTGCGAAATTAACAGTGAGCTATTGAATTCATCTTTTTTTCTTCTTTTTTTTTGTTGTTCTGGTTTTTTTTAGTTTGTTTTTCGTTCCTCAGCTAGAGCTCCTCTTGGGGGGGGATAGCCTAGTGTCAGAACATTGCGCTGGCAATTTGAAGACCCGGTTCGATATCCGTCGAGGAATTTTCTTCCTGGAGTTAACATCAGTGCTGACTCCACCTCTCAAAAGTCCTTCGGATAGACTTTAAACCGAGGCCCCGTGTGCGAACGCACGCAGAACATCTTGCGCACACGTTAAAACCTGTTCCGCTTTTCGTAAGAGTAGCCATCGTGTGCCGGTGGGAACAATGACAATATTTACAAAAACTGCATACACACGGGGACGATGAAAAAAAGCACATGATTGCTTATTCTGTTATCCTCGATATAAAGAATAAATAAAAATAAAATAAAATAAAAGGTTTTCCAAAGGTGAGATTTGTGTATGCGACCGTTTTTGCCGTCCACTAAGTAAGCTTTTTTCCTACTTCCGGAGATGTTATCTCAAGTCAATGAATCGTTTTGATTTGTTTGCTTTACAAGATTCGGCACTATACAAATACTATACATTATTATTATCATTACTATTATTAGTATTAGTGGTATTATTATTGTGTGTTGTATTATCATTATCTATATCATGTATACAATTTATACTGTTGTTGTTGTTGCTGTGTTGTTGTTGTTGTTGTTGTTATTATTATTTATTATTATATTATTATTATTATTATATTATTATTATATTCAATAGATACGACACTGTGTTGAGCTTGTGGTTGCTGATTGTGGTAAACGTCTCGCATTTACAATTGATGTCTTTTCCAAAGAGATAAGGAAGAGTGAACGCTTAGTGTTTTACAATATTATAAATAGACATTGTGTCCCTCGTATATTTCATATTATTTATACTTTTCCATCAAAAATTCTTCCCAACCGTTTCAGTTATGCTACTATCACACTACGCGTATTAGCGCAATTCGAATTACCTTCCTCACTGAGTGCACTCCAAACTTGTCACTTCTCTATCTCTCAAGACCTGCACTATTTGCAATCTCTTGTGGCTGGTCTCCACTCATCCATCCCTCCCTTCAACGCATACAAAACTTCCGCAGCTCGTCTGTCCTCGAAAGAATAAACGAGGGACTCACCCCACTCTGCAATCTGTTAATTGGTGCCGTACACAGAAGTAAACTACAAGTCAATACCCTCTGTTACAAATGCTCCACATACTGCTACCTCTACCTCTGTGAATAGTCTCACTGTACACACCTTCTATCGCCCCTCCGCTCGTCGGCAAAACGTTTGTCCCTAAGAACCAGATTCAACCTATCTACCGTTGGCCGCCGCTCTTTCTCTGTTTCCGGTCCATCGATGTGGAACGACCTTCCTCTCTCCCTCCAACAAAAGCCTACTTATGACACTTTTAAATCCAACCTCAAGACACACTTATTTCAAACCTAAGTTTTTCTCCTTCCGCTTCCATCTCTTACCTGTCCCTGCCTTCAACATCCACCAGCCAAAGTGCATAACGTTTGTAGGTGTGTGTGCGTGCGCGTGCGTGCGTGCGTGTGTGCGTGTGTGTGTGTGTGTGTGTATGTGTGTGTGTGTGTGTGTGTGTGTACATTCGAATTTGTCAAAACTGTAAATAGTTGCTGATTGTGCGTCGTGTAGGTTGAATGCAAGCGCTTTGATTTGTTTTTGCAAGATATAGCACTATACAAATTCCATGTATTATTATTATTATTTATATTTCTCAATTTTCTTTTCTTACTTTTCTGCCTCCGGTATTTGTTAGGCTGCCCCCCCCCCCCTCCCCGACACACCCCTCATCTTTGGTGTCCCATAACCTATGTGGTCGTAGGGGAGCGAGGCATCAGAGACCTCAGCTTCTTTAGGGGCCAGCATGTTGATGGCGGCGCCCGTCTCCTCTCCCTAGCTGCTTTGCCTTCCTTGACCTTGAAGAGGACAGGTACCCATTGACAGCTGGTTGAACTGGGGGACTGTTCTGAAGCTAAGGCGCACAAACGGTCACCCATCCACTTTGAAACCACGCTCGATGCTGCTTAACCTTAGATTTGGGACAGTGAGTGCTCTGACCACTTACCTATCCCCCCCCCCCCCAAAAAAAAAAGAAAGAAAGAAAACTGGTTACTAAGTTCCTCTAAGATGATGTATGCTTACTATTCTGGCAGGATCACACACACACACACACACACACAGAGAGTCACAGAGTCACACACACACACACACACACACACACACACACACACACACACACACACACACACACACACACACACACACACACACACACACAGAGTCACACACACACACACACACACACACACACACACACACACACACACACACACACACACACAGAGTCACACACACACACAGAGTCACACACACACACACACAGAGTCACACACACACACACACAGAGTCACACACACACACACACACACACCACACACACACACACACACACACACACACACACACACACACACACACACACACACACACACACGCCATAGAAACACAACAAAAACAAGCCATATATAGTCATAAAGAACAAGAAAATATATTTTAAAAAAAAATAATAACACACACCAGGAAGATGATCAGAAAAAGGAAGAGAAAAGAAAAAGACGATAATTTTGTTTTTTTTAATTTTCTATATTTTATACCACTTTATGTCACAGAAGATTTCACCGCGTGAAATTCGGGGTGCTCTCCCCGAGGAGAGCGCGTTGCCGTAAGTGCAGCGCCTTTCCATTTTTTTTCCTGTCTGCAACTGAATATGTATATGTTTCCCTGTCAGAGCGGCTTTTTTTCTACAGAATCTTGCCAGGGACAACCCCCTTGTTGCCGTGGGTTCTTTAACGTGCGCTAAATAATGCTGTGTAACACACGGGACCTCGCTTTATCGTCTCATCCGAAAGACTAGCACTCAGACCACCACTCATGGTCTAATGGATGGGGGAAAAGTTTGGGGCCCAAACGGGATGATAAAAGAGGATAATGATAGAGAGGAAGAGAATAGGCTTACCTGTGCGGACTATTCTAGTGTTCGTTCTTTTATATTAGCGTTTGCCATCCTAATCACATGATCACGCAGATCGTCTGTATTGTTTATGGCACCTTGTTTTCGTATTGACGTGCATATTAATGCCAGATTTTAATATTTCGGGCGGGGGGTGGGAGGTAGGGGCTCCTCCGCTAGAATCTTAATGGTGAGATGTTGCCTATGCAACCATTTTTAATCCAGCATTAAGGTAGCCGCATTCTGTCTGCGGGGAGTACTTGAAAAGCTAAAAGTGTCAACACTGGTAAGAGTTGCTACAGTTGTACGTACGTAGATATCTGATCGCTTTGTACTTTTTCAGAAGCATATGCTATTTTAATGTACATCTGGTAAGCTTTATCTATTCATTTTTGTTGTATTCATTTTTTTTTTATTTCGAGGATTCAAGTGTTGTTTTTTTTACGTCTAGTCCCCGTGTGTACGCAGTTTTGTCAATTTTGTCATCCGTTCCCACCGGCACTCAAGGACCTACTCTTCCAAAAAGCGGAACAGGTTTTAACGTGTGCGCAAGATGTTCTGCGTGCGTTAGCACACAGGACCTCGGTTTATAGTCTCATCCAAAGGACTTTAAGGGGGAGTGAAGTAGGCACTGATAATAACTCGAGAGGAAAAATCCTCTTGAACGAGATTCGAACCCGGGTCAACAGATGACGAGCCCAGTGCGCATCACTCTAACCAGCAGGCTATCCCGTGAAACACCCCATCTTTTTGTTTTTCTTACTTTTTCAATACCATTATTTCATTTTCATTACTAAATGTGTGTATGAGTTTTCGCATTCGTAGACATTGTCTTGAAGTAACTGCTTTGTGAAGGTTTGTATTTTATACTTTTGATGTCACGAAGTTTTGTTTTGTTTTGTTTTAATTCACTCGCAAACTGCCTTTTAAAATGTTGGATTTTTGGTAAGCACAGCAGCTATGCAAGACACTGACTGTATGCGGCAAACTGTAAACACCTGCTTCTGAGACGATGAATGCGTGGCTTTTTATCTCATCGTCGTTTTATTTTCCGTGTGTGTGTGTGTGTGTGTGTGTGTGTGTGTGTGTGTGTGTGTGTGTGTGTGTGTGCGTGCGTGTGTGCGTGCGTGCGTGCGTGCGTGCGTGCGTGCGTGCGTGCGTGCGTGCGTGCGTGCGTGCGTGCGTGCGTGCGTGCGTGCGTGCGTGGTGTGTGTGTGTGGTTTTATTCCCAAGATTTGCACTGCAAAGGTGGGAGAGGGCCAGAGTGGAAGGAGAATACTGCTTTACTTTTTGCCCCGACAGGGTCGAATTTGGGTGTCATTTTAGGCAACAATGAATCGGCAAGTATTACACCTGCTTTCAACGACTTCATCAGTGGTGAGATTTTGTGTGTGGAGCTGTTTTTTTGCCCACCGTTAAGGTAGCCGCATTCCGAATTCTGGAATGATGTAGGGCATGGATTGAGTAGAACAGCTCACTAGGATAATATATATACGCTAAATCCAAAGTTAAGAATGTTACTTAAAATTCAGGTCTACAATGCAGTTGGGTGTGGCCGAAATAAAATACAGTATTACACAACAGGAAATGAACACCCCCTTTTTTTTTTTTTTACTCTTTGTATGAACAAGCTATATTGTGACAACAACAATTAAACAACACAGACTCTATCTGTGAAAAACTGGTGAGTATTGTGAAGAGTACGGCATAGTTGAAAATGACTGAAGGAAAAAAATCTAGAAACACAAGAGGTCGGAAAATTGTGCAGCTCATTTTATTTATTTATTTATTTATTACCACTTCATGTCACAGCAGATTTCTCTGCGTAAAATTCGGGATGCTCTCCACGGGGAGAGCGCGTCGCCACAATGCAGCGCCACCCTTTTTTTTCTTTTTCATGTCTGCAACTGTATTTGTTTCCCTATCAGAGTGGCTTTTTTCTACAGAATTTTGCCCGGACAACCCTCTTGTTGCTGTGGGTTCTTTTACGTGCGCTAAATAATGTTGTGTAACACACGGGACCTCGGTTTATCGTCTCATCTGGAAAAAAGTAGCAGCCACAACCATTACTCATGGTCTAATGGATGGGGGAAACTTTTGGGCCCAAACGGGATTCGAACCACCGCACACTCCGACCCGGATTTTTCACTTTCTAGACAGGCGCGTTATCTCTAGACCACTGATCCACAGTGATGTGCCCAAAGTCAACCCAGAAATATGGGGGCTAATGGATCATACAGCTGAATCGGCAGATCTAAAAGCAAAGAAGAGCACAGAAGTTGGTCAGACCTATGTATTCTGTAACAAAGGCGTGTACTGGTTTTCTGATGAAACCATCATTAAAAAAAAAAAAAGGATTGTTTGAAGGACAATACAGACACATGTCCTTGATCATGACAACTTCTCATGATCTGTCTGTGGACAGGACTTTGGAGAAATAAAATTCTGAATGGAAAAACATGAACAGTAAAAAAAAAAATATATATAATATATATAAAATAAAATAAAATAAAATTTAAACCACACAAACAAACAAAAGCAAAACAAAAAACACCCCAACTGGCATCTAATGACCCAAAGACACACAACTCCTGTTCAGTGATGACTAAAATCTCCCTCTCTCTCTACCTTTGACATCACAAGCAGTAAACTGGAGGTCTCATAAGTGTGAAGTCTGTCCACAGGCACCTGCCCTAACACGGGGACTGGATGAACCCAAGAGGAAGAGTCCAGGGGTGAAACAGAGGCAGGATGTCCAGTGACCAGCAGAGGACGAGGGAACACGAGGACCCATCACATGGGGCAGACCAGACCTGAACAGGACAAGACAGGACTGACAGTGAAACCTCAGGACAAAAAGAAAACGGGTAAGGATTTTAAATGTATATAAGCCAAAGAAAAGATATTTACTGCAGGAAGATTAAAACACCTTTTTGCCAGAGTGGGAAAAGTGGACATCAGATGAGTTTATATTAGAGATGGTAAGAGGAGGCAGAATACCTCTTTTAAAACAAAGAAATTCAGACAAAAGTAGGACCAAAAAATCAGGTCCAGGTAAAACGTGTGTGAGGAAAGGGATAAAGAAAGCTCAGAACTCTCGAACATTAGCAGGGCATTGATACAAGGAACAACAGTAGAGTTGGTTTTATACCCGGTTTTAAATCCATGCTGTCTTTATGTGTCACACAACTCGTTTGTCTGGTCAAACATTCCTTGTAAAAGAGGGGAAAACGCAATGAAATATTTACTGCAGAAGGCGACTTAGCACTGATCGAAATATCCTCGCTAGCTGCCAAGGAATTATAAGTGTTTTTAGCTCCCAAAACGGAGACTTTGCCTACAGATGCAAGGGATATAACCCATTCGGCGACACAATGCGCCCTCAGCCCGCGCACAAAGAGAACGCTTGCTCGCGATAAAAGCAAGCGCGATAAAGCAAGCGCGTGTAATGAAAGCGCTTGCTTGTCGTTGAGGTGGGACATATAGAAAGCCTGAAAATCGCGCTTGCGGCTGGTAGAATTTTGTCATTTGGCACCATGGCGGATTCAAGTGAAGACGAACTATTGTCGCTGGACAGTGTTTTGCCAAAAATTATCCTAGGAAAACGCAAAATAATGGGCGTTAATGAGATAAATAAAAGGAGGCAAATGGAAAGTGAATATCATCACTTGTTTCCTTTGCTTAAAAGGAGCCCTTTTCGTTTTCAGTCCTACTTGAGAATGAGCCAAGAGACATTGGCTATCTTAGAAAAAATGGAACCAAAGATAATAAAGAACTGGTGCAACTGGCACCAACAGCCAATTCTGCCAGAGGAGCATCTAGTTATTACACTCATTTTAGTCATTCTTAGTTGAAATGTATGTGTATATACAGTTATATATGTAAGTATGACACACGCTTGCTCGCGATAAAGAATTAACTTTTGATTCTTTACGCTTTCCAAGCGTTGCTTGAAATTGCAGGCGTAATAAAGCGAGTGTGCTCTTTGTGCGGCACAAGCAAATTTTGAACATTACAAGCGCTTGCTTTATCGCGCTCGCTTTTATCGCGAGCAAGCGTTCTCTTTGTGCGCACCCTCAGAGTGCTAAAAGTTACAGGCACCCATTTGTTCATTCCACCTGAAAGACTTATCACCTAGACCGCCTCTCAAGGCCTAGTGAATGTGGGAATGGTGGGGAGGGGGGGAGGGAAGGGGGAAAGTTTGGGTTCAAACAAGGATGGGACTTGCGACGTCTCGCTGTGTAAACTTGTGTTTGACCTCTAGAACCCCCCCCCCCCCCCCCATCCCTAGTGACATGAAAGAAATGTGACCCTCCTGACCTTGGCTTTGTGTGTGTGTGTGGTCAGGGTTCACCCAAAGGGACGTGACAGGGCATGGCCCTGGGCAAGCTGTACGGCAACGACTTCAGCCAGACCTGACCCATCTGGCGCTTGGAGGCCCTCCCCCTCAGCTTGAAGACCCTGACTGTGCCAGCTGAAGACCCTGACTGTGCCAGCTGAAGACCCTGACTGTGCCAGCTGAAGACCCTGACTGTGCCAGCTGAAGAAAGCCCTGAGCACTGCAGACATCAATGGCTGCCAGACGCCGACGCCAGGGCCCACAACCCGGCCGTCCTCTCCAGCAACACAGGGGGCTAACCCTGTTCGCCAACGCCACGGGCCGGCGCCGCAAGAAGCGCACCAGCATCCACACCTCCATCCGCGTGACGCTGGAGAAGAAGAGAGTTCTCCAGAACTCCAAGCCGACCTCAGAGGACGAGATCTCCATGCTGGTGACACCTTGACCCTGGAGAAGGAAGGAAGGGAGGGAGGAAGGAGGGAGGGAAGGAAGGGAGGAATAAAGGAAGGAAGGAAGGGAGGGAAGAGGAAAGAAAGGAAGGAGAAAGAAAGGAAGGAAGGGAGGGAGGAAGGACGGGAGGGGGGAGAAAGGAGGGTGGGAGGAATAAAGGAAGGGAGGGAGGGAGGGAGGAAGGATGGAGGGGGAGAAAGGGAGGGAGAAAGAAAGGAAGGAAGGGAGGGAGGAAGGACGGGAGGGAGGAGAAAGGAAGGGAGGGAGAAAGGACGGGAGGGAGAAAGGACGGGAGGGAAGAAGGAAGGGAGAAAGGGTAGGAAGAAAGGGGGGCAGGAAAGAAGGAGGGAAAGAAGGAAGGAATTGAGGGAGGAAGGAAGGGAGAAAAGGAAGGAGGGGGGGGGGAGATGAAGGGAGGGAGGAAGGAAGGAGAAAAGGAAGGGAGGAAGGGAAGGAAGGAGGAAGGAATTGAGGGGGAAGGAAGGGAGAAAAGGAAGGAAGGAATGGGATAGCAAGGTAGGAGGAAGAAAGAAAGGAAGGGGGAGGAAGGAAGGGGGTGGGAA
The DNA here is from genome assembly GCA_030674155.1 of Stramonita haemastoma. Classification (NCBI taxonomy): domain Eukaryota; kingdom Metazoa; phylum Mollusca; class Gastropoda; order Neogastropoda; family Muricidae; genus Stramonita; species Stramonita haemastoma. Next base: position 20,970,282 of record CM060325.1, on the reverse strand, counting down.
GGAAGGAAGGAAAGAAGGGAGGAAGGAAGGAAGGGAGGAAGGAAGAAAGAAAAGAAGGAAAGGAGGGAGGGAGAGAGGAAGGAAAGAAGGAAGGGGTGTGGTTAGACTGCAACCAGCAGCTTAGAAAGAGAAAGGCATCACCCCCACCCCCCTCCCCCACCTCATCCTACAGCGGCCTGTGCAGGGATGGAGGACCAGCCAAGGGCAGCTCACCCCGCTTCCCCTCTCCCCCTCACCACCACCACCATCACCATCACCACCACCACCATCACCACAACCATTACCACCACCATCACCACCACCACCATCACCACCACCATTACCACCACCATCACCATCACCAACAACCACCACCATCCTCACCACCACCACCCCCATACACACCCTTGCCAGGCCGGCCAACAAAGGCACAGGCGACACACAGTTCATGTCGGCGGTGTTAGTCAACACGGAGGCTGGTGATGTAACGCCTTCCTTCACCCCTATCGTGTGGCTAGGGGCGGGTCATCCTGTGCTGAGTTCCTTGGGGGTTGCGACAGGGGCGAATAACTCCTGTCTGGTGTTGCTGAGGGGGGAAGGGGGTGGGTGAGGGACAAAAGTGGGGTGGGGTGGGGAGGGGGGACAGTGGCAGCAGCTGAGGTGGGTGGCTCCAGTGGTAGTGAGCAGTGAGGTGAAGGCCAGGCATGGACACAACGTCGCCATCACCACCGCTACCTCCCCCCACACCCCCAGCTGTTGAGGATGTGGAGTACAGTCTTTTTTTTTTCTCCTATTCCTCGGCGGCTAGAGCTCCGAGGTTCACCACCAATGGTGCGAATGCGACCCTTTTTTCTTTTTTTCGTCTACCACCATGAAGATAGCCACATTCCGACTTCGGGAATTCATCAGATCTAAAGACACTGACTTCAACAACAAAAAACTTTGACAAATGTAACGCATACTTGACATTTGTCAGGACATTGCAGGGTGTGTTCATCTGGCTAAATCCTTACATCACACTTTCAGCTCCAGGAGACAGTTTCAAATTGTGTGTGTGTACGTGTGTGTACGTGTGTGTGTGTGTTGTGTTTTGTATGTGTGTGTATGTGTGTGTGTGTGTGTGTGTGCGCGCGCGCGCGTGTGTGTGTGTGTGTATGTGTGTGTGTGTGTGCGTGTGTGTTCCTCGGCTAGAAGTCTTGAGGTTCACCCCTGATAAAAGTTTTGCGTCTGGGACCATTATTTTTTTTCCCATCACCGTGAAAGGAGGTAGCTGCACTCCAGCTTCACTTTATTGATTTATTTATTCTTTTATATCGAGGATAATGGGATAAGCACTCATGTGCTTTTTTACATCCAGTCCCCGTGTGTATGCAGTTTTGTAAATGTCATCTGTTCCTACTTCGGGGATGTATGCTGGGAATGTTCATGTTTTTCCGTGACCCACCAATCTGCTGACATGAATGACGGGATCTTTTACGTGCGTGTTTCTGCATGTTTGTATAATATACATGATAAAGGAATGAAGGCACTGGCAGGTCTGCAGACCTACTTCAAGCTGTCTTGAGAGATCGTAACCAGACAGCGCCGCCAAGATTCAAACCCACGACTTCATGGGCCCACAGAATCGCAGTCGAACGGTCTGAACCACTCGGCTATAGCATCCGTCATGTGTCCCTGTGTGGATGTTTTCCCTGAAAGCCAGCAGTGTAGCACAGACCCAGTGCTCACAACTCACGCCATTCCTAGTCACCAGGAACTCCCTGTGGGGATGCCGGGGCCTGTCAGTATCAACAGCCTCCCCACCTGCTGGAGAGTCTGTGCTAGGAACTCCCTCTTTTCTATCCCTCTCTTTGTAGAAGCCTTGTTCCTTTTCTTCCTGTCACCTTTTTTTTTTTCATTTTTTCTGCCTTCTTGGTCCCTTTTCCTGCCCTTTTTTAATTTATTTTTTTTAGAAAGATTTAAAAGATAACAATTCTCTCCCACGCTGCATTCAGATGCGCTGGGCCTGACTTGTCAGGTGCTTAACGGCAGCTTCAGCTGAGGAATGAAATAAAGGACAGTCTTTACTGCCAAAACGATTGAAAATTCACAGACACATACCTTACAGCATCTGTAGGCTATGTGTAGACCTTTCCAAGCTTGATGAACTAATCATATCATTATGCAGTTAACAATGGAAGTTTTCTGCAATTTGATGTTCTTCACTTCATTTGCTGAGATTCCAGATCGATAAAAGAGAGAAATAATAATAATAATAATAATAATAATAATGATAATACTACTACATGGAATTTCTATAGCGCTATATCTTGTAAAAACAAATCAAAGCGCTTGCATTCGACCTATACAACACACAAGCAATCAATAACAATTTACAGTTTCAACAAATTCGAATGTACACGCACACGCACGCTCGCACGCACACACACACACACACACACACACACACACACACACACACACACACACACACACACACACACACACACACACACACACACACACACACACACACACACACACACACACACGCACACACACACGCGCGCGCGCGCTTTATTTTTTCGGATAAAACTGAATGCGTTCATCACTAAATATAGCAAAAATATAAAATGTTTGTGCGGTGAGAAAATTACAAACAGTCACATAATTTTTGAATGTAAGAGTCTAAAACCATTCTTACCCTCTTTCTCGGAAAAATCCTTGGATAAGATTTTTAAAAATCTTAATTTGGCATTTCGTATAACAAAATCTTTAATGGATAGTTCTTTAGGAAATTTGTTATAGTTTTAAGTCATACTAGCAATTGTTATGTATTTACTTGTTGTTATCACTGTTTAACCCAAATCTATGTACTGTGTACATTATTAAGAAAAAGACACCCATTTTACTGCACACATCCATCAACATACTAGACCCTCCCCTTCCCTTCCCATCGTCTAATATCACTTTGAGTGAACAGACGTAAAATCGAAGCAACAACAACGCGCGCGCGCGCGCGCGCGCGCGCACACACACACTCACAGACACACACACACGCAGCACGCACGCACGCGCGCACGCGTGCGCACACACACCTATGAAGGTTATACACTTTGGCAGGTAGATGTTGAAGGCAGGGACAGGTAAGAGATGGAAACAGATTCCTTTGATTGATAAAAGATTCCTTTGATTGATAAAAGAGAGAGTTCTTTTCCTGGACAATTTCATTTACCACCGTTGTTTTTTTTTGTTATGCCTGCGCGTGCGTGCGCGCGCGCACACGTGTGTGTGGTTTTGGTGTGATGGCCCCGGGGTAGTGCATCCATGTAAGATGCAAAATTTACAAGTTCATGGTTCGAATTCCGTCCAAACCACCTCCTCAGACCACGAGTTGTGCTCTGAGTGCTAGTCTTTCGGGTAAATTCATAATGTAAATTCTGAGCGCAAGACAGGAAAAGAAGGCAGTAGGTGAATCTTCTTCTTCATCCAACGCTCAGACAGCAACTGTTGTCTGTTATATGAGCGAAAATGCGTTGTACTGCCGTTAAGCGACTGATAAGTCAGAGAGATAGAGAGATTTCATTCATTTTTTTAGGTCAATGCTTTTTAATGTACTATATTATGAATTTTATGGTGTAACATGTCATGATAGTCCTGTGTGAATTAATTCATTTTTATTTATTTCTTCTTTTATGTCGAGAGTAATGGAATAAGCATTCATATGCTTTTTTTTTATCCAGCCCCCATGTGTATGCAGTTTTGTAAATATTATCATCTGTTCCCACCGGCACACAATGGCCTACTCTTATGAAAAGCGGAACAGGATTTAACGTGTGCGCAAGATGTTCTGCAGGCGTTCGCACACGGGGCCTCGGTTTACAATTTGCGTTCGCGCGCGCACGTGTGTGTGTGTGTGTGTGTGTGTGTGTGTGTGTGTGTGTGTGTGTGTGTGTGTGTGTGTGTGTGTGTGTGTTGCGTGTGCATCCGCCCATGCTTGCATGTTTTAGTTGTTGTTTTTTCTGTCGCTTTTTTATGCTTGAGTGTCCATATGCGGATGAAAATATTTTGAGGTGTAGAAAATGGTTGCCTGGGTCTGTGATATTGATTTGGGCTATTTTGTATGTCTTGTTGATTAGATTTTTGTGGGGGAGAGAATTGTTTTGCTTGCTTGTAGCCCACATGGATTTTTCGTATTTTTGAGATATTATAGAGTTCATGTATCGTATTGGTCGTCCCAGTGCATCCGACTTCGGTAGGAGTTTTTTTGTTGTTTGTTTGGTGGGTTTTTTTTTTGTTTTTTGTGTGGGTTTTTCTGTTGTTGTTTTTTTAGATCAGATTTTCAGAACTTCGGTAGGAGTAAGTGAAGGAGCGTTCAGTTTCACAGTGCCAACAGTTTGGAATTCCTTACCTTGCAGTTTTCGAAACACCCCAACTCTGGTTTTCAAAACCCAATCTCCAGGCACATCATTTTCAGCAGGTGTTCCCTTATGGGTTTTTTTTTAATATTTTGTTTAGGTTTGTATGCAAGTATGAAGGGTGTTCATTTGTGTGTGTTGGGGAGAAAGGTTGTTTTTGTTGGTTATTTTGTTGTTTGTTTAGCATTTTTATTTATTTATTTATCTGTTTACTTCTAATTCTATTATATTGAGGATAATGGAATAAGCACTCGTGCCCTTTTTTAAAATCCAGTCCTCGTGTGTATGCCGTTTTGTAAATCTTGTCATCTGTTCCCACTGGCACACAATGGCCTACTCTTACGAAAAGCGGAACAGGATTTAACGTGTGCGCAAGATGCTCTGCGTGCGTTCGCACACGGGGCCTCGGTTTATAGTCTCATCCGAAAAGACCTCTGGGGGAGTGGAGTCAGCACTAATGTTAACTCTAGGGAAAAAATCCCCTCGAACGGGAATCGAACCCGGGTCGTCAAATTGCCAGCGCAATGTTCTGACCACTAGGCTATCCCGTCCCACCAGGTGTATGTATGTGTGTGTGTGTGTGTGTGTGAGGGGGGGGGGGGGAGGGGGCATTGGGGGTTCGTGGGTAATTTCATGTGCTGGAGTGAAAGACATGGTAACAGGCCTTTGACTTGAGTTGCTTAAGCAGGATTTTGTGTTTTATAAGAATGATTTTTTTTGTCATTTTTATTCAGTGAGTAAAAATGAGCCACAGTGACATGAGTTGACACTGGCCAAATTCTGTAGCAATCCCCGAAGACAGAATGTAACTACCTAAATGGGGGGGGGGGGACGATCTTATAAACAAAAATCTCACCATTGGTGAACCTCAGAGCTCTAGCCAATATACGAAAAAGAAAAAAAAATCAGTATCAGAAACACTCTCTCATCACAGCATGTATTATTTGACTAAAAAAAAAACCCAAAAGATGAATGTTCATGATGTGTACAAAGTTATTTAGGAGTATAAATAAACTGAAAGACTAAACAATTTCACAACCAAGTAAATATAAAGGAATATAGAAATAATTTTTGAATAATGAAAAGATTCCCTGGGCATTTTTATTTACCGGCATATTGGAACAATGTATAGATGAATATACAAATAAGTCACAACTAAGGTAGCCGCATTCCGACTTCGGGAATCTGAATAAACGAATGGAGAACTCTCCTGGCCGTTTTGTTCTTCTTCGTCCAACGTCAGACAGCAACTATTGTCTGTTATATGAGTGAAAATGCGTTGTGCTGCCATTAAGCGCCTGACAAGTTAGGTAGGCCTAGCGCATCTGACTTTGGCATGGGAGACAGTTATCTTTTAGTCTTTTGGGGAAAAGGCAGAAGAATGAACTGAGAGAAGGCAGAGAAAAAAAAAAAAAGAAGGGGGAGAAAAAGGAGCGAGGCAGAAACAAAGAGAGAGATAGAAAAGGGGGAGTTTCTAGCACAAAATTTCCAGAAGGTAGGGATTCTGTTCATACTGACAGGCCCTCGGTATCTCCACAAACGGGAGGGGAAGGGGGGGGGGGAAGTGTAATGAAAACAAAATGTTGTGGGGGGGGGGGGGGTCAATTCCTAGGCGAGAGGTTCACCAACAGTGAGATTTTACATAATCAGCCGTTTACCCATTATTTAGGTAGCTGCATTCCGATTTCGGGTTTTAAAAAGACCCCCCCAAAAAAAACAACAACAAAAAAACAACAACAAACAAACAACAACAACAAAACAAAAAAACAACTAGTAACTGTATATTATGCAGTCGGGGGAATTCGTGTGGTGCTGTTCTGTGATGACCCCCCTCTCTCTCTCTCTCTCTCCCACTACCCCCCCCCCCCCCCCCCCCCCCCCCTGTGGTTACAAACGCTGTCCTAATACACACACACACAATAAAATTTAAAAAAAAAAAAAAAAAACTACGTTCCTCGGCTATAGCTCCAAGGTTTACTAACGGCGAGATTTTAGCTCCACGATCGTTTTTGCCCACGATGAAGGTAGCCGCATTTCCACTTCGGGGAACATATAGAATGAAACAGGCATCTGTGTGTTTATGTAATTTGTGTGGACATGGACGCAAGTTTTTTCTATCAGACAGCTCTGTACAGCTCGCTTTTATGCTTGCCATAAACATTCGTCTTTTTCTGACAATTTTGATGAAATGACTCGTGAATTAATTCTGTGTTATGCTGATTCTTACGGAATTGTTATGGTTTATCA
>CM060325.1:20881159-20958659 GCA_030674155.1 Stramonita haemastoma | reverse complement strand
TAGTAGCAGCAGCAGCATTAGCATTAATAGTACATAGTAGTAGTAGTAGTAGCAGCAGTACCGTAGTAGTATGTAGTAGTAGTAGTAGTAGTAGTAGTAGTAGTAGTAGTAGTAGTAGTAGTAGTAGTAGTAGTAGTAGTAGTGGCAGCAGCAGCAGTAGCAGCAGCATCAGTAGTAGTAGTTACTAGCAGTAGTAGTGGTAGTAGCAGCAGCAATAATAGTAATAGTAGAGCACCATCATTATTATTCTTTTTTTGTTGTTGTTATACACTGACCTTGACAAGAGGAGGGAAGGGTGAGGGACTGGACAGTAGGGGTGTCCGACATCAGGGTGGGTGGGATGAACGGAGTGTAATCCGGATTTGCCGGCAGTGGCTGCTGGTCCCCGTCAGTCAGACAGATCTGGGCGTACTTTCCTCACAGCTGTGTGTGGGGAGGTCCGGCTTTTCTACCTGTCGAGGTGACGCTCAACCAAAGCTGGGTCAGTAGGATGTATACATGTGCGTGTGTGTGTGTGTGTTCGGGGGGAGGGGGGGTGACGTGTGTGTGTGTGTTGGGGGGGGGGGACGTGTGTGTGTGTGTGTTGGGGGGGGGGGGGGGTTGACGTGTGCGTGTGTGTGTGAGGGGGGGGGGACGTGTGTGTGTGTGTGTGGGGGGGGGGACGTGTGTGTGTGTGTGTGATATGCGTGTGTGTGTGTGGGGGGGGGGGGTTAACGTGTGTGTGTGTGTTTGGGGGGGTGGGGGTGACGTGTGTGTGTGTTTGGGGGGGTGGGGGGTGACGTGTGTGTGTGTGTGACGTGTGCGTGGTGTGTATGTGTTGGGGGGGGGGGAGTGTGTGTGTGTGTGTGTGTGTGTGTGTGTGTGTGTGTGTGTGTGTGTGTGTGTGTGTGTGTACGTGTGTGCATGTGTTGGGGGGGGGGGGGACGTGTGTGTGTGTGTGTGTGTGTGTGTGTGTGTGTGTGTGTGTGTGTGTGTGTGTACGTGTGTGCATGTGTTGGGGGGGGGGGGGGCGACGTGTGTGTGTGTACGTGTGTGCATGTGTTGGGGGGGGGGACGTGTGTGTGTGGTGTGTGTGTGTGTGTGTGTGTGTGTGTGGTGTGCGTGTGACGTGGTGTGTGTGTGTGTGTGTGTGTGTGTGTGTGTGTGTGTGTGTGTGTGTGTGTGTGTGTGTGTGTGTGTGTGTGTGCATGTGTGTGTGTGTGTGTGTGTGTGTGTGTGTGTGTGTGTGTTCTTTTTTTCTCTCTTTTATTTCGAGAATAATGGAATAAGCACTCATATGCTTTTTTAACAACCAGTCCCCGTGTGTATGCAGTTTTGTCACCGTTCCCACCGGCACACAGTGCCTACTCTTCCGAAAACGGGAACGGCTTTTAACGACCTCGGTTTATTGTCTCATCCGAAGGACTTTCGGGGGGAGAGTGGAGTCAGCAGTGATGGTAACTCCAGAGAAAAAATCCTCTTGAACGAGATTCGAACCGGGTCAGCAGATCACAAGCGTATCACTCTGACCACCAGGTTATTCCGTGTGTATGTGTGTGTGAGAGATAGGGGTTGGGGTGTAAGTGTGTGTTTATGGGGGTGAAGATGTGTGTGTGTGTGTGCGCGCGCGCGCGCGCGTGCAAGTGCGTGTCTGTATGTGCGTTCGTGCGTGTGGTATGTGGGTTTTCTTTACTATTCTTTTATTTCGAGGATAATGAAATAAGCATTCATGTGCTTTTTTGCATCCAGTCCCGTGTGTACGCAGTTTTGTAAAAAAAATAAAAAAATGTCATCCGTTTCAGCAGTGTTCTTAGATTTTTCTGATGTCGCCTTTTGTTTCAAGAGGTCTGCAAGTTTCAGCAGTTGTGCAGAGTGTGACAAACCTGACCATCAAATACGTTCTTCTTTGATCAACACCCAGACAGCTATTACTGTTGTCTCACACAGTCTGTCATATGAGCGAAAATGCGTCACACTGCCACTGAGCCTCTGACAAGTCGGGCCCAGCGCATTCAACTTTTGGCGTGGAAGAGAACTGTTATCTCTGAAGTCTGTCTAGAGGGGCAGGAGAATGGACCAAGAAGGCAGAAAACAGATAAGAAGGAAGTCTCAGGAAGAAAAAAAGGAACAAGGCAGATATAGAGGGATAGAAAAGCGGGAATTCCTAGCACAGAATTTCCAGAAGGTGGGGATGCTATTTCTACTGACAGGCCCCCGGCATCCCCACGGGGGATATCAAATGTGCATGTCTTAAGAATTTTTTTTCTAGTTTACTTAATCATGTTAAATTGTGGGGTTTTTTGTTTAGTTTTTTTTTTTCACTAGTGAAATGAAAGTACAGACAAGATTAGCGTATAACAGTTCAAAGGTTGAAAAAAACTTGTCAATACTTATAAAGTAAAGATATTTCTGTCTCATCTGTGGTAATAAAAAAAAAACCTAACAAACTTTTACCTGACATTTCTCGGTGCATGAACATGATAGATGACAGATAGATAAACAGATTGATTAAAACGCAAACTATGTCCTCAGAAATGATCAAAAATCAGAATATGACTTGTTCCCAAAACTTGTCATTTTGTTCAAGAAGAAAAAATATCAACTCCCCAAAAATGTGGGTCAATACTTTTTTTTTTTTTTTTTTTTTTAATATTCTTTGATTTCAAGGATTGAAGACTAAGCATTCATGTGCTATTTTGCATCAAGTCTCCATATGTATGGTGGTTTGTAAAATTTGACATTCATTCCCACCAGCACACTATGGCTCGTTTCCAAAAGTGGAACAGGTTTTAATGTGTGTGCAAGATTTTCTCTGTGTGTTCGGACATAAGACCTCAGTTTGTAGTCTCATCTGAAGGACTTTTTTTTTGGGGGGGGGAGTGTGTGGCATTGGCACTGATGTTAACTCCAATGTGTGTGTGTGTGTGTGTGTGTGTGAGTGCGCGAGGAGGAGGGGGGATGGGTTTTTTTTTATATTTTACAGTGAATGACATGAAATCTACATTATAGGTCGTATTCAATAGCGCTAAACAGTTAAGATAGTACTTCATAGCACTGTACAATTTTTTTCTTTTTGTATTCACTGCACTGGGCCTGACTTGTCAGGCATTTAACAGCATTGCAACACATTTTTGCTCATACGACGGAAAACAGTAGTTGCTGTCTGAGCATTCAATGACAAAAGAAGGATTTCATAATGTGATTGGGAATTGTAGATTAATTCATTATCTAAAAGTTGACAGGCTATAAACAAACAAAATGAATCTATTGAAAGAAATGGGTTGGGTTTTTTTTAAAAAGAGAAGAAATATGGCAGCATTTGTGTTTAAAAAAAAAGAATATTTTTAAAGACAGAAAACAAAGAGATAGATGAGGAAGGCAAAATCAAAAAGCGATAAGTAAAAAGACTATTCCTAGATGAAGGGGTAATATTCCTTTAAGGGACACACACACACACACACACAAACTACACACAACAAACTACACACACATACACACACACACACACACACACAACAACACACAACACACACACACACACACACACACCAATACCAACAACAACAACAAACACAGTTCCATGCAAATATGATGTTCTTGATAATTCAATTTTTATTCATAATGCAGGGAAATACAACCCATGAAAAATAATATCCAGTAAAATGTACAAAGAGATGAGAGGGACTCTTTATATCACTTTCTTGCCATCCTCCCTTCTTCTCCAAGCAAGAGTGGCAACTTTTACTGAAAAATTTACGTCTCTGAATAGCTAAGAAAACTTGACAGCATCGCTTGGTTTGTTAGAATTTCTTAGTACCTACCTACCTAACCATTCTGTAACCTTCTGCCATCAATAAAAAAAAAAAATATAAAAAAGTCAGTGCCCCCCACACCCATTTTTTCTCTCTCTCTCTCTATGCAGTACACATGTCTTCTGTAAGAAAAAAGAAACAGAAAAAATGGGGGGGGGGGGGGGGGGGGGTTCAATACAGAACACCCCCCTCCCCCCCAAAAAAGAAACTTACTTCCACCAACCTTAAGCCTAATAATAATAACACAAGACAAAAAAGCACAGTTGGCAACTACTGAAAATTTAAAAATTGAATTAAAAAAAAAAAAAAAAAAAAAAAAAAAAAAAAAAAACCACACCCTCTATCCCATATTCAGCTTATGTGAACTACTCCTAATGTGTCTGATCAGAAAAATCTGAAGATCTCTTTAAAAATACAAACTACACAACCGCCCCCCTTTGCCTTTGCTGGTGACTGCTTATGAATTGTAAGAATACACTACACATCATCATGTGCTTTAGTTCTACAATGTTTGGAAAAAGTAGAACAATATATCTATTATATATATATATATATATACATGGATGCCATTGACAATATACGTTACAAAGCATTCATGCACACACATGGATCTCGTACTTCAAGCAGCTTCCAAAGGTGCAACAAAAAAAAAAGATGCTTTAAGAATTATCCTTGTTTCTATTTTTTCCTCTTTTTTTCCTTCCAAGACTTATTGATACAGTCTTCTCTTTTTTTGGGGGTGCTAAAAAATCTTCTTTCATCTCCCTCTTCTAAGATTTGCTACTTGTACTGATATCATAGCACAAAAAAAAGCTACCAAAAAAATCATGTTTAGGAACACTTTCTGCATCTAAAAAAAAATGTACACAGCTTGCAAGTTTTCTCAAAGTCAAACTGTTTATCTACCCCAAGACTGTTAAAGATGAAAATTAATGGGAACAGATTCTGTGCACTTAAAACTTATTATAATGTTTTCATTGATTTTTTAAGGATAATGTAGATGCCCTATTAATGTACCCTCTTCCTCTCTGGAGCCAAAGAAAAAAAAACACACCTAAAAACAAACATTTTAATTCTTTGCTTTGTGTTTAATATCCATTTTCAAAACACTATATGATTTAGGGAAACACTAGTTTTCAAATCAAAACCAGCACACTTATGTTTGTTGGTACTTGCAGAAACTTATATATTGTGTCATCAGTTATCACTTAAGATACAAACACACACACACCATTCTCTTCTTCTCTCTCTCTCTCTCTCTACACACACACATCACACACACACACACAACACACAAACACACACACACACACACACACAACATATGCAACACGAATTAAGCATACATACAATCCATCACAGTGTCACAATTCAGAGAATAATATAGACAGCACACAAACCAAACCAAACAAACAACAACAAAAAAACTCACTGGATTTCACAGGGAAAAAAAGGAATAACAACATAAATGCTGGCAGCTTGAATGGGACCATCACCATGTACATTGCTCTTGTTCCCATGGACAAAATACACACGCAAAAGTATCACATGTTGGCTGGATATTTAGGCAGGACTCCTGCACTCAGACCTACAGTAAGTTGCATACACTTTTTACCTGACAGACAAGGAGAAGGAACATTTTCCCCTTTACTTCCTCATTCTGTTACTTCCCAAGAAGTTGGGCCCAGGGAAGAAGAGTGGGAGGAGGAGGGGAACCAAATGGAGGGATGGGGGAGACAAGAGTTGTTGATCTTTTATTCACCAGTCTTTCCTTCATCTTTATTGAATATTCTTTCTCATCTTATTGATATTTCTTCTTCATTATTATCTACGCTTTATGTCACAGCAGATTTCTCTGTGTTAGTTCTGGATGCTCTCCTTTGGAAAGCCGTTCCACAAGAGCAGTGCCATCCATTGGTTTTTTTTTTTTTTTCGCAACTGTATTTGTATGTGATGTCAAATCCCTTTTCCAGAATGTATTTTAACAATATCAAACAGTTCACTTATAAAGAATACAACTCCTTTGGGGGAGGGTGATTTTCTTGTTTAAAAAAAAAAAAAAAAAAAGAATCTTTTACACTCAAATCTCTTGTATGGAAATTGTCTGTACTGGTTTAAAAGATTATCACATCGTGAAAAATACCATTTTCTCACCTAGCTGCTCATGTATTCCTTTCAGTTTTTGAAACATAAAGAAGGCTAGATAATAACTTCTGTCCATCAATTTGTTTTCACTGACAGGATTTGGTGGTGGGGAGTGGGGGGGGGAGGTGTACAGACTGATCCCAGGGATTCCATTTGGAAGTGGGAGCCTAAACAAGCCCACAGGCTTTTAATTCCTTTGCCTGAATTTCCACACATACTCTTGCTAGTCTTTAGGGGAGTCATTAAAAAAAAAAAAAAAAAAAAAAAGTACTATGAAATTTATGATTAAACATGCATAAAAAGTAATCTTTTCGAAATTCCGCTTTGCCTGAAAAGACTGGTGAATAAAATTATTTCAATCATACTCAGATGATAAATATATAAACTCTCCACCGAAAGTTTACCACATGAAACACTTGGGTTTCTGATTTAAAAAAACAAAATGGAACAATGTGCTCTCAAACATAAACTTGTGTATAATCTTTATCCACAACAGAAAAAGAAAAGCAGGAAAACAAAAATTAAGCCAATAAACACGGGAACATAATGATTGAAGATCTCTGCCATAACAGATCAGGCGATTAAGTTAACGGGTCAGCTGATTTAAGTTACAGGGTTAAAGTAGGGTAAGGTAACGAAGTGAGCAAAGAATATATAATATCCATTGTCTGCAAAGCTTTGATTGTACGAGTCTAGATAAAACAAATCATAGAGCCATAAGTTATGCAGAATAAAAACGAGATATAATAATTAAAAAAACACAAAACTTATATATATGCTTCAAGATGCAAACACGGAAACATGCTAGCCCACAAAAACAGAAATATACCTGCACAAACAAACAGGCAAGCAATATGCATAGGCCCCTACACGACAGATAACCATCAAAAGCAGATCAAAAGGAGAAACAGACCTTAAAGTGACAGCAAGGATGAATATGAAAACAATTGGGACTGAAGAGATTTAACAGATTAGAAGGAGGGGGAACAGACTGAAAATATCTGTGAAATTTCTCTTTTTCTCTCTCTAATATGAGACAGTAGAAGAAAAGGGTTCGGGCTGACATGAACACGTTTCATCCAACCAGAAAATAATCAAGCAAATCCAGTTTATATAGTGCCTTAAAATCCTCCACCCTTCACTCCTAAAAGAAAAAAAAAATCCTTAAAAAAAAAAACGAAAAAAAAAAACCCTAACCACAAAGTATTCAGCGAGAATAAAGGGTCAGGGGTTAAACAGTTGAGTGAGATAAAACATTCAACTTCTCTCTCTCTCTCTCCTCTCTCTCTCAGCTCTAGCTTCTCTCTCTCTCTCTCTTTCTCTTTATAACTAAAATGGGTAAATTGAAAGAGGTGTAACTGAGTTCCCCTTTCCCAAGATTTCATAGCAGAATATTCCTTATTCAAATACAGAGAAAACTCACTAATAACAATTTACCATTCAAAGGTAAACAAAATATCGATAGTTTTTCTTACTCCGAGTTCTAAAAGCGATTGACATGAAGCTAAGAGTTTGAAATACCCTTCATGCTTTCTACGCCGCTTTGAAACAAGAGAACCATGAACCAGAATGCTGCATTCAGCATCATAAAACTCCTGTACTGACTGTGGAAAGTTCTATCACAACACCTCAACTTAAAAACTAAACTCAAAGTAAAAGCCGCTCGGACAAGGCACCCAAGAAACTGGGTGAGAAACCTCACACACGGCCGACACTCTATTCCACAAAGTCAATACCACAACTTTGTGAAAGTACTGCCAGTATCAGAAGCATTGAAATGGTTATTTCTACCCGTTTCCATTCTCTTTCAGGACAAAAAAATATTTTTTTAACTTGGTTGTTTTTCTTTCTGTTTTTGCTTCCTAAATATGATATTGGTTATATGGATACACCTCACCGAATTCCAACCCCCTCCTCCCCACCTAAGACGAGATAAAACAAAACTGTAATTCTTGGGTATTATAAATCATGCAAAAACATTTTCTCATGCTGTACGCATACAAAATAACCACAACAACTACAAAGAGTCAAGACAAAAAAACACAAGCTAAGGGGAAACAGAAGGGCAATAGCGTGTTTACGCAGGAAGCACTTTCTATCACAGATAATTCTTGGCATCGACATATCCATTCCACAAAGTGACACCAGACAAAAAAAAAAAAAAACGTCAAGATTTCCTACACCCTTCTATACACAACACATCCAGTGAACACAAGTTTCTGAATACCCAATACAACCAAAACATTAACAAGTGACCAGACCAACACCCTGTCAAGACCCACATGATTTTATCGAATTTCATCTTGGTAGCAAGAATGGCAAGCCACCATAGCAATATTATCATGCAGACCAAAGGAATTTCCAGGAAAAAAACCCAACATACAAAAATAGTACTCCCCATTTTTTTAAAACAAAAAGCTGTACAAAACTGGCACAGAAACAACATGCAAGTGATTCGTAAGTGTTTCCTCTCCCAAAACAACGCAGTCTTCTGTGAACCTCCGACACAAATGAATTCCCAGAAGCACCAAGGAGTAAAATCCATCACATAAAATTCCAGTCTACTCAAAAGTTCATGCCTTGTCATGCGCTAATTCTTCACATTTGAAAAGACAGTCATGATAGAAACCCCTTTAATTGTGAACACTCTCACCTGACCATAAATACTTATGTCAGTCCAGAACAGCTTTTTTTTCTATTGTTACTTACTCTCATTTCAGTGTAATAATGTAAAATGCACCATGTAAGTTATTTCACAACAGCCTACAACCTGTTAAGACTACCATGTTGAAAGGCTAAAGTGCACAACTGATGCCTTAAAATAAAAATCCTGTTTCTTTTAAAGGAACTTATATTTCTCTACCCAAAAAAAAAAAAAGAGAAAAAGTACAAAGCACTAAGAGGAAATTGAAAAAAAAAGAAAAAAAAAAAAAAAGAAAAAGCACTACACAAATGTAAAAAACGCTTTACTATTCATACTGAAAGAAAAAAAAAAAAAAAACAACCCCCACCTTTGCATATACAACATATTGCTCTTTCTAGTTCAGATAAGTAAAAAGCGCGCAACATTGCCTTCAGAAAAAAAAACAGACTAGCTACCGCTTTTCTTGCTATAAAGATGCAGATGGATGATGTAAGACATCGACAGAGTCACCCACTGCAGCCAATGAGTCTAAGGCAGGAACAATACTTCCTATTTTCAACCAAGTGCCAAACTCTCTCCTTAGTGTTTCCTCACACCAAAGCCTCCAATAAGCAAATATATATATATATAACAATGTTCTCATCTACTGTTGCAATTTTCCCACTTGAAAAATTCATTCTGTGGAGAGAAACGCTTCAGAGGCACACATTACACTTCCCTCATTAAAATCCTCACAACCCATCTTTCAAACACGCACACATACATACACACACTTTTTTTCTCTGAAGTTGAAACAAAACCAAGTTTTCCACAAAGGATGATGGCAAATAAAATCACGTTTGCGATTTTTTTCCCCTCCTCTCCCAAAGTAGAACACTTAAAAAAACTCTTGAAAGCGTCCCACCACGCACTTTGAAAAAAAAAAAAAAAAAATCCTGTTTTTTCACAATCTGCGGCAAACAGGATGAGACAAAAGTCCTCCGGAGCAGTTGCCCTAGTTGCCATTGACGGCTGGGGGAGGGGCGGGCACTAGAGAGGTGAAGAAGGACACGAGCATGCGCAGGAGGACGACGGGGGTGGAGGGCACTTCTGGCTGGGGGGGGTCCCCCCCCTGGGGGCTGGTGTTGCCTGAGGGAGCAGCGGCGGGGGGGGCGGCACCACCTCCGTCCTCTTCTCTCCGTTCCTGTCACCAACACACACACACACATAACGTTAGATAGCGTTATCTCTGATGCGATCCCAGTAGCTTCATTTTTGTAATAAAATATGACAATGCGTCTGTTACAGTATTGAAATCAGAATGATCGCAAAAATGTTCAGTTCTGCTTTTAGCATAGTTTTGTTGTTGTTTGTTCTCAGGTTTGTTCTTTTTTCTTTGCCTTGTTATTTTTTTGTTTGGTTTGGGTTTTTTTGTATTGTTTGATATCAGTATCATGTTACTTTTTTTTTTTTTTTTTTCCCTAGTACCAACACGCATCACTTTACTTTGTAGCCCTCATCTCATCACCCACCGCTCCCCTCCCCCCCACTCTCCCCGTCTAATATCACACTAAGTGAACAGACGTAAAATTGAAGACACACACACACACAACCATTCACAAACGTCAACATAGGAGGAGGAAAATGCTAGTCGTTATGCGCCCATCCTACAAAAAAAAGAGAAAAGGTAAAGGTGTCCCATAACCTGTGTGGTCGTAGGGGAGTGAGGCGTAAGAGACCTCAGCTTCCCTAAGGGGCCAGCATGTTGAGGGCGGCACCCATCTCATTTCCCTCGCTGCTTTACCTTCCCCGATCCTCCTAAAGAGGGCAGGTACCCATTTATAGCTGGGTGAACTGGGTACTGTACTGAAGCCAAGGCACACAAACGGTCATCCATTCAACTGGCGAACTACGCTCGACGCTGCTTAACCTTGGCTAGGGGAAAGCAAGCGCTCTAACCACTGAGCTATCCCATCCCTACAAGATAGAAAAAAAAATGCTGGAGCAAACATCCGACTTTCAATCCTGTTCCGCTTTTCGAAAGAGTAGGCTACTGTGTGCCCATGGTAACAGATGACAAAATTAACAAAACTGCATACATACGGGGACTGGATGTAAAAAAAAAAGCACACGAGTGCT
Organism: Stramonita haemastoma; assembly: GCA_030674155.1. Taxonomy (NCBI): domain Eukaryota; kingdom Metazoa; phylum Mollusca; class Gastropoda; order Neogastropoda; family Muricidae; genus Stramonita; species Stramonita haemastoma. The sequence goes on along the minus strand of CM060325.1, from coordinate 20,947,961 downwards.
AATTCTATTATCCTCAATATAAAAGATTAAATAAATAAACTGAATTAAAAACATGCAAGCGATGCAGACTGTTCAAGCAGATTATGTTCTAGACTGAGGTAGCAGATGCTTTGAAGGAATAGAATCTCTTATATATATATATATATTTTTTTTTTTAGGAATGGATGTCTTTGCAAATATGGCAGAAGCAGCAAAATAAAGAGTCAACTGCAGCAATCTTGCTTAAAAAAAAAAAAAAAACGGAAAAAAAACCCCAACGCCGAAAGCCTGCAGTTATGTCAAAGTACCTTTTTTTCTTTTAAATTGAAAAAAGTTTATGTAAAAAATGTCTCACCTCAGTCCCTGCATTATTCTCCCCTTCTGCTGGGTTCTGTTGCTGTGTTGTTGTTGTTGTTGCTGTTGTGGCTGTTGTTGAGGTTGTGCTGGTGGCTGCTGGGCTTCTTGTTGCTGCTGTTGTTGTCGTCGGTTCCATATCCACCATCCATTTTGTATCCTAGCCAACAATGGCATTGTCCAAATGTGAGACGATTCAATAAAACAATTTATATTTATATTTATTTATTTATACCACTTTAAGTCACAGCAGATTTCTCTGCATGAAATTCGGGCTGCTTTCCCTGAGGAGAGAGTGTCGCCACAAGTGCAGTGCCACCTTTTTTTTTTTTTTCTTTACCTGTCTGCAACTGTATTTCGAATTTTGAGTTACGCTAAGTAATCCACTGTCAATGTCATTATCATCTAGCAGGCTTGTTGTCAGAGACAAAGAGAAGGATTGGAAAGGAAAAGAAGAAAGAGAGAGAGAGAGAGAGAGAGAGAGGGGGAGAAGAGAGAGAGAGAGAGAGAGAGAGAGAGAGAGAGAGAGAGAGAGAGAGAGAGAGAAGAGAAGAGAGAGAGAGAAGAGAGAGAAGAGAGAGAGAAGAGAAACAGACAGACAGACAGACAGACAACGACAGACAGACAGCAACAGAGAAGAGAGAGAGAAGAGAGAGAGAGAGAGAGAGAGAGAGAACTGACAGGAGAAACATGGGTTAGAAAATACTTTGCAAAACTAAAATACATACATTCACAACAATACAAAAAATCAACTTTGAAATAAAAAGCAAACAACAAACCCACACTACATGTAAGGCCTTAACTGAACAAAAACAGAGAAGTGTCATTTCACCCTATATATCCCTTTCCTTTTTTTTAAACTATAAGTGTTCCCCTAAGTCAGAATACAGCAACCTTAATGTTGGGTAAAAACGGTCGCATACACTAAATCTCACCCTTGTTGAATCTCAAAGCTTTAGCTAAAAGGAACAAAAAAAAACAAAACACAAAAACCCACCCCTATAAGTGTAAAGATGAAAACGTGTACGTGACTGAATCATAAATACCTAAGGTGATACTGTGAACATTTCTTCAAAATTAAGCTGTCATGTAATGACATTGAAAAATGCTATAATGAGCAATTACATCTGTGCTAAATTTGATTACTATCAAGTAGTTGAAAGATAATTTAGTGCCATTAACACTATGAATGATTCAGATGTGAATATCAAAAAACCTTTTCCAACACAGAAAAATCTTTTTACTTTCAATTCAGGTATAATGAATGCAGCCCTGTACATGCCAATTCTGTGAATACTTTCATATGATTTGAATACTGACAATGTAGCTAATTTGGAACCTCACCTGTGAATAGGTTTTAATTGAAGTCCTTTTTTTGATGCGTAGTCTAAATAAAAATTTAATTATTCATGTTCCCATGGTGGAATCTGGAGAACCACTGGTAAAACTGGGATGTTTCCTATAACTATATCATTTTCCTTCATAAGGTCCTCGGTATAATTATGTATTTATGTATGGGCTGCAGAGAAGATATTCCTAGCTCTTTTTGGATATATTCCTTTTGATTAACAAACATCTCATCGCGAACAGAATTTGAGATAGCAAGACAATGAAACAACATATATTTAGAAACATAAAATACTCTGCTCTAAAAAGGGAGATTATAACTGAACACCTAAAAAAAATACAAGCAAATAACACATTTCATGCCATTAAGGGTACAGAAAAAAAAGGGTTACAACAAATACATCAACCCACTTACATATAAACTGCAAAGAATCCGATGGCCACAGTAAGAAAGCGGGAGGCTGAAGAATAGAAATACACAATGCTGACCAAGACCATAAAACGGAAGCACACATAAATATAATCCAGCCAGTCTCTGTGCTCTTCTTCATCGTCCTCTTCCATGCCTCCCTGGGCGTTCATACGCATGTTCTGATTGGGTGGAGCATTGTTTGCAGCAGCTGGGTTGGCTGCAGGTTGAGGGGCTGGGGCCTGGATGGGGTTGGCAGGTTGTGCAGCAGGCGGCATCTGATAGCCATAGCTGAAACAAGACAGACATAATCAGCATAGTTATAAACATGAAAGAAAAAAGATTTTTTAAAATGTGACACATTAGAATAGAACAAATGTACAGATGTAAAATGTATGATTTCCACTATAACCAGCTAAGCAAAATACTTCTCCAGTGCCTATAGGACATCAGCTTACGTCCTCATTTTATTCAGTTTTTTTCACAAGTTTTTTTCTGGCCCAAAAGTGAAAATAATCTCTCCCATGGTTAAAAGAAGGTATCAGCTATTTTAAATTATCCAAGTGTGTTCAGTTCCTGCTAAATCTTTCAACGCCACAGCAAAAGAAATTTTTTACTTCATGCCATAGGAAACAGGACTATTTCGAGTGTGTCTGAACCAGCGCCTCGTGGTGAGATAGATTCTCAACCTTTGTGCTCGTTAGTCAATCAGCCATCCACCGCATGGAAAATGTACACCCCTTTGCCAGCACTGCAGATGATTTGGATCAAAATGATGATAGGGAAGGCAAGGATCTTGTGTCTTATGCTTCACTTGATAATGACAATAATAGCAATGTGCGACACTTGCTGGATGCTATGTAGCAGACAAACTTTTCAGGATACAAGTGTACTCTTAGTATGCACATAATTCTAGTGATGGCAAACACACACAAATATGTTACCTTAACATTATCAGACTGTGCACACACACACACAACACACACACACACACTCATGCACACTTACTACTGCATATACTGGGCCATGTACTGGGAGTACATCTGTTGCATCCATGCTATCTGCTCGGGTGTATAGGCATAGCCTGGCATGCCCATCATCCCCGGGGCACCGTTGGGCATCATGGGCATTCCTCCCATGCCCATCATCCCTGCCATTCCCTCCATGCCTGCTCCTCCTGGCATGGCGGCTGCTTGGTTGCCTCTGAAAGTGCACCACAGAAATGTGTAATCAGTTATCATCTCCTTTACCCTCTTGCATTCAGTGTCTCTGAACACAAACTGCCCCTAGATTTCGCATTCCATCACAAAATCAGGTCAGGCACACATGCTGGCTGGCCTTTTCCTCCTTCTAAGTACATACCAGCAGCTATAATTACTTCCAGACAGTCTACAGGTTTCTCCATCTGGCCTGATAGAGCTTTGACATGTGGTTGCAATAAGTGATGGTTACAGTGTGATGGAAATCTACTGTGTCTAAATCCCAGCAAATCCAGATCAGGACTTGGGGGGGGGGGGGTAGTTATTCAGTCCCAGCAAATCCCGGATGGGGACAGAGAGGGTTAAATACTCAATGCCCCCTGACACTAAACTGACAAAGTGTCTTCTGGTTGCCTCTGAAAGTGCATTACAGAAATGTGTCATCAGCTATCATCTGTAATTTATAAACCCAATGCCCCCTGACACTGAAATGACAAAGTGTCTTCTGGTTGCCTCTGAAAGTGCACCACAGAAATGTGTCATCAGCTGTCATCTCCTGTAAAACCCAATGCTCCTTAACCGTCTTAGCCTCGTTAAGGTCGCAGCCGCCCGTAACAGCACCAGCTGCTAGATTCCGTTGCGCCGTGCTACGGCCGTTAGTCCTAACCACGTGGGCAGTACTTTTCCATCACACACATATCTTGTGGTTCTCACACAATGTTTCTGAAATTTGGTGGGGCGATGCAGGGAAGGTTTCAGATGGTGCCAGTGATAAATTTAGACCACTAAGACGTGTGTACTTGGGAGGGAAGGAAGAAAGCAAGGCTGGTGGTAGAAACATAGCACGTGGCGAAAAAAAAGGCGTCTTCATTGGTAGCAGACGATTCATCTAACTAACTAGACAATAAAATGAATGTGTTTGCATTGGAAGTAGGAAAATTTCAATGATAAATGTCAAGTGAGTCAGAAATACAAAGCTGAGGGGAGAGAAGAGAAAGGAAATAACGCAGTTAGAGAGAAGAATGACCCTGAAAATAAAGCACTACACGGCACATTCCTGCAAGCGCAGTGACCTGTGCTACCCACGCCACTGTGGAGAAATTTGACCTGGGGGGGAGGGGGGAGGTCTGCAGCATAAACGCCAGAAAATGTGACGCCTTTCGACTATTTTCTAGTTATTACAACACTTTTTATTTGAAACTCAACGGACATATTTGCTGATGACAAAAATAGTAAGAAGAAAAAGAAAATAGGTCTCCAGTCTGCCAAGGTGCCACAGGTGACAGCGATAGCTACACCCCCGACACATCCACATTTTGTGCTTTCTGTGATGTGAAGTGTCCCTGTGCCATCACTACGACTATTTTAAAGGCTATCAAGAATAAAATTTTGTAGAATTACACAAGTTCTGTGTTGTTTCATATTTGTCACACCTGTGTGGTGACACTGGTGACAATGTGACACTTATGTACAATAATACACTTCTGTGCACTTAACAAACATGTGTAAGACATGGACATCTGAAATGCAGTATACAGGTCAGATATTGATTGAATATGCCTTGTTTTCAAAAGACAAAAAAACAGTTAAACAAAAAGTATGTCTCATCAAGACATATAAAACAACAGGTGTTATGAGGACATTGTGTGACACATCCCTGAACTGTTGAAGTACAACTGCACACAAACATCAATAAACACGTTAGCTAGGCATCCGTTCTTTATTCAACACTTACATGTATGAATTTTTGTCTATTCCATACATATTTGCTGGTTTATTGTATACAATATACTTTAATCTGTGATTGGTGACAAATAAGGTGACAATGACACGGAATTTTGAGACCAGACATGTGAACTTGCCTTAGAATGCAAGTAAAAAAAAATTTCAGCTTGATAGCTTGTCATGCACACAGACAGTTGTCTCAGGAGTAGACTATGTCAGTTTGGGGTAGAAAACTTTCAAAGAATTCAAAATCTACAGGCAGTTTAGCTCTGTAGAATTCAACAACAAGAGGGTTAACACTAAAAATGACAGTGTCTTCTGAATCCTGAGCAAAGGAAAGCTACCCCAAACAGGACACACACCTATTAAACAAACAATCCCCAAAAAAATCAAGTAAAAGCAATGGAAACTTGGCAGTTTGTAAAAAAAAAAAAAAAAAAAAAGCTACAAGACAATTTTTATATTGCTTTTAATTTAATTGGAATGCTGCTCTCAAGGTAAATGCTGAAAAAAAAAAAAAAAACAGGTACTGAGAAAAAAAGTCAACTTTTCATCATGGGTGTCAGTCTTCAATTCACCTTGCACTAAAAATGTCTGAATTCCTTGGAATAAAGTTTTCTAGAAAGTCAATGCAATATCTAACTTGATGTAAAGGGCTTGATGTGTATTCCAATGTAACTCCCTAAAATAGGGCAACAACCCTTACTGAATCCCCCTATAATGATTTACCATATCACCAGATCATCCTCGGGGCCATTTTGAAACAGGAAAATGAGTAAAATTTGAAATTTTGTACCTCAAACGCTGCTGCTCCATCAAATAACACACTGTTTATACTGACAGGAAGCTCAGAAAGGAAGTTGCTCCTTTACTTTCCCTAGTAGGGTAACCTGTGACAATTTCAACCCCCAAGCAAATTCGACCACCGGACTGGGTAGCGACACTAAAACTTGAATCTTTCCTTCTCTTTCAAGAAATAGATTTTTCAAGCCTATATTTTCTGAAGAGGAATTCTTAATAATGAAAATGATGTAGCTTTGGAAGTATTTACTGGAAGTGTGCATCAATAATTTTAGATGAAATCACGACCCAAGTCACGGCGTCTCGCTGGCGGCCATTTTGAACTGAAAACGAATCTTCCGGCAAAATTTTCTTCTGCTTTATAGTTTTGATCAAAGTTTCTTTTTTGTCAAGTAGAAGCTAGCTATGGAAAAGACTGTTGTATGAATCATTAATCTGTGTAAATGTGGCTAAATCTATGCTTTAGGGTAAAAGATTTAAGAAAAAAAGATAATTGTGTGTGCCTGTCATGAAAAAGAGTACTCCAAGCAAATCCGACCAAGCACTCATAGTCATAAATAAGACAGAAATAATCCAGCTGTTGATTTATATATTTCTGTTGATTTAAGTAATAATAACACTAAAAATGAATGCCTGTGTTTGTATAAGAGTATATCTGAGAGTAGCAGGTGCTACTGACTCGTAGTGACGTACGTGTGTACATTCACAGGTATAGCGCGAAGCGAAAGTCACTCTATTTTTATCTTCTGTCACTTCATATACTCTCTGGTCCCTTTCTTTAATCTCTTTTAGTCCAATAAACACAAACAAACCACAAAAACAGACTAGAATATTTAAAACCCACTCGTTTTTAAGTACGACTTTGTCCCTCTTTTCCTTTGGTCGAAAATGCCTTTACACCACGGTCGAAATTGCTTGGTGCTGGTCGAAAATGTCACGGGAACACAGAGATTAGTTTTAGGTCAGTATCTAATGAATATTCATGAGCTTATACCACTGGGCACAGTCAAAGTACTCAGTGATTGGTCAATTTATCAGAGCTTTCAAAACTAGGCAGGCTGGCTGTGTGTGTAAGCCAGAATAGACCGTAGAGTGGAGCACTGTCCGCTTTGGTCGAAATAGGCACAGGTTACCCTAATGCATTGTGGGTAGGGTTAGATTTTAGACAGGACATGGGAATGAGGAGACAGAAGTGAATATAAGTGTTTGTAAAGTTCAATAATTTTTTTTTTTTTTTTTTTTTTTTTGCTGCCTCGTCTTCTGTGACGCCCCCGTACTGCTGTTCCCACGCCGCTCATTTCAATCTCCCCGCCACAGCCATACCCAGATTCGTTGTGTCTCACCCCCGGGGTCAGGAGTCCACAGGGAGCTCATCAATATTAGGCCGCCGCGGGGCCACCAGCCAGAGGGGCCCTGCACTTCTGCTGGGTCACTTTGGTGGTGTTCAGTGGTGCCTGTTCTGAGCTAACATACGCAGGACACCACCTACTAAGCCCCCTACTAACGACAGTATTAGCTCAGTCGCGGAGCCAGACTGAGTGAGTCACCCACCCAAGGTGGCGACCACCACAACGTCCCTCCAACGACCGCCTCCCCACGAACCCCCAACCCCAAAGGCTTTGACACAAATTCACCACAGGCACAGAAGCGTATGGGGAAACCGAATCTGAGGTCACCATGAGACCAGAGCAACGGAGGCCACCGAATCAGAGGCAATTTTTATTATTGCATGATGATCAATGATGATGAGGATGATGTAATGATGCTGCTGTGGAGGTGCATCCGCTTTGAGACTACTTGACAGGGTTGTTCTCTACGCTTACTGTCATAATATATCCCGGCGTCAAACAGGCCCGAGAGATACAGACACCTGCAGTGTTGGTCAGGTAATTTGAGCAACACTCTCAAATTCGCATCCGTAAAGTAGATGAAGCTCGACTGTGTGGTCCCAGTCTCCCCACTGAGCCCACAGCACACTCACTCTGGGTAGGAGCCGGCCGGAGCCCGAAAAAATCCCTATGACTTATGGGATTCGAACCCGCGACCTTCCAGTCCGGAATCCACGGCGCTAACCACTGCGCCATGGCGGCTGGTTAAAGTTCAATAATTGATACAAGGAAAAAACAGATCTAACTCACTGAACTATGTATATAAAATAGAACAAAGGAAAAAAAAAAGAAGATAAACTGGAGTTCATCTAGTGATGCACAGGGCATGGAAGTGAATATAAGTGTGTTTGTTTGTTAAGTTTCATAAATGACACAAGGAAAAAACAGATCTAACTCACTAAACTATGTATATAAAATACAACAAAAGAAAAAAAAAGATAAACTGGAGTTCATATAGTGATGCATTGTGGGTAGGGTTAGATTTTAGACAGGACATGGAAGTGAATATAAGTGTGTTTGTTTGTTAAGTTGAATAAATGATACAAGGAAAAAAGGATCTAACCCACTGAACTATGTATATAAATAGAACAAAGGGGGAAAAAAGGAAGATAAACAGCATTAAAACTGGAGTTTCTCTGGTGATGCATTGTGGGTAGGGTTAGACTTTAGACAGGACATGGAAGTGAATATAAGTGTGTGTGTGTTTGTTAAGTAGAATAAATGATACAAGAAAAAAAAAGAGAACTCACTGACTGAACTATGTATATAAAATAGAACAAAGCGGAAAAAAAGAAGATAAACTTGAGTTTCTCTGGTGATGCATTGTGGGTAGGGTTAGATTTTAAACAGGACATGGGAATGAGCAGATAGATGTGAATATAAGTGTGTTTGTTTGTTTAGTTGAATAAATGATACCATGAAAAAAACCCAGATATAACTCACTGAACTATGTATATAAAACAGAAGAAAGGGAAGAAAAGAAGATAAACTTAAGTGTGTGTGCACAGGTGTGTGTGTGTGTGGTGTTGTTTTTATTTTTATTTTATTTTTTTATTCTTTTATTTTGAGGATAGTGGAATAAGCACTCATGTGCTTTTTTTACACCAAGTCCCCATGTGTTTGTAGTTTTGTAAATTTTGTCATCTGTTCTGTGTGTGTGTGTGTGTGTGTGTGTGTGTGTGTGTGTGTGTGTGTGTGTGTGTGTGTGTGTGTGTGTGATTTTATATATATATATATTTTTTTTTAATTCTCTTTTTTCAAGGATAATCATTAATGGAATAAGCGCTCATGTGCTTTTTTTACATCCAGTCCCTGTGTGTATGCAGTTTTGTTAATTTTGTCATCTGTTCCTACCATCACACAATGGCCTGCTCTTCTGAAAAGCAGAACAGGTTTTAACGTGTGCCCAAAATGATCTGCATGTGTTTGCACCTGGGACCTCAGTTTATAGTCTCATCCAAAGGACGTTTCAGTAGAAAAAAATCCTCTTGAATGAGATTCAAACCCAGGCCAGCAGATCACGAGCGCATCACTCTGACCACCAGGTGATCCCCTGAGCGTGTGTGTGTGTGTTCAAATTCATTTAACGTGTGTGTGTGTGTGTGTGTGTGTGAATAAAACACATTTATCATTAAGGCAGACAATTTACAACTTACAAGAGCTACCTGCAACAACCAAAAAAAAAGCTACTTCAAAGAATTCCAAATGATCATACTATTGGCAAATATAACAAAACTGGATGAACAGAGCAGATAAGAAGTAATGTGCTGTGAATAAAATCATCAATAAAAACTTCATTCAAAAAGTAATAAAAAAAATTTTTTTTTAAGCAATTAAAATAAGATGAACAGAACTTACCCAGCATTAGTCCCTTCAGGCTGGGAGGAGGAAACACCTGTCCCACGATGCCTCAATCCATCAGCTCCATTTGGGGTTGATATAGACGACTGGGTTGTGCTTGTGAGTGGTTCGGATTTCTGCGGAAAAACAGAAACTCATACTAATCACTTTAAAGAGACTATTTTCAGATCCTACTATCAACAAAGTTCTTTTCACGACGCTGTTTAAAAAAAAAAAAAAATCAGTTTCAAATGGTTATTTTTCTGTTCTTACCAGTACCATAAATTCTTTTGTTGTTCCTGTTTTAGCTTTTGTGTGTCTGGCCTGCTCCCTTTTCTGTTAAAGAAACTTTCAATCACCAAGGACTATTGGGAGTATTGCTTTTGTGTCAGTTCCTGGGACCCTCTCCCCTCAGTTGAGATCTGAGCTGGTTTAAGCACAAAATTAGTCACAGGAAAAAAACAACAACAAAAAAACCACTGCGCATCTTGTGATAAATGTTACAAACATAACAAGTGCACTAGATCACACTGGTAACATTGAACAAAATCACTGGACACCAAGTTAAAAACAGAGAGAGAAGTCTAAGCATAGAAAATATCATTCATAGCAGCTGTGGGGTCGGGGTTCACTGATGAAACTGGACATCTTCGGATAGATCTATAGAGGAAAAACATCTTGGCTTCAGAGGTCAAACCACAAAAAGAGTGTAGTACTGGAGATTGTACAAAGGTTTCCACCTTTGGACAGTTGAAGTGAATACATCCTTTCAAGAATACATCAAGAGGTAGGTACCCAGCTGTCTTGATGTCTGCCATAACTATGTGTACAACCATGCGCTAATTCATATTTTATACAATTTTTAAAAGAAAAGATAAAAAACAAAAATTAGCCCAAACCGAGCTGCCTACATCCTCCATGTTACAATTTTTGTATTTTGACCATATCCTGATCTCTATGATAGGAATAAGTGCAAAGCTGAAGATAAAGAGTTCACCATTTATCCTACTTTTAGGCAGATGGATATGTACACTAGAGGTACCTACCTTTTCTGTGGAGGAGGCATTCTGTGATGATCCAGGCAGGGGTACAGTTTCGACACTGGGGCTGCAAACTAGGTGGACGGTGTGCTGGGAAGTCTGGTCATACTGCAACACACGCAAGCATACTACATGTTAATATCAATTGCATAATTGAGTATAGATTATAATACTAAACCTTTAAATGTATAGAAACGTTATGAACCAGGAGGACTCGCATGCAGTCAGACAATCTGCTCATCACAGTCAGTCAGTCAGTCAGTCAGTCAGTCAGTCAGTCAGTCAGTCAGTCAGTCATCTCTCTCTCTCTCTCTCTCATCTCACACACACACACACACACACACACACACACACACACACACACACACACACACACACACACACCACAGTGACATACACACAGAGTAATTACTAATCACACAATGAGATGATTCACACACATGGGAAATATCTCTTGGTGCATATGATTATGATACTATCAATAAATTAGAAACTCCCCCCCCCACCCCCACAAAAAAAAAATGCTCATGATTCATAAACTGTATCATAGAGTTCACTTTCCCAAGTTTTGTTATGTTTACATTCTGCTGGGAGAGGAAAAACGGAATATCACAACAGAATCATTATTTATTTCAGATGTCATATCAGTGACATCTCCTATCAAAACCACAAATAAACTGCTTTGAAGTCACATATCTTTCTTTGCCAAGCCCTAAATTTTACAACATCTGTCACTTACTGACTTAGTTTACTAGGTTTCATTTAGTCCGACTGATGCCACTCTATCAGAATTAGAAACTAGTCGTGTGTGTGTGTGTGTGTGTGTGTGTGTGTGTGTGTGTGTGTGTGTGTGTGTGTGTGTGTGTGTGTGTGTGTGTGTGTGTGTGGTGTCATTCTGTGTGTGTGTGGGGGGGGGGGGGGGGGAGGGCGGGGATACAGAGACTAGTCTAAAAACTAGATGGGCTACAAGATCAATATGTCAACATTGCACCGATGTATGTCTTTGTTTCCTTAACAACAGTTTTAATTACCAGCTTTGTATGAGACAAATTCATTCCAAGCATATGAAAACAAAAGTGTGGCTGAGAAATCTTTCATTCAGGTAGAAGTGGGTAGGTAGGTAGGTTTACTTAAAAAATTAAAAAGTTGTGGTTTTTTTCAAAGTTTGAATTCTAGCATACCACAGCTCAGCTGGGCATTTATAAACAGAACAATAATTTAATCAACAACAACAAAAACTTGTAAATAAACATAACTAGAAGCAAAACAAACAAATCAAAACACCTCCAATTGTGGAATGATACTCTTACTGATAGTGATAAAGTAAAATAGACTGCTGTACAGTACAGTAACTTATTGGTGCATATACTGATATAGACACTGACTAAAACAACTGTTATTTATTTGTTATAATATTAGGAAATCCATGCGTTTTTCTTAAACCTTTAGGCTTCTACTTGTTATAGCAAGTGCACTGAAAACAATTCTTGCTATTTTAATTTATTGGAATACCTTGCTTTCCAACAAAGTTCATTATATGAAAGAAACTTCAACTGGACAATTAATTGAATTATGCTGAAATCCTTGATCTGCACTACAGTTGTATCAACAACTTATTTCCTGAGTTTTTCCTTACATGCATGATGTATAAGACATGTTGATTCACATGCATACATTCTATAGTTTACAAAAGATAGATCTACTGTCTACCCAGGAACAGTTCTAAACAAACAAAAAAATGCACATTTTTCTTCACTCAATCAAAAAACAAAACAAAAACCCAACAACAACTGTGCTACAACTTAAAATCATCTGACAAATTCAATTTGAAATGTCACCTATCCAAGTATATTATTATTAAGTATTATGTATACCATCTTTTCTTCTTTTTTTTTTAAATCACCATACCACCAGAAGGTGTCAAGTCTAGCAAAGAAATGGTTGGTTTCCATGCAACATACATAGTTGTGGCTATCAATCATCAAGTCAATCAATATGTATCTGTGGCAAGTGGCATGAATTACGATGCAGGCTGTTCGCTTTCCCATCAAAAGGGTGGGTGACGCAATGCGGACTTGTATGCACATGACAGCTAAGCATTCAATACTTTTTTCACATGGTGCGACTTTGCTGGCATGACTTACAATGCACATCTTGAAACTGAAAGGCTGCCAAAGTATAAGCAACCAGATAACTCGTAAAAACGGGTTTTTAACTCTTTAATCGATGCTCCCGCACAGCTGTTGCAAAAGCGACACACAGGACCTTGTGCTTAGATCAATGGACCCCGAGACAGTCTATTTTGAATAAAAGTTGCAATACGTTCTTTTTCTAGTAGACTGTTTTAAAAAGAACTATAAAAAAGTATTTTCTTAGTAAAAACACAGAAAATAGTTTATAAATCACTTGTCATTTTTAGCTGACCAGAAAGCTTTTTCATCTTCTTTATCTATTATTCAGACAGCAACTATTTATGTCTGTCAAATATAATTATTCATTGTATGAAAATGTGTTGCGCTGCTATTGAGCGCCTGCGAAGTCGGGCCAAGCCTAGCCCATCCAACTTCAACATGGGAGAGAGCTGTTATCTCAAGTTTTTATCAGTTTCTGGAAAATAAAAAGGTAGGAGTATGGACCAAGAAGGCAAAAATACAAAAACTTGAAAAAGGAGGTAACAGGAAGAAAAGGAACAAGGCAGAAACAAACTTACAATGAGAGGGATAGAAAAAAAGGGTATTCTTAGCACAGAATTCCCAGAAGGTGGGTATGCTATTAATACTGACAAGCCCCCAAAACCCCCATGGGGAAAGCTTTTATAATAACCTTTACTGAGTTTCATGACCAATGAAGGAACAGGTCAGATGGTATTGGTATGGAATTTATTTGCATCAAATGATATTATTTCACACAAAAAAAACCACCAAAAAACCAGGCTATTGGTGAAATTATTGTCTTTGCTGTTGATCATAACACAGTTCTGGTTCACAAACTCACTCTAAACTAAAACCAAAAGTCATGAATACACCTTATCATGGCTTAAATGTAAGACATGAACTTCATGGTGTTACAAATTCTAAACCCCAACTCATTTCTTAAAAAAAATTAAAAAGTTGCCAAAGATACTCCCAAGCTCTTTGATTTTCCATGCAGTATTCTAGCAACTTGTTGTAAATTATGGCTGATGAAAAAGATCAAGTGATATTCAGACTGAAAGTTTGAACACCTGGAGGCAAACCCTGTGTAGAAATATGAAAGCTATGATGACACACCAGGAAAAAATCAATACCTCAAGGACATGTCACCCATGTGTATGTTTATTCACATGACAAGGGCTGGGTTTTCTGGCTCAATACTTTCCTCATCTTTATTTCTTTTCTCACAAAGGATCATTCACTCTTTTTTTCCCCTTCTTTTTATATCATCCACTGATCCAACAAGGTTTGCATCTTTACTACACCATCTTACTATGCTGGATGATGATTTAAAACAAAATGGCAGTTAGGCTTCATAATAAAAGTTGTACAGTATCATAAAATTACACTGAAAACAAAGCCAGTAAATCCATTGTCATTGTGTGTTGTCTCTCCAACATTGGTTTTGTTGTTTTTTGTGTTTGTTTGTTTTTTAACTCTGCTACATTGTATTATGATTACATTGAGCCAGTATACCTCAGTTAAAGACAAATCCTAAAAAAAATATTCCAGTTTCCTCTCAAAGTTCAGAAAGAAAAAAAAAAAGAATAACCAACCTACTGTGTAATACTAATACAATAGTAGTATGCTAACTACCCATGTCTTGTGCAGACACATAATCTTTTAATTGATACAACTTACAAGTTATAAATTATTAATAATGGTTTCCAGCTTTTTAGAAAAACTAGGTAAATTAGTTAAAAAAAAGTTAAAGTCTGTCCCGAGCCTAAGGCTCATCAGGCCGGTGCTTATCCCGGTTTCTGTGGCGTTAAGCGACTGAGAGTCATAGACTCCCCCCTGGATAGGATGCCAGTCTATCGCAGGGTTAACCCCCAACACAAGGTTGGTACCCCTTTTACACCTGGGTGGGGTGAGAAAATAGCCGTAAAGTGCCTTTTCTAAGGGCACAACGCCATAGCTGAAAGCTGGGATCGAACCCGCAACCTTTAGATTACGAGTCCAACGCCCTAACCACTAGACTACAGCGGCGGCTCAGGTAAATTACTAGTACTATACTAGTATTACTATTAGAGAGACTGAGACCAACTCTTTAGATGACAATAAAATATGAATAAAGATCAGATTATCATATCATTTATCGGATAAAAACTTATTCAATATATATATTATCTGAGTAAGGCTGCAGCAGCTTTACTCCTTTGAAATTATCAGACACCACAAAACGATATAATACTATTAGTATTAGTAGATAGTGGAATTTATATTGGCAACTTAATTTAACTTATTGATTATTAAACAATTAGAAAACTTTTAATACAATTCAGCTAAAACATAAAGCCTGATATTATATTTGTTAGTGATAGTAAAATAATAATAATGATAATAATTAATATAATAATCAAAATAATGGATGATAATGACAATACTAAAATCTAACAAAAACAATGATAAAAGGAAGGAGGAAACAAAACATCCAGTTTGATTATAAACACAGTAATAGCTGACAGCAAAAAGTGTTCTTATCAATTACATCTGGCTATTAAATATGATATTTTCACTTGTAAAGTAGTATCATATACGTTATAATTTGTAAACCATAGGCTCATACACCAACATTGTGCCATTTGTGGAGCCCTACAAACAGCGAAGTACATAGATACTACAGGGTTCGCGCTAGGATTTTTTAAAACCGGTACTGCGAGTTGCCATTTCAGAGATATCTTGACCAACTCCCCCAAATCGGTCCCCAGAAAATAAAATCCGGTACGTACTGTGAACAAAACGAAACTATTCAGAGAGGGGTGAGGGAGGGGGGGGATCGTTCGGCAGAAAAACTCTATCTAAATTGAACGCGAATCTCTCAGACTTTGACTGCCGTGCTGCTGCCACACTCGCTTCTTGGGCACGAAGCCACACAGGCAATAGGATTTTTTTTCTAGCGCCTGTGTCATCGTCTGTGTCAGACTGTTGTTTTGCATGGCATCATTCGTGTGACTTATATTCTTCTTTTTTGTTTCTATGCTTAGTGCTCATCTAGATCTTTCGTTCACTTTAGATTTAGTTTTCGACTCTTCTCTCTCAAAGCAACGCGCAAATTCATAGTCATAGACCCTCCGCAAAGCGGGCCATCCTGTGCCATTGTGTGCCGGTGGGAACAGATGACATTTACAAAACTGCATACACACGGGGACTGGATGTAAAAAAGCACAGGAGTGCTTATTCCATTATCCTCGATATGAAAGATTAAAAGAATAAAGAATAAATAAATCTAGGCCCCATTTACTCATTGTGAATGGAAGTGACTGTCATGCCGAGAAGAGCGCGAAGTTCTATTCTTTCACAGTAAAGCTTGCTGTTCTGCGTGCTAGGCTAATTAAATGAGGCTGGCGCCAAAGATGTTCGTCGGAAGTGGTGGTGGTAGGAAGGGGTAGGTGCGTAAGCACAGTACAGGCGCATGACAGACTGTCAGAAAACGTCACTTCAGACTTTTTTTTTTTGAGACGGAAATCTAATCGGTCACAGGCAAACAGAATCGGTACACGGTACCGGCTGCTTTGAAAATTTTCGGTATTCCCTGTTTACAATCGGTAAAATACCGACAATTACCGGTTATCGCGAACCCTGTACTATTGAGTATTGTATTACTAGTTGATCCTGTTGAATGCTAACTAGAGTATAATAAGTTCTAAGCAGACTTTACAAATACTAATACTCACCTGTCGGAGAACTTCTTTCAGTGTTAAATGGTCAGCCAGTAGTTGTCCAGAGTAGATTAATTTCTGCTGGTGGTGTTTCTAAAATCAGAAAACAAAGACAAATTCATGATTGATTTTGTTTGTTCTGCAAGCTGTTGTAGGGGAAATTAAGATAACAAAGGAATGTTCAATATGATTATCAATTATTTGAATTAGTATTAAATGAAAAATGCAACTTGCCTTGAATGCCTGTCTTACAGTCCACACTTTCTTCTAAAGTTATTTCACTTTCACCAGTGTCAGGTGTTTAAATAATCTGGGGGGTTTTGTTCCAAACTGACAATTTGAGCGAGTTAAGCCAGGTCACCTTCCAGTGCAGACCTGCCAGTGCCTTTATTAGGCTTTAATGTCCTTCATGTGCTATAGCACACATTTATACAGAAGATCAAAATAATAATATATAATGCACATTTAAAAATCCTGTAATTTATGTCAGTGTTCAGTGGGTTACAGAATTACAAACATACTCACTAACTCAGCATACACTGATACACCCCGAAGATGGAATGTGGCTAACTTCATGGAGGGCAAAAAATGGCCACATAATATCTCATGACTGGTAAACCTCGGAGCTCCAGCCAAGTAACAACAACATAAATCCTTTGAAATTAATTCAGTCAAACAGGACTCAAAGGCAGATAGTGAGATACTTCAGTGGTTACCACTATCAAGACTCATGATCTCAATATAAATAAGGGGTGCTGGTTCAACTTCAAGTCATCATGCTCTGCTGTCCATTGGAGGCCATAACGATGATGTCCCCTGGCATTTACTTTGGTTCTGAACTGTAATCTATTCTCAACAAGTCCTTTGAATGAGAATACTTGAAAAGTATAAAATATTTCCTAAACCGAAGCCCAGTGTGCACATCATACAAACCCATCCTTCTGTCTCAGAAGAAAAGGCTGGCAATGTCATGCAATAATTTAAAACAAAACAATCAAAGACCTGTGTAAATGAGTAAATCAAAGTCAGACTAACTCACTGAGAATAAGAGACTTTGAGTAAGACAACTGTTTGCCGATTTGATAACGAGTACAAATTATAATCAACAGCTCTCAACCCAAACAAGACACAACAAATGTAGGCATGACTAGATCTTTCTCATGCAGGGTATGCTGAAAACATGATTAATGATACCCACACTAGTGGTACTACTACTACTACTACTACTAGAATCTTAGACTGTCAACAAAGTTCCATTTTTCTTCAATTCCTTTTCAGTATATCATGTCTCAGTCATGACATGATCATATGATGATGAAATAAGGAAAGTGAAAGAGATTTTTTCCACTGAATAAAGGAGAAAAAAATGTTTACAAGTCTTAACTGTTAACAGCAGAAAATTGGGAAGCATTTGTTAACTAAAAAAGTTCTACTTTATAAGAAATTTTATAACCTGGCCAATCAGCAGACCACTTTAGGAGGCTACATCAAAAATAGTATTTATGATCCTTGATTCCATTTCTCAGCATTTGATTTTAACTTTAAAGGGTCTGTTGCCACAGGTGGTGAAGCAGTTACTCACTCCCTTAGAAGTTAGACAGCTTATAAAAAAATATTTTTACTATCAATTATATGTCTTACACATTTTTTTTCTTTTTTCTTTTTTTTTGGGGGGGGGGGAGAGATCTCACTATTCCAGTCATTGATGGAAATTATTTAAGCAACAAACTGACTTAACACTTTGTTCAGTTCTACCTCTATCATCTATCGAATAACTGAAATTGACAGATCATCAGCAGTTCAAAAAAAGAAAAGAGGCATCACAGTTCACACTCTCAGTATTAAATAAAAATACCCCAAAACTGTTACATACTTTCTTTCTTTTTTTTTTTCTTTCTTTTTTTTATATCGAGGATAATGGAATAAGCACTCGTTGTGCTTTTTTTCATCCAGTCCCTGTGTGTATGCAATTTGTAAATGTCATCTGTTCCCACCGGCACACGGTGGCCTACTCTTACAAAAAGCGGAACAGGATTTAACGTGTAGCAAGATGTTGTGCGTGCGTTCGCACACGGGGCCTCGGTTTAAAGTCTCATCGAAGGATTTTGGGGAGAGTGAAGTCAGCACTGATGTTAACTCCAGGAGAAAAATCTCCTCGACCGGACTTGAACCTGGGTCGTCAAATTGCGAGCGCAATGTTCTGACCACTAGGCTATCCATCCCCCCTTGAAATTCTTAGTTAAAGGCTGAACCATGGACTTCACCAAACTAAAAATGGCCAACAAAAATAGAAAAGGGCTGTTTTAATTGTTTTGTTCATGAGTTCCCCATAGTGTTGGGGTCATCAGGGATGTCACTCAGAAAAACTTTTAATTCTGTTTGTCATTTGAAATGAACAAAATATACAATACATGTTTCGTATGAACCATTTATCTTCACTTAATAAATTTTATATTCATGGAAACAGAGTGAGCAGCCAAGACACCCAAAACAGAAAATTATTTTACGAGAAAAATTTCTGATGAAAATGGCCTAATAATGATGCCCAAAACAGGAATGCTTATTGACCACTCACTTCTAAACTAAAGTTCATTAAGTACTAGTACTTAGCACTATGATAATAACTAACCCTTTATAAATTATATTTTAAAATCTTATACAGAACTAAAGCCAGAGTACTTAAAAAGTGACAGACTGAGATAAAGGATAAAATGATGTGCTCAGGTGTTTTAAACAAGTCTTCTTGACAAACAACAACTGTCAATTTGGGGTAACGTTAGTTGCAAGCGGCATCACAGTTTGTAAGTGTAACCAATTTTTTTGTCTTCTGCCATTTGGCGAATTTGCCTGTTCTAGGTCCCAACAGTTGAGAACTTAAATTTAGTAAACAGTCTCCCTTCACAGCTTTCCGTCGTTTTAACAATGGAATATTTGGTTACTTAAATGTACTTCAATAAAAAAAATAAATTCAGATCAAAATGCAACAAAGAGGGGAAAAAATGGCACGGCAGCCATGCTTGACAAGTTTTTTCTTTAACAATACATAAAATCTCATATCTCTAGGTATTCAACATTTATTCTTGAGATGTGTGAAGCTGAAGAAATTCAGTTCACTGACACTGTGAAGTGACAATATTCAGATAATTAGAAATTCACCTGAATGTTTAATTAAAGTGACAATATTCAGATAATTAGAAATTCCACTGAATGTTTAAATTAACTGGAGGCTTGCTTAGTCTATAATCACATGGTCTCTCAGCTTACTACTGTTTTTAAATGATGGAATGCTCTGTTTGCTTTTACTTCAATGGAAAAATCTGTCTTCAAATTGAGATTCAGACAAAACACAGGGCAAAACACACATACAAAAATTATGCATTAGTGTCATGTTTGATATGGTGCTATGTATGGCCCAGTGTTGGGCCTAATCATGAATATAGTGCTCACATTTTAAGTTGAAGCACATTCTTTACTGGTGGTGTAACTGTAATTAGTGTAAACTTCATGGGATTAAATAGACTGTATAAAGCAAAAAGGCAGATTTTATTCTTAAATGGACCATCTGAGAATAATTCTTTTGAATACAAAGGCTATGACTATGAGAATATAGTCAAGGTCATGTCCATGGGTTTAGATAGAGCTTCATACATATATGGGCCTAGTTGTTTGTAGTTGGGTTTTCTGTATGTCGTACATGTATACATGTACACACGCAGAGTGATAGACACACAGTGACCACACGCACACACCACACACACACACTGACACATCAGTTCACTGGCATCACTTTGAGTTTTGTGACTGCATCAAGTGCTATAAAAGTATACTGTAGTGTATAATACTAAGTATACTTGATACACAACTGCACATGACAACTTGACTTCACAGCGGAATCAGTAAATTTATTAATTTCTGATCATGCAAGTTGTCACATATGTTTCATAATGTTTGGGTTGTTTTGTTTGTTTTCCTGAGTGGGTGGTGATGTTTTGTTTGTTTTCCAGTTAAAAAAAAAAAAAAAATTCACTCTGAGTTCGAGTAGCGCGGAACTTGTGTACACACACATGTATGGTTAACATGCTGAGGGAGAGAGGAGAGAGAGAGAGAGAGAGAGAGAAGAGAGAGAGAGAGAGAGACTGTGTTTTGTGTGTGTGTGTGTGTGTGTGTGTGTGTGTGTGTGTGTGTGTGTGTGTGTGTGTGTGTGTGTGTGTGACTGTGAATCATAGAAGACTAACATACATGCAAGGCATCTTTCAGACAGCCCCATCCCACAGACCATCGTACTGCTACCTCCCCAGAACCACCTCTTTATAGAGACTATGAGTAAGAAGACTCTTAGTCTTTCAGTCCCTAAATCGGAAATCTCCGCAGGGTCGTCAATCACAACAAGAACGTAACTTGTACAGTTTCTGTTTGTATTTGTCCACCCCCACCCTCCACCCCTCTTTTGTGGTTATTGGGCTTTATCGGCTTTTGTATTTTACTTTGAATCATTTGAACATTTTAAAAAAAGCAAACAACAACAAAAGTTGTCGCCCACGGGCATACTTACAGGTTTACTTGGGTATACCGATTCCAAATGTTGTTTCAATTTTCGAATTGTCCATCCCAAAACACATTCAACAGTCTGATCAGCGACTCTCTGATTAGCAGCTTTCACTACTAATGTCACCGGCAGATCTGCTGCCAAGTCCATGGTGAAACTAAAAAGCACGTCTGAACGCAGGAAAGAAATGTGATTCTGTGAAGTTTCCAATTCAACCGAAGGGCCTTGTTCAAGCGGAAGTGCTCACGCAACAATAATCTTGTTAATCCACAAACGTCAAAAAACGTTTTTACCTGTCATGAATATTCAAATGGTCGTCTTTACCACGCTACTGTGACCTTAAGTTTTACAATATTGCTCATGCGAGAACTATGTAGTGTAGTAGCCTTTTTCAGCTGATGTAATGATTGAAGCTGTGATGGGCGACAACCTCACCCGAGCAGCCACCAAAATACAGATGCACACGTCATATGACTAGGCCATCAGTGATTGGTCGATATATTTTTTTAACAAAACGAAACCTAAATCTGTCTGAATGTTTTCAACATAAACCTACATAAATTTGATTTGAATAGTTTCAAAATAACCAAACAGGTGTAAGAATACTCCTCTTTTCACAAACTATTACCTTATACAAAAACATGAGATCGGCTCGCTTCGTGTGTGTGTACGGAACATGGGGCTAAAGATGATTGGACGAGGACATTTTCCGATATTTTCCGAAGAAAGTTCACATGTTACAAAACTGTTCTTGTTATGAAACTCTTACGAAAAATTATAGTTTACCAGAGCTTGATCAGACACCAGTCTTTGTGTAGGAGAGTGCAGTGATGGCTAGTGAAAACACCGAAGATACGCTTAACATCCTGGGGCAGTTTTCGACAGGGAAATTGTCGTCTGATGAATGTTTCTGTATGATTCTTTCCCTGCTTGGCGAAGAGAAGACGAAGAGCGATTTCCATCAGCTCTTGAGGATCGCACAGCAACAATGTCCCCTGAAGACAACCCTGTTTCAAGAGCTGAGTAACATGTATAGTGGGTATTTTGCATTGTACAGCGTCGTTCACGAGCAGTCAAACGAACCATGTGATACTGAAAGTTTTGGGGAGGAACTTGACTTAGAGTTTGCTCTGGCTTTGTCCAGCAGCGAACAAAAAGTATCGTCTGCTACATGCAACGCGTCGTCTGCTTCACAACCATACCCTGTTTCTGATGGTGGAAGTCCGTCGTCATCGTATGCTAGCAAACTCAAAGCAAGCGATGTGAAAACACGTGGGTCAGTACAGCAGTTGTGTGTCAAATCAGAGTCATGCACTTCAAGTCCAAGACAAGATACCCGGCAAAACCCTTCTGTGGTGTCGAATAATGTTCCACATAGTGAAATGTCAAACGAAAGAAGAAAAAGAAAAGAGCACAACAGAAACAGCAAGGGCCAGCACGACACATTTACAACAAGCCTGTGATATACTGGCTGAGGAGAGACTTAAGACTGCATGATAATCCAGCGTTGGTCGCCGCCTTTGAAGAGAACGCCCCTGTTCTTTTGGCATTTCTCTGGAACGAAAAAGAAGAAGGACCACTCGCAGCTGGAGGGGCAACGAAGTATTGGTTGCATTTTGCTTTGAATGAGCTGAATAGTTCACTTCAAAATGAATATAGCAACAGAATACTGTTTCGTAAAGTTGAAAACAGTCAAAAGGAAATCAAATCGCTGGTGACAGAGGTAGGAGCTGGGACCGTTGTTCTGAACAACCTGTATGAACCGTGTCTGAAGAAGAGAGATGATCAGATCAGTGCTTCATTGATATCACAAGGTAAGCATAAATTTATCTCATAATGGGAGCATATTTATATATAACATACATTTACCAATGATGTGTGTGTGTGTGTGTGTGTGTGTGTGTGTGTGTGTGTGTGTGTGTGTGTGTGTGTGTGTGTGTGTGTGTGTGTTTTCATGACACATCAACTGTATGCATACTTATAAAATTATGTTTCTTTGTGTGATCAGCCCAGTATTTTTCAGGCTTTTCTCTGGTAGTATCAGTTACTTCAGTATATTCATGATCAAAGAGCAACTTATTTTGTCACAGTGACCTGTTTGCTGGTGACACTGTTGTCAACCAGTGACACTGTTTTCTACGAATTGTATAGTACTATAAGTAACAGACCATGTATAACCTATGCTATATGATATCTTCAAAATCTTAAATTCAATGAGAACAGATGCTGGGAAATTACATCTTTTCAGTATGGAAATAATTGTGTACAGCCTCACTGTCGTTCATAGAAGCTATATGTCATCTCCATACTGATACTTCAGTTGTATTTTTAGTGATAGTTCTTGCTAAGTATTTGGGGGTCACCAAACCAGCAATGTGGTTAGGAAAACCTACTTAAATGATAAGAAAAACTAACAAGACACTGGCTTTTTTTTAATAATCTTTTTTTTAAGGCAAAATACAAAGAAACTTTGTGCTACCCACTTGAAAGAGACAGCCAGAGTAAGATTTAGAGCCTCAAACATCTCATGCAGGAGTATGCCAGCCTAGTGAACATAACAAGAACACTAAATTATCATAACTGTGAAATAGGTGTGAAAATCATGAAACCCTGTCTTTCCTCCTGCTGACTTGAAATTGAAGCTTACTAGACCCATACTGAACAAAACGCCACTCTGTCAAATGAAAACAAGAATGGAAATAAGTTCATAACTTTTGTTTAACTTGAAGTAATCTTTAACGCTTGAGACTATATGAACTGAGGCCCTGTGTGTGAACACATGCAGAACATCTTGCGCGCGCACATGTGAAAACCTGTTCCACTTTTTGGAAGAGTAGGCCATTGTGTGCCAGTGGGAATGGATGAAAAACATTGACAAACCAGCATACACACAGGGACTGGATGTAAAAAAGCACATGAGTGACTATTCCATTATCTTCAATTTAAAAGAATAAATAAAAGAATTAAACAAAATACCACTTTGTCAAATAAAAATGAGAAAGAAAAAATAATTTTAGTTTAATGTTTAGTAATCTTAAACACATACTTTATTTATTTATAAGGGTCATGCTTGTTTCATTTCTATGTTATTTCAGAAGGTTTATCATATTTTGTATTGCAGGAGTGGCTGTCAAACGCTTCGACTCCTATCTTCTGCATGAGCCTAGCTCGGTCAACATTGAGTCCAAAGGCTACAGGGGGTTTGGGTCCGTGCTTCATTTTCATGCAATGTTGCCGACTGTCCCCCACAACACAGTCCATCGGTTTCCCAGTGGAGAAGCCAGCATGCCTGCCCACCTGTGGGACCATACCCCACAGTCAGCCTCTGGAAGAACTGGAGCTTGCCAGATTGCCAAGGCGCCGTGATGGCACGATCGTAAGTGAAGGATTATGAAATCATCGGGTATAACTGCTGTGGAAGGTTTTTGTATGATATATGTGTTTTCTTTTTTTTATGTGTGGTGTTTGCTGAAAATGGTTTCAGAAAATGATGGTTTATGTTCCCATGTTGATCATTTTGTATTGAATGTTTTATATGAAACACTTAAGCCTTGATTTGCTTGTTGTGTAAAAAGGCTGTGTTCTGCAGTTTGAGTTGTTCATGCATTTGCATGTGAATGTGTGTGTGTGTGTGTGTGTGTGTGTGTTGTGTGTGTGTGTGTGTGTGTGTGTGTGTGTGTGTGTGTGTGTGTGTTGGGGCGGGTGAGTAATGTTGTTTGTATGTTGTGGTTTGTTTTATTTAAAACGATTGTTTAATGAGTATTCTTTTAAAATATGTGACTACCCATTCGAAGAAGGCAGCCAGTATATATGTACTAGTACAGAATAATTTTTGTTTTTGTTATGTGTTGTGGTTTTCTTTTTTTTTTATCAAATTATTTTGTTTGATCAATATCCAATAATTGCCTGCTGCAGATTGATTGGGCAAAAGTCATTCGGGAAAGCTGGGACTTTTCGGAAGATGGTGCATGGAAAGCCCTTGACCTTTTGTGGATGGAGGTCAGTATATCATTAGTTGCTTTTTTTTTTTCTTTCTATGTACACCCCAAGAGATGTTATTTCAGTAATTCTCTTTGCCTTTGCCTCTATATATACTATTGAAATTTGGAAACCAGATCAAGTTTAATAAATTGTTTTCTTTATTTTGTTATTGCTTATGTAGATTTTTGTGTGTGTTTTTTTTCCCATAATTTTGGAAGTGAATCCAGTCAGATTTAGAACTTCTATCTGTTTCTGTACTCCGTATGTGTGTGTGTGTGGGGGGGGTGGAGAAGAGTTGAATGGATTAGAGTGGGATGGCTGTCAAATGAATAGTTGAGTGTATGTTTGGACAAGGCTTGTGGTAGGTAGTTAAAGATACAGAATAATAATTTTTTATCACGAAAAAAAGGGACTAATCTAAGTGTGAACTCTTTGAATTTGAAAGATTTAAAAAAAAAGCTGTTTCTTTTGTTTGAAGTAAGGTTAAGCGCTTTCGGGAGGGAGGGGGAGTGGAGTCAAGTCAGCAGTGATGTTAACTGCAGAGAAAAAATCTTTATGAACAAGATTCAAACTTAGGTCAGCAGATCCACAAGCGCACCACTCTGACCACTAAGGCTATCCCATCCCCCACATTCAAATTGCATTAGCCAAAGGTAAGTATGGTGCTTAGCCTTCAGTGCCTAGGCTTTATCACAGTTCTTGATTAAACCATGATACTGGGGGCAACAGCAAAGTGACAGGCTGTATGATCAATGGCTTTCCTACTCATGGAATCTTACTGTACAGCTTAGTCTTTGGTGATCGACTATGACTCTCTGACTAGGAGGCTTGACTTGCACAGTCCTTATGTGCTGCAGCCCTGGGGGCTAGTTGGCCTTTGGAGAACATCTTGAAGGCTGACTATCCTTATGCCGTCTTGGCGAGAGAGTAGGGCTGTGCGTGGGTAAGGTATCTCCACTATAATCAAAATTCAGCCCAATTTCCGAAACAGCAGCTGCCTCCTGTTCTGTTTTTGGATGTCATGCCGAACACAACAGACAAATAAACAAGTACGGTGCTTCATTGTGCAGGCATCCGAAACTACGAGAAAGAGTCCGGCAGAGCGGACATGCCCAACACAAGTCACCTGTCCCCATACCTCCACTTCGGCCAGGTCAGTCCTCGTGCAGTCCTTCGCTATGCCCAAGGACTGAGGTCGCCCAAGTTTCTGCGCAAGTTTGCCTGGCGAGATCTCTCCTACTGGCTCCTGTCCAAGTTCCCTGACATGCCCAGCCAACCTATCCGGGTTCACTATCAGGTGTGTAAGTGTGTGGTGTGTGTGTGTGTGTGTGTGTGTGTGTGTGTTTATGTCACTATGTGTGTGTGTGTGTGTGCGCATGTGCGTACATGAGCCCAGGTTTTTGTTCTGTCTACAGGTGTGGAATAGCATAGTTTAGAGCATCAAACATGTGATCTATCCCCAAGTCGGAATGCAGCTACCTCCATGGTGGGCAAAAATGGTGTCACATGTAAAATCTCACCTTTGGTGAACCTCACAGCTCTAGCTGAGGAACAAAAAAATCCTGAAGCCATACAACCTTTTATTGGATATTAATATGTTACCAATTAGAAATTGACTACCAGTGCATTGTGACTCAGTTTGGGATGGAGGTTCATATAATATTTATTTTATTTATTTATTCTTTTATATTGAGGATAATGGAATAAACACTTCATGCTTTTTTTTTTACATCCAGTCCCTGTGTGTATATGGTTTTGTAAATTTTGTCATCCGTTCCCACTGGCACACAGTGGCCTACTCTTTTATAAATAGCACTACAGGTTTTAACATGTGCTTAAGATGTTCTGCATGCGTTCGCACACAGGGCCTTGGTATATAGTCTCATCTGAAGGACTTTTGGGGGAGTGAAGTTGATACTGATGTTAACTTCAGGGGAAAATATCCCCTTGAATGGGATTTGAACCTGGATCGTCAGATTACAAGCGCTATTTTCTAACCACTACGCTATCTCATCACCCCTTAATATACGAAGTCAGCAATCTATGGCCTGGAGAGGGGTGTGCTGGCGAGGGTTTTGCTGCGTGGGTAACAGCTTGCTCTCCATACTTACTTACTTACCCAGGCTTTGCACTCAAGAGCCTTCTGAGACTGACGGATGCCTACTCCCACATGTAAAATGCTTATTCCATTTTTCTTGAAACAGTAGTAGGCACCCATCAGTCTCGGAAGACTATGGAGTTGCGCTCTAGTCTTTAGAGCGCAAAGCCTGGGTAAGTAAGTATGGAGGGCAAGCTGTTACCCATGCAACAGACACCCCCCCCACTCCATGCCACTGGAATTATCCATTAGAAAGGCAAAGACCGATACGAATGGTTCCAGTATTGTCTTGAAATAAAAGAATAGATAAATAAATAAGTAAATAAATAAATAAATGAATAAATAAGTAAATAAATAAATAAATAACAGCTGTTATGGTTTGAACTGACAGGATCAGCGGTGGAGCGACAGCAAAGCAGACCTGAAAGCCTGGCAGAAGGGACAGACAGGGTACCCTTTGGTGGATGCGGCCATGCGGCAACTGTGGCTGACGGGGTGGATGAACAACTACACCCGCCACGTGGTGGCCTCCTTCCTCATCTCCTACCTCCACCTTCACTGGGTGCACGGCTACCAGTGGTTCCAGGTAGATTCTTGGAGGGAGAGGGAGACTTTATCATTATTATTATTTTTTTTATTATTAGTTATTTTTAAAAATTTCTGTTATTTCCAGATATTTGGAGATAGATGGAGACTTTATCATCATTATTATTTTTTTTTTTTTTAATTTATTTTATTTTGAGGATAATGGAACAAGCACTCATGTGCTTTTTTTTGTTACATCCCATACCTGTGTGTATGCAGTTTAAACCAAAAAAAATTGCGATCTGTTCCCACCGGCACACAATGCCCTACTCTTTCGAAAAGTGGAGCGGGTTTTAACACGTGTGAAAGAAGTTCTGCGTGCGTTTGTTAGCACAGGGAACCTCGGTTTTTAGTCTTATCTGAGAGACTTACTTGACATGTGTGCCATTTAAAGATGAGAAATTTGTCCAGAAAATCTTTGTATACCCATATCTTGGTTTTATCCTTATTTATTCTGGTCAGTTTTGTTTTGTTAGGGGTTTTGTTTTTTGGTGGTTTTTTTGGTAAATTTTGGTGATGGAAAGAAATGCAGAGATGAACTAATTTCAAAAGAAAATTTCATTTTTTCTTACAGAAAGAAACAAATTATTTTTTTTTCAAATACAAATATATTTTTCTACATGACTATTTTTTTAAAATGGAATTCTCTTGTTTGTGAAGCAACTCTTATTATCTTTTTTTGGCTAATATAGTGCTCGCTTGCTTTTTTTTTTGAAGCTTCTGAGGACTTCTTTTGAAACTAGGTAAAGGTTACTATCTTATTTTCTTGCACTGCTTTCCGTTCTCATCAGGTAACAGATTTAGTAAGAAGCACTGGCTTTCAGTAGTCAAATTGTGAGCGCAATGTTCTGACCACTAGGCTATCCCGTCCCCCTTCACACTCTGTGTTTCTCTGTTTGTCAGGACACGCTTCTGGATGCGGATGTGGCCATCAACGCCATGATGTGGCAGAACGGGGGCATGAGTGGCCTGGACCAGTGGAACTTCGTCATGCACCCCGTCGACGCCGCCCTGACCTGTGACCCCAAGGGCCAGTACGTGAGGCAGTGGTGCCCTGAGTTATCCAAACTGCCTGACGACTTCATCCACAAACCCTGGAAATGTCCCCCCTCAGTGCTGCGCAGGGCTGGTGTGGAGCTCGGTGAGTCACAAAAATGAATGTTGTCTGGTATGCACGATACTGCCTAACCTTATGTGATGGGGTGGTAAGTAGATTGCCTCCCATGCAATCAGAGCTCTGTCGCAGCAGCGTTGTGTTACTAAATTGGGACACACCTGCGAAATGTGCGATGCTCTGTTTCCTTGGGTGGTGGTCGAAAGCCCTCTATTGCATACTCTTTGCCTTCATGGTGAACGGTAGAATTTATGCAACCTCTTTTTAGAGGTCACGTCCTAACTGGCTAGCTGTACCCACCCGATAAGCTGTGCAGAGATGAGACATCACATGGGCCAATGTCCACTCTGTTACACTTGGCTTGGGGAAAGCGAGCGCTCTGCCCACTGAGCTATCCCATCCCTGGATGCATAATTCATAGATATTTGAGTTTTTGGTAGTGTTTTACCTCTGTTTTAAATCAAAAACCCTAGATTGCTAGATTAGCCCTCTTGCATTCGGATTCTCTGAACACAAATTGCTTCTAGATTTTGCATTCCATCATGAAATCAGGTCAGGCACACATGCTTGCTGGCCTTTTCCTCCTTCTAAGTTGATACCAGCAGCTATAATTACTTCCAGACACTCTACAGGGTTTCTCCTTCTAGCCTGATAGAGGTTTAACATGTGCTAGCAATTAGTGATGGTCACAGCATGATGGACATCTACTGTGTGTAAATCCCAGATCCGGACTTAGGGGAGGTAATTATTCAATCCCAGCAAATCCTGGATCAGGACTAAGAGGGTTAACTGTCAAAGATGTATATACCTAAAGTAACATCCCTCAAAAAGGAGAAATTTGAATATTAGAAACAAGCATCAAATAATAAAAAACCATTACAGATAAAAATCAAGCAAAAATGTTTCTGTTATCGGTAAATAAAACCTGTAACTGTAAATTTTTTTTTGTTTTTCCAGGCAAGAACTATCCCCACAGAATCGTGACCGACTTGGAAGAAGCACGAGAGCAATCCCTGAAGGACGTGGTGGCCATTCGTCTGGCCAACCCTCACTTTGTGGACGACATGGGAAACGACCTTGTCCCCCTTCCAACAGGTCGCCTCCTGCCCGTCATCACGCGCAGAGAGTTCAAGTACAAGACCTTCAACCCTGAGGCCAAGGACAACCCTCACACCGCAGTCCTCAGAGGCTACCGCAGTCGGAAACGGGACGAAGCCATCGCTTTTGCCAACCAGGTGGACTTCACTGCCAGCACTCTGAACGAATGTGCCTTGAGACACAAGCGATACGAACAGACCAACCGATTTGTGGAGTTGTGAACGGAAGTTTGATGATACAGCTTTGTCCTTGTCAGTTTGAAAATTTTTTAATTTTTGTTTTTTTTCCTTTATGAGTAGACTGTTGTGAAATCCAGGTTGCTAGCTGGTGCTTTTGATTTCAACCGGACTGCCTAATGTGTGCATAGTTTCAATCCTGGCAGAAACTCTTTGGATAGGGTGAATACATCTTTTTTGTATCATTGGGGAAACTTGGAGGGGTGTATCTCTCTGGACTTACAAGCAGTTTGCTTGCCTTTCTGGAGGTATGTATATATGTAATGATTATTTATGTGTGATATATGCATAAGGTACTTTTGATTGTGATGCATACTTGGGTTACTTGTGTAATTTGGATGAATATGTTTACAAGTGCAATGATCAGAATGTGCAAGATTTTTAAGAGTTAAGTTTGGTACACCTTGGATAAGTCGGATCTGCCTCGTGGTTATTTGTAAAACTCTGTGTGTGTGTGTGTGTGTGTTTTATCTTCTCACAGAAGTGATATTGCATAAATATGTGTGCATATGTGTTGGTATATACATGTATGTGTATATATGTGGGTGTTTTGGTGGGTGGTGTATCTATAGCTGTGTATATATACCCCAAATGCATACCTCATGAACAGTGTATTTTAAGTATATTTAGATGTTTAAATGTGTACCTGATAAACACTGTATTTCAGTATATTTGGGTGGGCTGGCTATAAGGTGTGTGTACATAAATGGGAAGATGGTGACCAGTATCAATAATATAGCAACTTTGGATCTTTCTTTTTTCCCTTGGATATTATTTTTACATTATTTATTTGCTGACAGCATGTTTGGTAGTAAATCTGCCCCATGTCTGCATTTGATTTTTTACAATTTTACACTATGACCATGATATCATCAGGTGAGCACAGTGTGTGTGATGCAGTATTGTGTTAGTTGACTGTGATTTAGGTTCTGGGTGTCTTCTTCTGGAGAGTTCCCCAGCTTAACTTAACACCCTGGAAAGTTAATTAAACTGAATGTGCACTCAATCTTACTCTTGTATCTGGACATATTTGGGAGATTGTTTATATGTACACACTTAATGAGAAGATAATAAGATATACAGCAGTTTTTTGTTGAAAATATTTGGGGGATCGTTTATACACACTTAATGAGAAGAAAATAAAATATATGGCATTTATTTTTTTTTGGTTTTTTTTTTTAATACCTGACCATATTGACTACAGCTATATTTGACATCAGAGGATTTTCTTCTTCAACCAAAAATGGATTTTTAAATTTTTTTTTTCTCAATCAAGAATGAAGGTTATTTATATTATGTTTGCAGTATGCCGTAAATAAAGACAATCTCCAGGACATGTCAAAGCATTAGCTATTTTAAAGCTATAACTTTTGATACAGTAAACTAAAGCTCTTGATGAAGTGAGCTACCTCCCTGGAGATGCCAGGGGTCTGTCAGAATAAATAGTATCCCCACCTTCTGGAAATTCTGAGTCCCTAAAATTGGAAATGACCCTTAGGACATTAATTAATTTAATCACAACAACGACTAGAAATTCTGTGCTAGGAATTCCCTTTTTTTTTTATATCCCTCTTTGTTTCTGCCTCGATCCTTTTCTTCCTGCCATTTCTTGTCTATTTTCAGACTTCTTGGGTCCATTTTCCTGCCTTGTTTCCAGAATGATTTAAGATTTAACGCATCTCTCCCATGGCAAAGTTGGACATGCTGGGCTGACTTGTCAGGCGCTAAATGGCAGCACAAAACATTTTTGCTCAAATGACAAGACAATAGTTGCTATCTGAGTGTTTGATAAAGAAGAAAAAAGTGATCTTAAGTTTTTGAGAATGTAAGCTAAACCTTGTGGTAAGCTAAATAAATAAGCTAAAAAATAAGCTAAAGCTTTCGATAAGAGCCAAATTCCAATTGAATTTATACTTCTTTAGAAAAATCATCAAATGTTACCTCAAGTTTGTATTTCGGGCACCAATAGGATAAGTGGGCTGCACATTGTCACTATTATTATTGACCACTGAAGCTCACTGACAAGTCTACCTTCTGATAAAATGTACCAGATGGCTACAAGTTGTGTGGCCTTTCCTCAGGATGAAAAGAACGTCTTGTAGTTTTGGAAATTTTGTGTCCAAGACTGAGTACTGTGATCCTTTTAAATTTTTTTTGGTTTTTTTGCTTCCTTGTGTTTGCAAGAAACAAACCATGAAGCAGAATACTTGGGGCAGATATACAACTTGTATGTAGGTATTTGTGTGTGTGTGTGTGTGTGTGTGTTACATAGCTGGATGCATGCAGTAACAATGACTGATTTTGCAATAAAGTTTTTATTTTACTTGAAATAATTTTTCTCTTATTGTGTTTGTGGAAAGGCATGTGGCTTATACATGTAATATGCACAGATATGTTTTACATGTATGTACACATAATTTTTTTAGTACAAGTGATCACAGGTGACTGTTCATCATTATCCAGCTTAAAGTTGCCTGCAGTTAACCCCTAATCCATTTTGAAAAGTCTGTGTGTATCTGCCGATGAGTTTGGGAAAACAAGCCCAAGTCTTGTTTCATCTTGTAAAGATGGAAGTGACTGTGTAGATGTGCTGGTGTAATGACCATGGCATTTAACAACTTTACCACCCCCCCACACACACAAAAAAAACCCAACAAAACTGAACATACATTTATGTGGGTGTTTAAGGTAGCAGTTACTACCTAACCAAGGGGTACTAAACACGTATGGTCACCAAATCTGTATAGTTTGAGATAAACTTCAAATTTAGCATAATGCAAAAGTAATGTCTGAGGATTAATAGATTGTAATCATTATCACTAGAATCACCACAGCTAGAACTATCACTAGAGTCTTTCATAATGTCATACTGGTTCAAAATTTTCACCTGAAAAACAGCGGTAGAGTGGGAGTGGCACTTCGATGTTGTGACCATGACAAAACAGCGTTGTTTTCAACTTCAGACAGACCTGTTTCCTCTCCACTGCAGCTCAGTTCATGCTCTACATTAAAGTTTTGGGTGCTGATTTCCACAGAATCTCTTCTTCTTAGGCCCTTTACCTCTCATGTTCTTGTCACAAGACATGTTGAAGAAGGCAGTCTACTTTGACCTTTCACAATATGTATCACAGCAAAAACTTCAAACAATCCTCAACCACATGTGCATGAAGGCAGCCATTTGTAATGAACTGGAGTTAATGTTCCTGGTCACAGGCACTTGCAGGAGTTATTTTTTGCAGGTGGGCTAAAATTTTTTAAAAACCCAAAAAACCAAGAGTCGCCATATTTACTCTCACAGAGGCAGACACCCCTATACTTCAAAGGACCATAGCTCAAAAACTAAGCCAGAGATCAATGTTACTCAAATTGCACATAAAACTAGACACTGCAAGAACTATCAGAAAACAACGATAAAACTGAAAAATCGCGATCGATTTTTCGTCAAACTGTAGGTAGTACTAACACCTCATTAATTTAATGATCCTTCTTTGATTTATGAAGTCTCTTGTGATTTGACTGTTGTTGCCTTTAAATTTTGTTGATATAAACCGTTTACACGCCTTGGCTACAGTACATTTCCCCCAGTTCACCCAGCTGTAAATGGGTACCTATCCTCCTTAGGGTTAGGGAAGGTAAAGCAGCAAGGGAGAAGAGATGGGCGCCGCCCTCAACATGCTGGCCCCTAGAGAAGCTGAGGTCTCTGATGCCTCGCTCCCCCACAACCACACCGTTACCTTTTTTTTTACCAATAAACACAAAGGCCTTAGCCTTGCCCAAAAGAAACACTTCAGTGTTGGACACTTTGTACCCGATTTTGCTGTCTATGGCCAAATGCCCCCATCCTAAGATCCCTCAGCCTCCCTCCCTCTCTCTGCCAACTAAAGAACCATTGCACTGCTTTCTGTTTGAAAACATGCCTACTATCTGAGGAGCAGCTGACATGTTCGATGAAAGCTGAAACTGCCCTTGAAACTTCCATTCACACACATTTCCATACTCATACATAAGGAGAGTGGCAGAATGGTTGAGACATTCATCTGGCAACAAGTAAACCATGAACAATACCAACCCCTCCCACCCTCCTCCCAACAAACAAAAAACCCCATTCAAAACAGTTTTTGTTATCAAAGTTTATTTTTGCAGTAGCAGGAAAACAATTGCTTCATCAATTCTTAAATTTACTGGCATAACTAAAATCATTTTAATTAAAAAAAGGAACGAAAAAGGAGAAATTGTTTTAAAAATGTAAAGAACAACACTGTTTCAACACAGCAAATTAGTTTTTTGAACACAATCTAAAGATTTGTACAAACTGAACATAAATGTAACTTGCAAAAGACAACAGCATAATGGTTTACTTAAATAAGTAAAAAAAAATTTTGTATGAACAAAACTTGAAGTCATAACTCATGCTAACTATAAGCAGATCTACAATCTTTACAAGACCGAAATTATAATCTAAAAATTTACGAAAATGTATCCATACTCATAAAAATGTGGCAGGCTGCAAAATAGTCGAGAAAAAAACAACAACAAAAAAACCCCTAATGAAACGTGAAAAACATCAACATTCCCTAAGCCTGAGATGCAATTATCAGTCAGCATGCACTAACAAGCACGACATTTGCGGGATTAAAATCAACTCCATAAAACTCGCCAGTTTATTGTACAATTGAAGATATGTTAGACAGGAGAGAGTAACATCATCTGTTTAACTACCACCCTCACCAATATCTGTTTAGTTTGAAAGCAAAACATCAACAGTGTATTTTTTTTTGGTATTGTTTTACGCAAAGTTTTTAACAAACCGTTCATATTGAAAATGGTTGGTAGATTTGTGCGAAGGGGAGGTGATGATGTGAAAATTTTTTTTTTCCAAAAGAAAAAGTTATGAAATTTGACATTGAACTGTTGGAACAAAATAAAATACTGTTTAGAAACCTGCTATTTACACACATATCTATACATGTCAGGTAATGCAGATATATTTACTGATCTGTCGTCTTCCGGAACAAGTTTGTACAAATCTAGGTAGAGAAAGGTTATCTATGCATTGTTTCCCTCTTACCCAATATCTTCTTTCTTTTTATCAAACATGGGAATACACATTACAAGCTAATATGATACCGACACACACACATATTACAGACTAGTACCACAAAAAGCCAGGAGGTGCGTCTGACTGTGCCATATTTGGATGTCTTCATAAATAAAAATGCACAATATTACACTCAAGCCAACATATGTACAAGCGATAAACTCAAAGGCTGAGAACACATGCACTTTACTACCCCTTCACCATCTTCTGAGGGCTATTCTCCTGTTAGTCTACACAAAGAAGGAACAATAGTTTTAGTTGGAATGATTAAAATGGTTGTGGTCTTCCCTTAACTTTTAACAGGCCAAATATTTCTGAGTAATTTTAATTATTTCTGCTTGTGAATAAAGAAATGCAGACTTCTCCTAGACATCCCCATCCATGTATCATAAGCATCACAGACCCTTTTTTTTTTTTTTTAAATATCAGACAGAAGTAAACAAAAATTTGCTGCTCCTTTCATCATAAGTGTAAAGTCTCATAAAGGCCACCCCCAAGATGTGGACTCCAACAGTTCTCAGATGCCCACACTGTCTAAATTTCATGAACACTACACAATGCCTAGTTCCAAGAACCAGTCTGGTTAATTAACAACCACTTGTATGTTTTCTTTCAAAATATCCCCCCCCCCCACCCCCTAGTTTTACCCCATTTTTATCATGTACTCGTTTATTTCGAGGATAATAGCATAAGCACATATGCAACTTTTTTTTTTTAACATCCAGTCCCCGCATGTATGCAGTTTAAATTTTTTTTCTTGCATTCCCACTGGCACACAATGGCCTACCCTTCCGAAAAGCGGAACAGGTTTTAAGGTGTGCACAAGATATTCTGCTTGCATTCGCACGCGGGACCTGGGTTTATAGTCTCATCCGAAGTTTTTTCCATGGGTCTGAGAAACCTATGAT
Organism: Stramonita haemastoma; assembly: GCA_030674155.1. NCBI lineage: Eukaryota > Metazoa > Mollusca > Gastropoda > Neogastropoda > Muricidae > Stramonita > Stramonita haemastoma. The sequence continues at coordinate 20,911,861 of CM060325.1, read as the reverse complement.
AATAGAACAGGTTACAACCGAGATATGGTGAAGGTTGAAAATAAGATTTTTCTACATAAGCATGACCTTCCTACTGAATGAAAGCACAACAATCAGGGAGCATTTCCTACAAAAAAACAATGCGCAAGTTCAACCAAACCTACATCCGAAGGTGACTGACTATGTAAGTCTTTCTATGGTAGCCACGAGTGCAAAACAGCAAAATTCTCTCCTACATAAAAACCGCCGCCAGACAATTTCAAATTCATGAAATCTTATCAATGACAGTAAACAACATGATAGGCAAGTCGAAGAAGATTAAAAAAAAAAAAGAAAAAAAAAAAAGAGGGGGGGGAAGATAGGCAAGGAAACTAGATTTTCACATGTTGTACAAATTTAGAAGGGAAGAAACCTCTCTTCACATTCTTCAGTCACAAGTGTTTATATATATATCAAACACATTTCCAGTACTTGTTTTACCTGGTTAGTTACACGTCTCTTACATACTTTTTCTCACGTGAAAAGTTAAAGCACCTAAAAAGTAGCGTAAAAGATTGCATTGTGTGGTATATTACTACTGGAAATGTGACAATGATATTACACAAGATTCTTATATGTCTTCTTACCCACAAAGAAAGCCCTCCAAGCCCCCAACCCAAAAAACACACACACACAAAAAGATCTTTTTTCTAATGAATAAATCTATATGTCTAGATTCTTCTACAGTCATGCACACAAGAGGGTTTTCCATCCCCCTTTTCCAGCAAACATATATTCTACTCATTGTACCAGCTGCCATGGCACAGTGGTTAGTGCCTTGGATTTCGGACTGGAAGGTCACAGGTTCAATTCCCAGAAGAGTCAAAGGGATTTCGGACTCCGGCCGGCTCTTACCCAGAGTGAGTGTGCTGTGGGCTCAGTGGGAAGACTGGGACCACACAGTCGAACTTCATCCACTTTACGGATGCTAATTTGAGAGTGTTGCTCAAATTACCCGACCAACACTGCAGGTGTCTGTATCTCTCAGGCCCGGTTGATGCCGAGATATATTGACAGTACGCGTAGAATACAACCCTGTTAAGTAGTCTCAAAGCGGATGCACTTCCACAGCAGCATCATTACAATTCATCATCCTCATCACCATTGATTATCATGCAATAATAAAAATTGCCTCTGATCTGGCGTGTTGCTCTGGTCTCATGGTGACCTCAGATTTAGTTTCCCTATACAATTCAGTGCCCGTGTGCGTACGCACGCAGAACATCTTGCGCACACGTTAAATCCTGTTCCGCTTTTCGTAAGAGTAGGCCATCGTGTGCCGGTGGGAACAGATGACAATATTTACAAAACTGCATACACACGGGGACCGGATGAAAAAAAGCACATGATTGCTTATTCTGTTATCCTCGATATAAAAGAATAAATAAATAAATAAATAAATAAAATAAATAAATAAAGCCTTTGGGGTTGGGGTTTGCGGGGGATGGTCGTTGGAGGGAAGTTGTGGTGGTCGCCACCTCAGGTGAGTGACTCACTCAGTCTGGCTCCGCAACTAAGCTATTACTGTCGTTAGTAGGGGACTTAGTAGGTGGTGTCCTGCGTATGTTAGCTCAGAACAGGCACCACTGAACACCACCAAAGTGACCCAGCAGCAGTGCAGGGCCCCTCTGCCTGGTGGCCCCACAGCGGCCTAATATTGATGGGCTCCCTGTGGACTTCCGGCCCCGGGGATGAGACACAATGACTCTGGGTATGGCTGTGGCAGGGAGATTGAAATGAGCAGCATGGGAACAACAGGACAGGGACGACACAGAAGACAGGGCAGCAAAAAAACAAACAAAAAATATCCACTCCCTGTCATACAACTACTTAGTTTATGGTCTGAAAAAAAGAGGAATGACTATTATGTTTAAAGCTCAAATGTCATGGTGGACAAGATATCTGAATTTTCAGTAAGACTATTAAAAAAAGGGGGAAAAAAATCCAGATTGGACTAAAAGAATCTAACACCCATAGAAGTCAACGAGGCTGTAAACGCGAATGGGATCCACACATACATAAGTTACGGTGTCCATTTGCTATATGTTACATGGCTAGAACAAGACGGGTGATTCTTTACACTGCCGATTATTAAAACAAAACAAAACATTACTAAACATTTTTATACTTTACAGTTACAAATATTCACGTACCAGTTTCATTCTGGAATATTCCATATTGTTACACTTTGACAAAGTAAGGGAGAAAAAAAGTGTGTGGTACCCATTTCATGCATGAACACAAAACACGAATAAAGACACAGCCGAAGCAATATGAGCAAACATACACACACACACACACACACTTACACACACACACTCACATATCACAGCACTCAATCCATATACATTTGGGTTGAAATTTCATTGCACATTTGAAAAAGAGGTGTGTGGGAGGAAAAGCACAAGTGAGAGAGGAGCATATGAGAAGAACAATTCTGTGATTTGACCGTGTTGTTTCATTTTTGAGCGCGACATTTGTACGCACATAACCAAAAAATATCCAATGTTAAAAGAGAGAATGTGTTCCATGACCTGACAAAAACTCATATAGCAGACACCACATGGGAGTGTTTTTTCTTCTCAGAAATAATCTCAAAAACACCTGGACAAAATCAGGAGCATCACACCTTTACAGCATATTTTAAAAATGAAAGAAGTTGGAAAAATGACAGGATGAAATGCAACACTACAAATCGGTACTTTAGTACAGAATTTATACCTCGACTCCTTTCCTTGACCAATTCTCTGTATGAAAAGCTTAAAAATTTAACTCCTTATAAACCTCCATAAGTTTTGAAAAAACAGACTGGAAGATAATCTGAAATTTTGAGTGTAGTGAGTCTTATCTATTTATAAAGGATGATAATTGCATTCATAAGGTTCTGCATGCTGTTATTTTCCAATGTCTAATAAGGTCACTGATTAAAAATATTCCCCCCCAAAATGACAGCATAATCCATACATGCAACACACGCAGAACCCCTGTAACACTAGTTAACATGCGCTTAGGAAAATGACGGGTCAAATGGAAAACACATAAAAGCACTGTTTTGGAGAACAAATTTCCGCTCCCAAAACAGTTTTAAAACAAAATGCCACATGAGGAAAAAACTCAAACTTGATGCAGCTACTGGTAAAGCAGTAGTTTCAACCAAAAAAGGCCTCAGATGTTTAAAAGCACGATGTGTAATCCTTCAATGTTGGTCTAAGTTTCTTATATATTCCACATTAAACACACTTTTGGGGGCTTGCCATTCCTAGAGAAACTTGTATAAACAGTACATGTTGTGCAAGTCTCACTGACAAGCGTATAAAATTTACTAGAGAATATGGAACTGTAACTACATATAGCAATACTGACTAGTGCAAAACATCGGTACAGCATTCAAGCTAAGACTTGCCATGTTGCCTTCACTTCAAAGAACAACAAGAAGTTACCTATACCATTCCAACATACTGACACAAACTGTTTTCCAGAAAACTTGCTCTAAACTGAGGTATCATCTTCCAAGATCTCAATATATATGAACAAGAAAATAAACCTTATTTCATCATATTACAAATTACATTTTCTACTGAGCAGTACAAAAATTCTATATTTTACATTGGTCATCTTGGTGTTTTCATTCATTGACCAATTATTTTTTTAAATCTTGTGTCTTTGTTCTGTTATACTTTTGAATATTTCACCTTTTGGATGTTCTTTTCTGACTGTGAGTTTTCCAAAATCAATACCACTTTCTGCTGACCTTTTTATGTGTCAGCAATGCTCCTCATCTTTCTCAAACTGTGCAAACCCAAATGTAGCTTTCTACTTCTAAGCCGATTTAAACAAAAACACACACAATTTCCCAAAATCTAAGGCTCTTTCAACCAAAAAACATTCCAGGATACCTCAAACATGAATACAAGATGCTTAGAACCCCAGGAAACAGGAGAGAAAAAAAAAGTTTCTGAGTGTTCTTGAGCTACTACTTCTTCTTTCTTTAAAAAAAAAAAAAAAAGAAGTTTTCAAAAATAGCTTTTGATATTTCTCAACACTGTTTTTTTTTTTACCTCTATGTTTTGGTTTGTATGTAAAAAAATCCGATTTGTGCACAACCTTTCAGTAAATATCATTCAAGTTTTATCATTTTGTTAGCACCAAGTCAGTCACCACACTACTGAAGTCAAAACTGGTCATAGCATTCAGAAAATCAAACAGCAAATTATATTACTGACACTTTCTCTCTTCAACAGTTCATTTTTTTGTGTGTGTGACATGGTAGCGCAACAAACATACATGTATCCATTTCTTAAAATGTCAAACCTACTGCTATCATCTTTGTAAAAATGACTAAAACCACCCATACATTTCACAAGTGATACAAGAACAGTCAATAAATACATGTCTGAGTTTATTCGAGAAAATTTTGGGATGGCGAATCTGTTAAGTACTCTTCCAGCGTGGCAAACTCTGGCAAAGAAAGACAGTCTGGAAGTGTTTGTCCCAAGATTAAAAGGCAAAATGGATGTGTACACAATGAAAAAGTTTTTCCACGTGACCAAAACATGGAGGTGGTTCTGAAATAATCCAAGCACCACGCATTACAAAAAAATGAAACACACAAACACACAAGAAGACAGACAGAAAGAAAAAGAAAGAAAGAAAAGAAAAAAAAAAGGCAACCGGTCATGACAGCAACGACAAAAGTCATGCACCATCACAAAACCATCAGGCATCAAAAATGTCCCAAGGCAAAAACTGACAGGGAAAAAAAGTTTCAAAATCTGCCTCAGTTGAGGATTTATTTTTGATGTCAAACAACACACACACAAAGCATAGTTCAGGGATAGATTCTGGCAGGAGATTGTTTCTTTTTAACTTAAAAAAAAAAAACCAAAAAAACTTGACTTCCACAACACTGAATTTCTTTTTTGTTGTTAATTAAAAAACTCCAAAAAATTGAGACATAAACTGACAAAAAAAAACCCAAACCAAACCCCAAACCCTTCTGCCTAACCACAGTGGTTAACCAAAACCAGAAAGTCCCCTCTCCCTGTTTAGTCCAGCCTCTAGTCTACTTTATCAACATGAACCCTGGTTCAAGAAAATCCACCCCAAGTCTTTCACCTTACCGTAAGAAGACCACAGTCACCTTAACACATACCATCCTTCGTTTTGATACAGAGAATCTTCCAAATCTGGCAAAGGTGGTCACCCACAAAACCTAACCCTATCCCCTGCCGTCAGACAGATGCTTCCATGCTGAATGAAGTGACCACAACCCAAACCACAACGAACTTCAAAACGCTTTTCCACATCCATCTCCTCCGACAATGCACATGTATCCTCCCTTCCTCCTGTGTGTGTGTGTGATGCTGAATTCCTGAATGAAGCAATGAACGGTGCAGCAGCAGCAGCAGCAGCAGTACCTCCCTGTTCACTTCTGATCCCCATTGGTGGCGGGAATGGCGTTGATGTCGATGGTCAGGCAGTGGTCCAGTTTGCTGGCCAGGTCGGTGGGCATGGAGGCCTTCACCGAGTTGTAGGTGTCCTCGTACTTCTCCTTCACGTTTTGCACAAACTGCACCAACAGCTTCTGAGTGTCTGCAACAAGAAAGACAGTAAGTGTGTAAGTTTACATTTTGGATGCCTGAAATAACTGGAGAGAAGACAAAAAACATGGTCCAGACTCACTTTTTGATACATTCTTTTCATAGCGTTTCTGGGAACAAGAGAACTTGAAAAAAAATGTCTAACACAGAATTTCCAGAAAATGTGGGGATGCTATTTATACCCAGCATCCCCACAGGGGAAAAACCTGTTCAAGACCAGGGTTAAGAACACTGACAGAATACAGGAGGGAGGGGCGGTTAAACAGAAACCTGTGGCATTTTCAAGCAAACTATTTTGAAAGGACAAAAACAGTTTACTGAGATTCACCTATGGCTCCACTTCCAAGGAGGGATTTCCCTCAAAATGATCGAAGAGTTGCACCAACCCCCACCCCCATCCCCCACAACAAACCCTAAACAAAAAAAAAAGACATCCAACAAATCAGTACATAAATGAATAAATGACTACCTGGCTTGGCCTGTGGAGTTCCCAGAATGGAGGTGGCCACTTGCAGTATTGTGGGCAGCTGACTGATTACCTGACACATCAAAAAATGACACAGTTCATTAATACACGCTTGGCGGTTACTTATAGCCATTCAGAATACATCCTTCATAAAACCAGCAACAAAAAATTGTATATATACACAATCGTTCTTAGCCATTTTCTCCATCCAGGTCTTATTTCATAGCAAAACAATTAAAACAAACAAGCCTACTCTAAGATAATGCATTATCATCTGAATAAACAAAGAGCAAAACTGCCTGATTGGGTGCTGATGTGCAACTAATTTTGTTTTTATAAAAAAAAACTTGCTTTTTTTTCTCTTTCTTTTAACACTTCTACATCTTTACTTCTAACCACACTTCAATACTCAACTATATATTTCTAAATATTTACTACTTCCTACCACACGCAATACACTTCCGTAACTTTACTTCTGACCACACTTCAAAACACCTCTACATCTTTTACTTCTTATCACGCTGCTAAAACTTGCAGACTTAACAGCTAACACAGATACAATAAATTCCCCATAGTAATCGGTTCATAAGGGTGAGGGTCCTAGTTAGTACCTGAGCATTGTTTTCCTGGTACAGCTTGAGAAGACAGGTAAACACTGTGGTATTCTCCTCAAAATCCTCTTTCAGTGGCAAACACTGAATCACTGTGGGCACAATCTGAAACAACAAAGTTGATGAAATATACATATATAAAAACACACATGATTTTACATAAAATTTAATGAAAATGATTTCACAAAATCTGAAATAAATAAACATGTAAGATCCTCAAAACTCAAGTGTGTTTGAAAGTCTCGTTTCAGGGTTTATTCTGAAAAAGTGTTAAGTAGATCACGCCCTCCCCCCCCCCCCCCCCCCCCCCCGCTTTTCTGATTTCTGCCCAGCCAATTCCTTGACAGTGCCAAATTGATAACAATAAGAAACAGTGACATCCCAAACAGAACTACAGTACAATTCTTACAAATCCATATCCTTACATGCACATGATACGAAGTTGATCTCAGTTAAAAAATAATATATATATATAAAAAATAAACACAATCAACAAGAGACTGAACTTTCCCCCCCAACAATAATGTCTACAAGCAATTTTTGTGCAAATGTTATTTATGACAAAAACATGAGAAGTGCAAACTACATCGTCACTGAAAGCGAGTCAAATCTCTGTAAGCTCCTTCACAAATAATGAATTACAAGTGCCAACTAGAATCAACAGGAACTTTTTCACGACAAAATCAAGATTTTTTTTAAGGGACAAACATGAGAGACAATCTCACATGTTCAACAGAGAGAGATGAGAGAGAGAGAGAGAGAGAGAGAGAGAGAGAGAGAGAGAGAGAGAGAGAGATGAGAGAGAGAGAGAAGCGCGCGAAAGCGAGTGTGTGTGTGTGTGTGTGTGTGTGTGTGTGTGTGTGTGGTGTGTGTGTGTGTGTGAGTGACATGCTCAACAGTTTTGTTTGTGTGTTTATTTTATTTATTTATTTTATACCGAGGATAATGGAATCAAGCACAATGTATGTGTGTGTGTGTGTGTGTGTGTGTGTGTGTGTGTGTGTGTGTGTGTGTGTGCGTGCGTACATACGTGTGTGTGTGTGACATGCTCAACACTTTTGTGTGTGTTTGTGTGCTCGCACGTGTGTGTGTGTGACACACTTTAGTTCAACCTTTATGGAAGGTGAAACAGTCCCCAAGAAGTACAACCAAGCTTACATATTCCAGAGGGAGGTTTTCGCTGTTGACCCAGAGTATTCTGCAGATGGCAGCACACATGTTGTCCATCACACGTCCGTTCTCTTCCTTCGTCACCATCTCCAGCAACATCTTCAGAATGTCACCGTGACGACTGCAAAACCACACACTACAACACACACGCATCAGCCAGATATCAATTTTTTTATTTCATGCGTTAATCTGGCTTCTGATTACAACGCGCGCCTAAAATCTGTCAAGACCTTACACTGTAAACAAATATCACTGGAAGAAATATAATATTTACACCCACTATCAAGGAAAATTTCATTCAGCATCACAGGTGAAGGGAATGACTGCTACTGTTTGAACTCAGATGAGTATATTCCCCTATCAACCCGGTAACAAAAAGATCAAATTCTGTGTGAAACGCTTCTTTGCTGGAGCATCACATTAGGCTAATACCACAGACTTTGCAAAAGACTATACTTTCATGGACACCAAAATATTGATTTCAAAAGTCACACAAACTGTGCTTTGTGTTCCTCCCTTCCCCCCAAAGAAGTGTATAATACATACTGACTGAGACAATTTTATTTTGAAACAGTCTTGATGAAGACTGCAACTATCAACTGTCATACCAAGCTTCTAAAAAAATGTTTTAATGTATAATATATACTGACTGAGACAATTTTATTTTGAAACAGTCTTGATGAAGACTGCAACTATCAACTGTCATACCAAGCTTCTAAAAAAATGTTTTAATGTATAAATATATACTGACTGAGACAATTTTATTTGAAACAGTCTTGATGAAGACTGCAACTATCAACTGTCATACCAAGCTTCTAAAAAAAATTTTAATGTATAATATATACTGACTGAGACAATTTTATTTTGAAACAGTCTTGATGAAGACTGCAACTATCAACTGTCATACCAAGCTTCTAAAAAAATGTTTTAATGTATAATATAAACTGACTGAGACAATTTTATTTGAAACAGTCTTGATGAAGACTGCAACTATCAACTGTCATACCAAGCTTCTAAAAAAATGTTTTAATGTATAATATATACTGACTGAGACAATTTTATTTTGAAACAGTCTTGATGAAGACTGCAACTATCAACTGTCATACCAGGCTTTAAAATTTTTTTTTTTTTTTTAATAATACAGACTGACTGAGACTTTTATTTTGAAAGTCTTGATGAAGATTCCAACTATCATACCAGACTTTTTTTTTTTGCTTTAAAAAAAAAAAAAAAAATGTATTGACTGAGAATTTTATTTTGAAACAGACTTTTTGCAAACTGCAATTCTCATACCAGGCTTTAAATTTTTTAAAATTTTTATAATACATACTGACAGAGACAATTTTATTTCGAAACAGTCTTGATGAAGACTGCAACTATCAACTGTCGTACCAGGCTTTAAACAAATTTTTTCTTTATAATACATACTGACTGAGACTATTTTATTTTGAAACAGTCTTGTTGAAAACAATCAACTATCATACCAGGCTTTTTTTCTTTTTAACCCTTTGCTTGGCACAACGCCCCAAAGCGCCCGACCCTGTCCTTGGGCACAACGCCCCAAAGCGCCCGGCAACATGACCGTCACTTCAGAGCGATCATACATTCGAAATTCCCGCCAATCTCGCTTCAAATCTCGTGAATATAGAAGCCACAAGACTGCCCGCGAGACTTCCGCATGTTTATTACAAATGGCGACGATTGGAGTGAGTTTGTTGCAAGTTTTCGAGGAAAAAAATCGCAAATTTTTCCAAGATAGATGCTATCTTCGAACCCGACATGTACGATCGTTTTTACAGCTTCCATGCCAAAAATATGACGCTGTGAGATGTGTATCTAGGCTCAAATATCGATGTAATCGATCCTAGTAGTGTGTGCACTTCTGAGTTTGTTGACTGAAGTGAGAGAGATGACTTTGACTACGGCGAAGTTCGAGACGAAAATCGATCGTCAAATCTAACACGGCCGATATGCGTTTGAATTCTACTCTTAGATTTGGGGAAATTATCGTGGATTTCAAGTTCGGCAATGGTTCAGAACTTGATATATTTTGTTATTTGGTTGCTATTCGGGATTTTGATACGGTAGCGGCTCAAACTTAAACGTTAAGCTGATCGCGATCATCGGTAAACAAAAATGGCGATTGTCGGAATGTTCGATGTGTTCGTGCACCATTTATCAAAAAAACTATAAAACCAACAGTAGGTTGAAAATATCTTTTCTATAATTGTTTCTTAATGTTTTAGTTTTTATTTAATCAAAATCCATGCACGCATTCTAAAGTTATTGCAACACTAACTGTAACACACACAAACCAATCAATGACTTTGTGTGTTTATGCATTATAATTCTAAAAGAAAATAAAAATAATGACAAAAATTGGGTATTAGCAATTTCTTTATTCATTTCTGCATCTTGCTGTTTTTATTTCATCAAAATCCACCTGACCATTGTAGAGTTATTGCATGTTAAATACATACACCCACTCACAAGCCATCCACCTCCATTTTCTCTGCCCGGCAGGAAGGTGACAAATGATTTTGCTGTGCCAAGCAAAGGGTTAAAATAATACACACTGACTGAGACAATTCTATTTCGAAACAAGTCTTGATAAAAACTATCAACCATCACACCACCAGGCTCGTCTCACACACACAAAACAAAACCAGAATCTCCAGTACTCACGCTTTCATGGGTCTCCTCCGTTGGCGGCCAGCATCCCCAGGGCAAAGACGGCATTGCTGCGCACCTCATCGTCCTCCTCTCTTTCACCATGCGCAGAAACACAGGGAACAGCGTGTCCACAAACTTCACCGTCGTCTCCCCTATCGACTCGATCACTTCAGCCAACGTGCCCACTGCGAAAGACTTCTCTGCCGTGGAGCTGGTTTCCTTCTGCACACACACACGCACAAAATCAAGCCCTGCATGATAGTACTCACTGGAGTTAAGTGTTACATACAGAGTATACACAGTCCTTTGGATGAGACTGTAAACCGAGGCCCAGTGTGCGAACGCACGTAGAACATCTTGCACACACGTTATATCCTGTTCCCCTTTTCGTAAGAGTAGGCCATTGCGTGCCGGTGGGAACAGATGACGTTTACAAAAATGCATACACATGGGGACTGGATGTAAAAAAAAAAAAAAGCATATGCTCGATATACAAGAATAAATAAATAAATAACACATATCAGGGTCTCTACATTTACACAATTCATGTGGTGCTGCTTTCTTAAATGAACACACACAAAACTAAACAAAATCCTGCATGTTAGTTCCCATGGGAATTCAGTGTGTAATATGTCGATGTCTTCACTTTATTCACGTTGGTGTGTGCAGATAGCTTCGTAATATTTGATCAACAAACACACAGCCCACATTTTGATTGATGAAAAACCCAAATTAAATGTCACAACCAAACAAAAATATGACCAATGCTTTCAAGACAACCAATATTTTTTATACAATTGAAATAAACATATTTCTCTCATTTTATATTTAATCTTTTTTTTAAAATTGTGGAGTTGCTGTCATAACCAGAGTTTTTTCTTTTTTAAAGTATGTCATATGGCAGTGTTGTATGAAAAACATGAACAAAGAAACACAAAACTCAAAAATGATGATCAAAGTCATTCTCGGCTGGTGTGTTTTCTACCTTGCTTCATACTGCTTTATCAGCAAAGCCCCCCACCCACCACATGATTTAAAACACCCACAGACAACCGTAACATTTTTGCCACATCAGCCAAGCAACTTCACAACCAACATAGCACTCCAGACACCCAATACAGCATCTATCTATCCCTTAGTCTGGTGACCTTGGGGGCACCCATGAACACTTGACAACCAGTTCCCTCCATTTCTCTCTCCGTTCTACCTTTCTCAAAGTTTTGTTGAGTTCTAGGCCTGTCCATTCGCTGATGTTGTCCTCCCATCTCTTCCTTGGTCTGCCTCTTTTTTCTTCCTCCTTGGACAGTGCCTTGCAGTATTGTTTTTGCAAGTCCTTCTGATCTTGTGACATGCCCATACCATTTAAGTTTACACTTCTTTACAATTGATTGAAGGTTTTCATAAGGACCTATGGTTTGCTGGATTCTGTTATGCACTTCTACATTGCTTATGTGGTCTCTGTAGGAGATGCCAAGGAGTCTTCAGAAGAATTCAGCATGCTCTACTCAAAATAAACAAAATCAAGCAATCTATCTATCCCTTTGTCTGGTGACCGTGGGAGCACCTCTGAAAACTTGACAACCAGTTCCCTCCATTCCTCTCTCTGTTTTGCCTTTCTCAAAATTTTGTCGAGTTCTAGGCCCAAGATCAAGCTCAAGGAAAGCCAAGACTCGGACAAACTCACCAATCGTTTGAGGAGGTCTGTGAGGAAGGAGGCGAAGAAGGGGGAGAAGGTGGGTCCCCCCATCAGCCTGGCCATGACAGGCAGCACGTCCCCCGCAGACTCGATCAGCATCCCGTCATACTCCGCCTGCTGCTCGTCCTCATCCTCCTCATCGTCCTGACACGCCACCTGCACAGAGAGAAAAAAGAAACATGACAGAATTCTTGTGATTAGTGGGTGGGAGTGGGTGGGTGGGAGAGAGTGAGGGAGCGGGTGGGAGAGAGTGAGGGAGTGACCTGCACAGAGAAAAAGAAACAGACAGGGTGATAGAATTCTTGGGATTAGTTTTTGTGAGTGGGTGGGTGGGAGAGAGTGAGGGAGTGACCTGCACAGAGAAAAAGAAACAGACAGGGTGATAGAATTCTTGGGATTAGTTTTTGTGAGTGGGTGGGTGGGAGAGAGTGAGGGAGTGGCCTGCAGAGAGAAAAAGAAAAACAGACAGGGTGATAGAATTCTTGTGATTAGTTTTTGTGAGTGGGTGGGTGGGAGAGAGTGAGGGAGTGGCCTGCAGAGAGAAAAAGAAAAACAGACAGGGTGATAGAATTCTTGTGATTAGTTTTTGTGAGTGGGTGGGTGGGAGAGAGTGAGGGAGTGGCCTGCAGAGAGAAAAAGAAAAACAGACAGGGTGATAGAATTCTTGGGATTAGTTTTTGTGAGTGGGTGGGTGGGAGAGAGTGAGGGATTGACCTGCACAGAGAAAAAAGAAACAGAATTCTTGTGATCAGTTTTTGTGAGTGGGTTGGTGGGAGAGAGTGACCTGCACAGAGAAAAAGAAACAAGGTGATAGAATTCTTGGGATTATTGTGAGTGGGTGGGTGGGAGAGAGTGAGGGCGTGACCTGCAGAGGGAAAAAGAAACAGACAAGGTGATAGAACTCTTGTGATTATTGTGAGTAGGTGGGTGGGAGAGAGTGAGGAAGTGGGTGCCAGAAAAATATTCACCGCAGTTGGGCGTTTTGTTTTTTAGTAACAGCTCCTCCACAGCTGTCAGTTCCCCCCCACTTTCAGCTGCTATCAATCCCATCCCAGCTGCTGCTAATTACAGCAGAAAACTGACCGTACTTGGACTTGGTCAAAAGGAAAGGGAACAATTCTAGCACTGGGCCCTGTGGACCCTTGACATGAGTTATGCTGGATTAGCGCACTGGGCCTCACAAGGAGTTATTTATTTTAGTTTATTTATTCTTTTACATTGAGAACGACCAAATACGAGTCATGGAGGACATGAAGTGAATTCATCATCTTGCCAGCAGGTTGGCAGGTGGCAGTGGGTGTTTACCTTGTGTGTGAAGATGTCCTTCATGGTGTGGAGGATGAGGTCAGTGGTGCTGGTGACCTGCAGCACGGCCACCCCCAGCTTCAGTAGCAGCTCGTGCAGGGCGTCCACCGCCCCCATCACCACCGTGCGGTCAGGGTCCTGCTTAGCCACCTCCAGCAGCTTGGGAACCACCGTGCACAGCATCGTCTTCAGCGCTGCACAGCATGGGGCAATAGCAACGTATAGTTATGTACAAGGTAAAGGTGTGCCGTAGCCTAACGACATATAGTTACATCAAAGGTAAAGGTGTCCCATAACCTATGTGGTCGTAGGGGAGCGAGGCATCAGAGACCTCAGCTTCTCTAGGGGCCAGCATATTGAGGGCAGCGCCCATCTCATTTACAGCTGGGTGGACTGTACTTGAGCCAAGGCGTGCAAACGGTCACGCATCCAATTGGTAACCACGTTTGATGCTGCTTAACCTTAGCTTGGGGAAAGCGAGTGCTCTGACCACTGAGCTATCCTGCCTCCCATAATATTCATATATATAAAAGTCTGGTTGTTATATATAAAACTCCAGTTGTTACAAGTGCAAGACAGATGTTTCTAGTTATTTCCTATGTTTCTTTTTAGTCCCCCCCCTCCTCCCAAAACCAATGTTTTTAAAGTGAGTGCTCCAATGGTTTCAACCCATGCACTAAACACAACAGGATTGTTCAGCATAAGCCTTTCCATACAGCATTCTGCCTATGCTGTGAACTGATCAGATGGGGGAACGCATTTTGCAGACCCAACAGTGTATCAGTCTAATGCTGTACCCAGGGAAGGAAGGATATCTTGGGGGGTCTTCCACACTAAACACTAGATCTTTCTTGTTCAGAGCCTGGACTGTCCACTCCCCCTGCCTCTTTTGACACAGACCTTGCCACAAAGAGGAGCCCTCAAGGTTAAGTCATGGTTGGTTCGATCCTTCAAGAGAAATAACACTCCTGTCCTAAACACCCTACGTCAGTACTGACTCCCTGCCGTGGTGAAGAACATTTTGCCCCTGTGTGATTTTTCCTTCAGCTGACAGGTGAGACAGTAGCTGGATGAGTGCAATCCCCCTGTACCATGAAAATCCTATGTGGGCTTGAAAACCAGCATTATGTACTGACCGCAGCGTGTCACTGTCAGGTACAACTTAGAGAATTATCTGGTCCCTTTGCCAGGAGTTCAATGATCAAGAATACACCTCACTTTGTTGACCTTCAACAGTCATCAAAGGTTTTAGATTTTCGTTAAGACAACAATCAGACTGAAGAACAGAGCAACGGCCATGGCAAAAAACAGACATTCTTGAATGCAATAACTAAACTCCAGCCAAAGAAAAAAAAAAAAAGATAAAACCCCCCGCAAAAAACCCAACCCAACCAAATGAACAAAACAAAACTAAGACTCCGGCTGACCATTTTCCGCATCGCCCCTAGGTGTGTTGGAGCAGGTTTCGTGAAAAAAAAAGATAAAAAGATAACACCCCCCCCCCCCCCAAAAAAAACAAGACCCAACCAAATGAACAAAACAAAACACTACTGCAGCTGACCATTTTCCGCGTCACCCCCAGGGGTGTTGGAGCAGGTTTCATGGACGCAGAAGCACAGCTGCCCCAGTGTGGCCAGAGCCGCTTTCTTGATGCCTATGGCGGGGTAATCCGCCAACTCCAGCACCTCGGCATAGATGGTCTCCAGGTAGGGCAGGAAGGCAGATCTGACCACAAGGACCACACACACATATGCACACGCACGCACACGCGCACACACTTATTTATACCAAGGTTGCACAGCCAAGACATCATTTTTTTAAAAAGTAAAACACCCAACTAACCTTCTTTCCTTTCCATCTACAGTTTTGAAAAGGTTTCATACTTCAAATTAAAAACTCTGTGGAAGATTCTGAATTACAAAAATACACTTTCACTTTTTTCCCCCTTGAGAGATATTTCGATTGTTTGGTCAACTTCACCTGTCAATAACTGTATTACTATTGATATACATGCAATAATGAGCATAAAAGATAACAATCCTCCACCCCCACAAAGTACGAGCAAACAAAACCACATAAAAACACCCCCCCCCCCCCTCCCCCAACACTGCTTATGAAAAAAATGCCCACTTATCAAATCTGTACCCCCCCCCCCCCCCTCCTCCTATACAGATAAAGAACCAGAGACCGGGCGAAAAAGCAGAAATGAGAGAGAGTAACATAAAAGAGGGTGTAACAGAAAAGATTACATACAGAAAGATTCCTTGCCATTTCCAAGAAGGAACTTGCAAATGTTGCTTAAAAACATATAGATCTGCTAACTAAAGCACAATTACGAAACTATCCAAGTCTGCCCCATCCAATTGTAATCGGACTTGCAGCGCTATTCCAAGGCCAGCATGGCAAAAGGCACTACAGCATCATTTGCAGTCTGTCGAACAGATCAGTGTGTGTGTGTGTGTGTGTGTGTGTGTGTGTGTGTGTGTGTGTGTGTGTGTGTGTGTGTGTGTGTGTGTGTGTGTTGTGTGTGTGTGCGTGCGAGTATATATGTATGTATGTATGTATATATACATATGTGTGGCAAAGGGCGTTTGGTGGGCTAGCTAGCTTTCGACCTACACAACAACAACAAAAACTGCTTACGTGGTGTTCTGTGCCAGTTCTCCCAGGGCAACACAGGCGTCCTCCTTCTCCTCTAGGTAGGCGTTCTCCACACTGATGCTGCAATCAATCCTACCATTTCACACCACGGGTCACAAATCTGACTCTTCAAACATTTCTAATTCAAAGGAGCCAAACATCAGGCTTCTCAAAGGAGCCAAACATCAGGCTTCTCAAAGGAGCCAAACATCAGGCTTCTCAAAGGAGCCAAACACCAGGCTTCAAAGGAGCCAAAGATCAGGCTTCAAAGGAGCCAAAGATCAGGCTTCAAAGGAGCAATACATCAGGCTTCTCAAAGGAGCCAAACACCAGGCTTCAAAGGAGCAATACATCAGGCTTCAAAGGAGCCAAAGATCAGGCTTCAAAGGAGCAATACATCAGGCTTCTCAAAGGAGCCAAAGATCAGGCTTCTCAAAGGAGCCAAACATCAGGCTTCAAAGGAGCCAAACATCAGGCTTCAAAGGAGCAATACATCAGGCTTCAAAGGAGCAATACATCAGGCTTCTCAAAGGAGCCAAACATCAGGCTTCAAAGGAGCCAAACATCAGGCTTCAAAGGAGCAATACATCAGGTTTGTCAAAGGAGCCAAACATCAGGCTTCAAAGGAGCCAAACATCAGGCTTCAAAGGAGCAATACATCAGGTTTGTCAAAGGAGCCAAACATCAGGCTTCAAAGGAGCCAAACATCAGGCTTCAAAGGAGCAATACATCAGGCTTCTCAAAGGAGCCAAATATCAGGCTTCAAAGGAGCCAAACATCAGGCTTCAAAGGAGCCAAACACCAGGCTTCAAAGGAGCCAAACATCAAGCCCGAACTAACTGTTACATAAATTGCACAATATCTGTTGAAAGAAAAAAAAAAAAAAAGAACAATATCATTCAAAGTAAAAAATATTGATCATGAACTTCTGCGAAGGGATAGCAGAAGTACAAAATGCTCCAAACTTTGTGTTCATTATTTACTTGTTCCTTCCTTCATGCTTTTATTTATCTTCTCAATATTTACTTATTCATTTCATTCATGCATTGATTTATCATCTAATTGTAGGTGGGGGGCATTTCTAAATACACTCACTTATCATTGTAAACAGTAAGGGTGAAAACACACGCACAAGCAAAAATGCAATTACTAGGAATAGAACAATGCAGTACACAAAGCACGCACACTATACACAAGATGGTGAGTCTTGTGCTGAACATACACTGAAGACAGGTACACTTTTATTTTTATTTAATTATTTATTCTTTTATATTGAGGATAATGGAATAAGCACCCATGTGCTTTTTTTCCACCCAGTCCCCGTGTGCATGCAGTTTTGTAAATATTATCATTTGTACACCAGGAGACATGTGACCCAGAGAATCCATCCTTACCCTTCCAGCTTCATGACATCGCTGTCCTCTTCCCCGTCACTGTCCTGGATGTCGTCTTCTTCATCTAACGCTTCTTCGTTGAAGATGGCCACCGGCTCTGCGTCTTCTTTGTAGTGGGCCTGGACATGGACAATGTGTAAACCATTCACTTAAAAAAAAATTTTAATCAAAATTTTTTTTAGCTTACAAACATGAAGAATGTGTTGGTCATGACCATCTTTGTAGTACGCCTGGACAATGACAATGTGTAAACCATTAACTTTTTATTTTCATTATTATTTTTATTTATTATTATTATTTTAATTTGTTTTTTTAGCTTATTAATTAACATGAATACTGTATTGATCATGACCATCTTTCCCAGTGAGCTTTGAAATGGAAATCAAGTGTGAATCACCAAGTCTTGACTGTAGTGATCCACCCAATGTCAAGAATGTGTTGATCATACACTACCTTCCTTTTAGTAACACTGGACATGAAAAATGTTGTATTGTTAGGTATGTTAGGGAGCCTCTACAAATGTAATGTATGTGTCAATAAGAAACTTATCTTTATTCCTAATGACCATGAAAAATCAGAAACATCAGCTCTGTCTTTCAAAAAACGAAGCCCATAAGTGTAAACTATATAATTAATTTAACCTTTTTGTGCCTATAACTGTTCAGTCCTTTTTCTTTTCAGACAGACCTATATTCTGAGCAAAGAATTGACAAGAACTGAAAACTTTCGGACGAAACTCCTGCCATACACTGCGTATACTACTTGCTGACCAGCCCACAGCAGACTTCTTCCAAACATGTACATCATCAGCACAGAACCAAGATAATTTTCTTCCTTCAATATAAGTTCACCTAAACGCGAACACGCATTAAAAAAAACAAACAAGAAAAACGAAGACGATGCTCAGTTACAACAAAACTGTGTTAACAGATAGAAAGAATGTCCCCCCCCCCCCAAGCAAAACCAAAAACTTTTAAACCCCAACCAAAACACAATCCCCCCCCCCCCCCCCGAAAAAAACCCCACCCACCCAAAAACAAAAAAAACCACCCAAACCAAAACCCAACACCACCAGACGAACAAACCAAAAAAAAACCCCAACCAAACAAAAAAACACCCCAAAAAAGTGGCAAGACAAGATCTATAATGAGTACAAAGCTGCAACTCACAGTGACCCCCTCTGTGGACTTGAGGCTGAGCAGTAGATAGTGGACGATTCTTTCCATGTAAGGCTTCAGGTCCTGCATCAGTAAGCTGGAGAGAGCGGCAAACAGGCCATACCTGCACCAACAACAACACCAAGCAACTTTGCCTTAGTTCATTCCTCAGTCAGTGTGAACCATCAGCAGTGAGGCAAACACCACTGTTGTTAGGCAAGAACAGTAATCGCCAGTTTGATGGAAAGGGAGTACAAAACAAACACACATACACACGCACACACGCACACAAACATACACACACATGCAGAACATCTTGCGTACACGTTAAATCCTGTTCCGCTTTTCGTAAGAGTAGGACATCATGTGCCGGTGGGAACAGATGACATTTACAAAACTGCACAAACACAGGGACTGGATGTAAAAAAAGCACAAGAGTGCTTATTCCATTATCCTCGATATAAAAGAATAAATGAAAAATTAAAAAAATAAAAATAAACACACACACACACACCACATGCGGGAACCAGATAAAATGAGTTTTAAGTTTTTCTACGGCATCCATACAATGAATCTCTTGTTTCTAGTTCCACCAACAACCTCCCACCCCACCCACCCCCAAAAAAAAACCCAGTATCAACAAGACACTTACACACATCTGCGAAGGTCAGGATCGTTGGCACTCTCCAGCAATCCCAAGCCCAGCTGGACGCACTCGGTGGCCAAAGGCATGAAGGTTTCCTTGCCCACGCTGCGAGCCAGGACTCCAAGGGTATCTGAATGGAGTACAGCAGCTACAGGTAGGCCACCCCGCAAATTCACACTCAGCATGTTAGAAAGGCCATACACACTCAATGCAAAATAGGATACAGATTTTTTTTTCCCAAGGGGTTAGAATATAACTACTTTCTGAAGCCAGCCAACAACGAAAAATATATGTAAATAATAAAACACCTTTCAGGATTAAAAAAAAACAACAACCCACCAAATGAAATAAACATTTCCAAACTTTAGCCCTGCCTATCTGAAGCTCAAGAATGTTTTTTAAGCATTTACAAACTCTAGCCCTGCTCAAGAACGATTGCACATCAACCCTATATTTATATAGATTTAATAAGCATTTACAAACTCTAGCCCTGCCTATCTGAAGCTCAGAACTTTTTCATATCAACCCTTTACTTATTTAGATTTTGCAAAGTTTGATCCCACCACTCTCCACAGCTTTTCTGCAGACCCGTACTAAAATTCATCATGTTTCATGAATGTGCTTAGAATCTGTCATTATAAAAAACACAGTTTGGTTCACAGAATTGTTTGGGTTTTTTTAAAGAAAATTATGGAACCAACCATAACTGAAATTATCTGTAACTATAATGTACACATGTTCTCTTTTAAAAACTTTCATTATACGAAAAAAATCAACCCGACAGGCTTCAAAATCCTCTAGCAAATTAATTTTCAATCATAAAAGCCACTTCTTCATAAAAGAGGTTGAAGGGAAAAAAGAGAGTGCTCATGTATAAGACTTGGGAGATGGACAAAAATGACAGTAAAAACACACTGTCTCCCGAATTATTATTAACAGGCACTCACCAATGGCTGTCACTTGCAGTTTTTTGGTGTCTTCGTCAGTAGCCGGCATAAGGTAGCCGCGGAAGAGTCCAATGATCTCTTGGAAATATGGAGTCATGCCTTCACAAGCGGCTGTAGCTGCACATCAAACAAAGACATCCACAGTTCAAGCCATTTTTGAAACTTTACACTTTTGTATTGAAAAAAAAAGAAGAAAATCAAATAACCCCCCACCCCCCCAAAAACAAAGAGAACACAAGCACACAACTATCCCTCCCAGCCCAAAACATCAGTTATTCTGAGTGTGTGTGTGTGTGTGTGTGTGTGTGTGTGTGTGAGTATGTGTGTGTGTGTGTGTGTGTGTGTGTGTGTGTGTGTGTGTGTGTGTGTGTGTGTGTGTGTGTGTGTGAGTGTGCATGTGCGCGCGCATGTGCATGCGATCAAGTGTGTGCGTGTATGCACGAGTGCACGCACAATCTGTGCACGTGTGTAGACTCCACAGCCAAATTCTTTATATTCACACCAATGAGTTTTAGAAAAAAAAGAAGAAAAAAAAAAGATTAAACAAACCTGCTGCTCCAATAGCACTGATGGCCAGTTCTCGTGGCCGTACCTCTGTGGACGTCTTCAGCACAGACAGCAGGTGGTTCATCAGCTCTGGCAGGTAGGGCATGATCTCCTGACCTGCATCACCATTACCTTACATCACGTCCGTATTAGTCAGCAAGGTTTTCAACATCACACCAATCACCACTACACTGATGTACATATCCATCAGCAAGGTTTTCAACATCACACCAATCATCATTACACGTATTTATCAATCAGCAAGGTTTTCAACATCACACCAATCACCATTACACTGACGTATCAATCAGCAAGGTTTTCAACATCACACCAATCACCATTACACTGACGTATGTATCAATCAGCAAGGTTTACATCACACCAATCACCATTACACTGACGTATGTATCAATCAGCAAGGTTTTCAACATCACACCAATCATCATTACACGTATTTATCAATCAGCAAGGTTTTCAACATCACACCAATCACCATTACACTGACGTATCAATCAGCAAGGTTTTCAACATCACACCAATCACCACTACACTGATGTACATATCCATCAGCAAGGTTTTCAACATCACACCAATCATCATTACACTGACGTATGTATCAATCAGCAAGGTTTTCAGCATCACACCAATCACCATTACACTGACGTATGTATCAATCAGCAAGGTTTACATCACACCAATCACCATTACACTGACGTATCAATCAGCAAGGTTTACATCACACCAATCACCATTACACTGACGTATGTATCAATCAGCAAGGTTTACATCACACCAATCACCATTACACTGACGTATGTATCCATCAGCAAGGTTTTCAACATCACATCAATCACCATTACACTGACGTATGTATCAATCAGCAAGGTTTTCAACATCACATCAATCACCATTACACTGACGTATGTATCAATCAGCAAGGTTTTCAACATCACATCAATCACCATTACACTGACGTATGTATCAATCAGCAAGGTTTTCAACATCACACCAATCACCATTACACTGACGTATGTATCAATCAGCAAGGTTTTCAACATCACATCAATCACCATTACACTGACGTATGTATCAATCAGCAAGGTTTTCAACATCACATCAATCACCATTACACTGACGTATGTATCAATCAGCAAGGTTTTCAACATCACATCAATCACCATTACACTGACGTATGTATCAATCAGCAAGGTTTTCAACATCACACCAATCACCATTACACTGACGTATGTATCAATCAGCAAGGTTTTCAACATCACATCAATCACCATTACACTGACGTATGTATCAATCAGCAAGGTTTTCAACATCACACCAATCACCATTACACTGACGTATGTATCAATCAGCAAGGTTTTCAACATCACACCAATGACCATTACACTGACGTATGTATCAATCAGCAAGGTTTTCAACATCACACCAATCACCATTACACTGACATATCAATCAGCAAGGTTTACATCACACCAATGACCATTACACTGACATATCAATCAGCAAGGTTTACAACATCACACCAATCACCATTACACTGACGTATCAATCAGCAAGGCGCTGGCAGTTACATACTTATAATAAACATACATGTATAAGACGCAAGCCAGTTTCTTCTGAAAACTCACCCAGATTCTCGATGAAAGTTTCCAAGGCGTAATAACTTTTTGTCAGACCCCGGGGGTTCTTGTGAGCTTCTTGGGTAGCCTTGCCCAAGTATTGGAACAGAAGAGGAAGCAGCTCTGAAGCAAACTTGGTGATGTCCGGCTGTGTACAAAAAGGGGAAAAAAAAAAAAACGGAGGGGAGAAGGGATATGTAAAAGTGAAATTGGTTCTTTCCATTTTTAAAAAAAAATCCTAAGAACATTTGCTTGTGACATCAAAACCAAAACATTTTAAGAAATGATCATGCATACAGCTTGCGACAGTGTCACAATACAGACAGGCCTGTGAGTCAAACCTGTAACAGGTGTGTAACATGAGTAAGAGCGAAGCATTACCCCCTCTTGTTCCGAGTCATTAAGTCTTGCACTCACAAACAATACCAATATATGACATTCTTGTATTTCCTGCCATGAAAACATGTGGACACAAAAAAAAAGAAAGGAAAGAAAGAAAAAAGAAAAGAAAAAAAAGAAAGAAAGAAAAAAGAGAAAAGAAAGAAAGAAAACAGAGAAAAGAAAGAGAGACAGAAAGACAGAGACAGAAAGAGAGAAAGAGAGAAAGAGAGAAAGAAAGACAGAACGGAAAAAGAATGGCAGTAAAAAAACAACAACACCCTCCCTACCTGTAAATGTTCGGAAAACTGTCCCAGAGCAAAGAGCGCAGAATTACGCACAACAGGTTCGGCATCGTTCAGCCCTTGACACACCCTGTGCAGCATCACTTTGATCAGTCTGCCCACACAAACACAACACACATCAGCCACCATGTCCAACTAAACACCACCCTGCATGCAGTTTTCATTCATAAAACAAGGCAATCTCTGTCACTACAAATACTAATTAGCAATCCATTCATTCATCTATGATTCTTAGTCCGATTTTGTCCTCAACTTACACATCAGTGGATAAATTAGAAAATTACCTGACTTTTATTTATCTATTGATTTATTTTATTTATTTATTCTTTTATTTTGTGGATAATGGATAAACACTCTTGTGCTTTTTACATCCAGTCCCCATGTGTTTGCCGTTTTGTGAATTTGTCATCCATTCCCACCAGCACACAATGGCCTACTCTTCCAAAAAGCAGAATGGGTTTTAACATGTGCGCCAGATGTTTGGCATGCGTTCGCACACAAGACCTCAGTTTAAAGTCTCACCCGAAGGGCTTTTGGGGGGGATTGGAGTCGGCACTGATGTTAACTCCAGAGGAAAAATCCTCTTGAACGAGATTCAAACCTGGGTCAGAAGATCACAAGTACATCACTCTGACCACAAGGCTATCCCATCCCCCCTTTCATGCCAAGAGTGGCAAACATAGGTATCGATGTTCTTGTTTATACTGGCTGTGTAGAATTCACTGTGACCTCAACAACCCTTGTCACACTTTTGTACTTTTCTCTTTCTGTCTCATCCCTGAAACTGATTGATGTCTTTCAAACATCTCCAGAAATGTGTCTGTCTTGTTCTGTCTGTTCTTTCTACTTTTCAGCATAATGTACAGCAAAGACTTTTACACATCCACCTGCTAGCCCTACCGCAGAAGAGCTGTGTAAACAACAGAAGTACACAGGTTAAAATCACACCCACACTCCATGTGACAAGTATGTGGGGGGCACACACACACACACACACACACACACACACACACACACACACACACACACACACACACACACACCACACACACACAATCTCATGTGACAGGTATGTGAGTGGGACACACACACACACACATGTGATGAATATCCCATGTGATGCATATGGCAGTAGGGCACTCACACTCACACACACACCCCCTACCCACCTACACAAACACACCCACACTCACGCACGCACGCACACACACACCCACACACACCACACCACACACACATTAAAACAGACTGCTCACTTGTTCATGACGTAGTCAGCACACCCTTCCACCACTACAGCCATGGACAGATACCCTGCACGGCGCTCGTTGGCCTTGTCACTGCTCAAGCATTTATCCACCATCGGCATCTGGTGTGCCACAGCACACAGAGAGAAAAAATAAAATAAAAATACAATTTCCAATTGTGTATTGCATTATATTTTAATTTAGGTCACATAAGATTTTTCTGTGAGAAAAGATCAGATTAAACACTACAAGTGTAATCCATGTTGATGCTCTGGCCCTGATGCACTCTCCCCATGGAAAACAGTGAATTTCACACAGAGAAATTCCTCTGAAGTTGGAGTATGGCTGCCTATGATGGCAAGGTACTTGAAACAGTCATACATGCAAACTTCTCATTCAGAGTGCAATTTCAATCTCACACTCCCAGGAGGAATGAGTGTGTGGAGATTCTGGGTGACCCCCAGAGTGTTCAGCTGGGAAAAAAACAACAGAGGGAAATCCACTGTGAATGAGAGTGGTACACAACACAATGTCAACGTTGAATGAAAAATGGAAATCAATACTGATGCACACCCTGAACAATTAAAGCTCTCCAAGTGGCACATGCAAACAGTTAATCATGAAGGAAAAGACATGAATGGAAAAACTATTTCCACCCAAAAAAATGTTTTGCTTCCAGCCGGTCTTTTGAAAAACAGATGAACTTGACCATTGCATGCCAAAAGCACACAGAATCCTTTGTTCATAAGCATATATTGCCCATCTCATCCTGGGGCCTACCAGGGATTGAATGTTCAGAAAGCAGCATGAACAATGATAAGGATACTTGTATTTGGAGGAGGGGGAGCCGGGAGAGGGGGCACAGTGTTGATTCTAGGATTTCAAAAAAGGGGGCCCAAGGGCCCCCTGAAATGAAAAAAAGGGGGCATTTGCCCCCTCCCCCCTTTTCTCTTCATAAAAAAGGGGACAAGTATTTGCTCATAATACCGTTAGTACTCTGATTTCTGCTATTTTTCAAGAACGAGAAACAAAACAAACAGGATGGTATGTAGGCAGACAGGATTTAATATACACCTTATGTAATGCAGCTGGTCTGTAAAATGATTTTCTTACACAGGAAAGACAGAGAGAGAGAGAGAGAGAGGGGGGGGGGGGGGGGGGGGGGGGGGGGGGGGGGGGGGGGGGGGGGGGGGGGGGGGGGGGGGGGGGGGGGGGGGGGGGGGGGGGGGGGGGGGGGGGGGGGGGGGGGGGGGGGGGGGGGGGAGGTGGGGGGGAGGGGGGGGGGGGGGGAGAGAGAAAGGGTGGGGAAGATTGTGGTACATTCAGATGTAGAGGGATACATACTACATAGATACAGAAGAGATGCATTATTTATTCAAGAGAGAGAGAGAGAGAGAGAGGGGGGGGGGGGGCAGGGAAGGAGAGAGAGAGAGAGAGAACACTGAACACTGAACATTTTTATTGTACTTCGGCCTTGGGCCACAATACAAGTGAAAGGGGCGATGGGGAGTGTAATAAGTAAATGAAAAAACTTCAGTCAATTGACTAGAAATACAACACATTGAAATACATAACATACAACGAGGAGCCTCATCGTTTACATCCTCCTCACACAATCATGACTTAAATAATCATCATTATCGGAGATTCAATCCAAACATTCATCCATATTATCTTCATCACCATCAGCATCATTGTTTATGCATCATGCTAACATTCATGCGAGCTGTCGCTGTAGTCTAGTGGTCAGGGCGCCGGACTCGCAATCCAAAGGTTGCGGGTTCGATCCC
Organism: Stramonita haemastoma; assembly: GCA_030674155.1. Taxonomy (NCBI): domain Eukaryota; kingdom Metazoa; phylum Mollusca; class Gastropoda; order Neogastropoda; family Muricidae; genus Stramonita; species Stramonita haemastoma. The sequence continues at coordinate 20,885,641 of CM060325.1, read as the reverse complement.
AGCCCTCGGCCACGGCGCTGCGCCCCCGAAAAAGGCACCCCTGCAATCGACTGGCGTCCCACCCAGGGGGAGCCCACGACTCTCAGTCGCCCATCGCCACAGAACCGGGACAAGCACCGTCCCGATGAGGCCAAGGCTCGGGACAGAACATTCATGGAGTAAAATATCGTTCACTTCTCAAATGTACATCATTATAGACATAATACTATTAATACTATTAATACGCTGCTTTCCAGCATTCTTTGCTTTATCAATGCAAAACGCACACATACACATGCCCACATACCCCCACACACGCACCCACATCCACACGCACGCACGCACACACACGCACGCACGCATACACACACATACACTTTTAAGCATTTCAAAAGCAAATCTAAACACCACGGAGACATCTTTACCCTGAAATAAATCATCAAGACAAATCAAATCCAAAATTAGATTCCAGACAACTCTTTTTTCCTTTTGTTCATTGAGTGAAAAATATATCTTGAGACACCGTGCATTTGTTTGGTATTGGACACTTGTAACAACATGTGGATTGGGGTTCTAGCTAAATCCCCAAGAAACTTATTTCTTAGATCAGAATATGCAGGACATACAAACAAAAAGTGCTGTTCATCTTCCTTTACTGATTTGCACAATGGACATGATCTCTTCTGAGGAATATTGCTATATCGATGTACATTTGCATTAATAGGTAAAACATTAAACCTGACCTGTGAGATGGCAACTCTAAAACAGTAGGTATCCATGTCAGACACATATTTTTCTTTTTCAAAAATTATTTTAAATGATCTGTAGTTATCATATCTGTCACGGTGTCTTATAGTGCCGGACCATTCTTGTATGTATAAATCAACAAGTCTCTGCTTAAAAAGCCTTAGAAAAACTTTAACCTGACCAACACCCTGCTGCAGCCAAACAAAACTAAATCCTGTCTCACATAAAATTTCCCTAATTTTCGACACCCAACAATCTTTACCTGCCTTGTCCAATTCCAATAACATCTGATAAGCTGTATGTGGTAGTCGTTCAATTTTCATTTGTAATAATCTAAACCAAAACCTTAAGACTGAAACACAAGAATTAACATGAAGAGGAAATCTTTCCAAATCACCATAAACCATGCAGTTTGGTGTTCTAACTGGGACACCTAAAAATCTCTTGCAAGCCATACAATGAACTTTTTCTATATGATCTAATTTAGTTAAACCCCATATTTCAGATGCATACAGCAGAACTGGTTGAACTTTAACGTCAAAAATCTTAAAATATGTTTTCGCAGTCATTTCCTTGTATTTTTGAAAAGCCTTATTTAACTGGACTACTGCTTTCTTACCCTTTGATGCTAAACGTTCGGTACCTCTTTTCATACTTATCATTGTAGTAAATTGGAATCCCAAATAACAGTAACTATTCACAACCTCTAATTTTTTACCACCAAAAGACCAATGCTCATGTTGTCCTAAATACCCCCCTTTTCTAAATACCATCACTTTTGTTTTCTCAGCATTCACATTTAATTTCATGTCATTGCAACAGCTCTGCAGGATATTTAATTGATTTTGTAAGCCATGTACTGTTGTTGATAATAAAGCTACATCATCTGCAAATAGTAAAATAAACAATTCCATAATATCAGGCAAAACTTGTATACCATGTCTTCCTTTCACATTCATGTGATCAGCAAGCTGATTAATGAAAACAGAAAATAAAGTCGGACTTAAAACACAACCTTGTCTCACACCAATAGGGCATTCAAAATATTCAGAAAGTTCACAATTTGCACGTACGCAAGAGACTAAAGAAAAATACATTGCTTTTAAAGAGGCTAGAAACTTTCCATTCACACCTTGGTTTCTCATGCATTCAAGAAGTTTGTCATGGTGTACAGAATCAAACGCTTTTTTAAAATCAACAAATGCCACATACAATTTTCTGCGTTTCTTCATCATACATTTTTGAACAACTGCATATAAATTAAATATTTGATCTACTGTTGAATAGCCCCTACGGAAACCTGCTTGACTCTCAGAAATCAGATTATTGTCTTCTAGCCAGTTATACAGTCTTGCATTTAATATAGTTGTATAGCATTTTGAAATGATACTTAATAATGACACACCTCTGTAATTATCTGTAATATTAGGATCTCCTTTCTTATAAATAGGTATAATTATGGCTTTTGACCAGTCTTTGGGATATATACCTAAAGTGAAAATAGTGTTGAAAAATTTTACCAAAAACTCTGTAACAGCTTTACCACCATTTTTCAACATTTCAGCCGATATGTTGTCAATGCCACTGGATTTTCCTACTTTAAGCTTTAAAATTGCTTGTGTTACTTCAGTTTCAGATATATCTTGATTCAAAATATGATCAGTTCCTTCCTTTAAATCAATATTGAAATCATTACCTTCCGTGTTATCATCAGTGTTCTGAAAAACGTTTTTGAAATGATTATACCAATCTTCAGTATTAATATTGTTGTAAGTTACTGTACGATTACCACAACCCATGCTCCTTACATCTTTCCAGAAATGTGAAGAATTTGAGATGTTATTTGCTAAAGATTCCGCTTTCTGTCTTCTGTAACCTTGTTTTTTTGTCTTTAGCAATCTTCTGTAAATTTTCCTTTTCTCAACATAAATTAGTCTGTCCTCTTCATTTCTGGTTTTTCTGAAATTGTTTAGTTTTGATCTACTTTCTTTCTTCGCAACTGCACATTCTTCATCAAACCATTCACTCTTTTTACTTTTATGCTGAGACAACTTTTTCAACATGCATATGCTAGCCTCTTTCAAACTTTCAACAAATATGACTAAAGCCTCTTCTATATCATTTTCTATCGTACTTGTGGCCATTGCAAATTTATTTTTTATGACAACAGTGCTTAATGCATTAAGAAAGTCATCTTTCCTATTCTCATTCCATATAAGTTTGTCATAAGATACTTTACTTTTAGATGACTGATTGTGCAACTTATCTGAAATATTGTTAGCAGTTTCTATCTTCATACAAACCGGAAGATGGTCAGATTCTGTTAAACTATCCACAACCAAAGAAAGTATTTGGACAGATGCTAATAGTTCCAGAGAGGCAATAAAATAGTCTACTGTACTTGAACCAGAAGATGCTATAAATGTATAACTACCATCAAAGTCTGGATTGCAAAGTCCATTCAAAATAACACAGTCAAACATATTACATAACTCAATTAGCTGATTACCAAAAAGATTTGTTTCTGAATCATGTGATTTTCTAGGCAATTGAAGATTGGAGAAAGAATACATATTTTCAAAATCATCAAAGTCATCCCCTAGATTGTAATTATTGCTAGCTGTTCGAGCATTAAAATCCCCTGTTAACATCAAATTAAAATCATCATATGAACTTTGAAGCTCAAGCAAACACTGTTCAAGATCTTCCATGCCATACACACCTTGTTTTGTTTTCCAGAATACAGAGTCACAAGGAGGAATATATGTACATACCAGCATTATATCTTTGTTAGTACCTAATAAATCTCTGTGCAACTTTACAACAATAGTATTATCATATTCAATCTCAATTTTTTCCACAAAAGACTCAATGGATTTTTTTACCAAAAGAATCACCCCTCCTGAATATCTGCCTTGATGGGACAGTTTTTTAGCCCCTGCAATAAACATATCATAATCCCTAAAAATAGGGAAATCAATATCTGATGCAACAAAAGTTTCTGTTAGACAAATTATATCAAATCTCAGCAAAAAACTAACAAAATCTTTGTTGTCAATTTTAGGTAAAAGACCGTTTACATTATAATTTAGAAAATTTATTCCAGAAATATTTACACCTTGATCGGAATCAGCTTCTGTGCCTTTACTATTAGATGCAACTGCAGAAGCATTCTGCCACTGACAGTGAGCTTCTCTGGCCCGGCAGAGTCCCTATTCTGATACCCGTGGGCTTTCATCAGTTTTAGATCTAGCTGTTGACCTTGGGGTCAAGTCTTTGTTGGTTTTTCTGTCGCCAGATTGCAGTCTGTCAAAAGACTCAGTTATGCTGCTTTGGCTGCCCGACCTTGCTGGCACTTTACGGCAGCTTTGCTTTGTATGACTTACTTGTGAGGAAGCACGTCTTGGCTGAACAGCCTGCTTTGTGCTCGCAGACTGTCTGGTCTGCCTGCCTCTCTGTTTCTGTGGTGGGTCAATATTCAGAGGATTCATCAGTTGACCTGCCATGCATGAATCGTCTTTCCTGCTAGGATTTTTAACGCTAGGGTACGTGTTACTTTGCATGTGACCCTCTGTGTTTTCTGCTTTGCTGTCAGTGCATTTGTCACCACCTGTTTTGACATTCTCTGATTCACTAACTATTGATTCGGGCATCAAAGTTCTATTGTTTGCAGTCATGGTGCTATAGTCAGTTCTTTCATAGTCTCTGTTTCCTTCTCTGTCAATTTTATTGTCAGTCGCTTTGTCAGATAAGTCA
>CM060325.1:20863659-20876159 GCA_030674155.1 Stramonita haemastoma | reverse complement strand
AGGAACAATCCCCTTGAAGGAGTGTCTGTCTCACTGGTGCCTCAAACCTGGGCTGTCAAATCGCCAGCACAATGCTCTTACAATATGGCAATCCCTACACCTCCCCCTAAAACTTAATGTTTAGTTCTCTTGTGTGGTTTTGAGTTGGTTTCCCCCCCCCCTGTTGTGTACCTTCCAATCAGTGGATTCAGTACCTGAAGCCAGAATAAAGTATAGAACTACTGACTACTGCCAAGAGGTGACAAAACACCACAGAAACAGCCAAAAACTCTTAGCAGGAAACTTCTAGAGTGTGTAAGTTAACTGGGGCAACGATTTAAAGTGAAAATGCAAATGCCACCAGTTTGCACAGGGTCAGAAATGAAAGAAACAACCCGAACCACTGAACTGCAAAAACTGCTTGTAAATCATCAAAAACACAGCCAATGTGGAAACCTTTAACCTCTTTGAAAGATGTATTTATTTATTTCTTCTTTTATATCAAGGAATAAGCATTTGTGCCTTTTTACATCCAGTCCCTGTGTATGCAGTTTTGTAAATATTGTCATCTGTTCCCACCAGCACACAATGGCCTACTCTTTCGAAAAGTGGAACAGGATTTAACATGTGCGCAAGATGTTCTGCATGCGTTAGCACATGGCGCCTCAGTTTATAGTCTCATCCAAAGGACTTATGTGGAGAGTGAAGTTTGCACTGATGTTAACTCCAGGGGAAAAATCCTTTCAAACAGGATTCGAATCTGGGTCATCAGATTGCGAGCAATGTTCTAACCACTAGCCTATCCCGTCCCCCATAGTCTTATTCAAAATCTTACAAGATAATTCTCTTTCCTAAGTAAACATACACATAAACTTGTGATTTTTATTTTCTTCACATTATTATTTCTAACCACTCAATGTTGTTTCCTTGAAAGCTGAAACTGAAACCCACTTTTCCAGAAACCCTTGATAAAACCATGGACACCATATTTCAGGAATTAGTTTCAGAAAAGGTCACACTTGTATAATTATATATAAACATTCACTTCTGCCAACCCAAACTGCACAAATCCATACACTGACCTTTTTCTTCAAGCGAGTGAGTGATGCGATGAAGGACATGGCCTTCACCCTCAGCTCATCTGTGAATTCTGTTTTGGCAGCCACCTGCACACAGCCAATACCCATCAACCTTCACCAATCAAGTTCACATTTTTTTTTAAATATGGGGTTAATAGCATATTTAGAGAGAATACCACACAATGAAAACATATCTTTACACTTGAGTATAATAGTATACTGTCATCACTGAAAGGGTACACAAATGTTATGCCAATTCTCTATTTTTATTGGCAAACTGCACATTGCTGTACATAAAGTTAAAACAAAATTAGGGAAAAAAACAAAACCCACTGGTGTCAAGATTTCACATTCACACATAAACATTTTTTTTATGCACTGTTTCTTGATTTAGTTTACTTGGGATTTAATTTTTTGTTTCATTCCTGAAATTTTACATACATCCCAAAAGGAATTCTTGAGACACACAGGCAACACAACAAACATGTAGTAGTATGTATGTCTCTCTCACCTCAAGGCAGAACTGAACAAAGGGCTTCAGATGTGGTGCAATGATGGCCACTTCTGTCTCCAGCAGCTCGTCAAACAGTTCCAATGCCTCTGAAGCTTTTTCCTACATGCACACATACAATGTTTCAACAGATTAATAACAATATATGAAATTTATACAGTGCTATATCTTGCAAAGGTAAATTTTAAAAACCTTGCATTCGACCTATACAACACACAAGCAACCAATATTTTTTTTTTTTTTTTTTTTTTTAGCAACCAATAACAATTAATAGTTTTAACAAATTCGAATGTACACACACACGCAAATCATCAAAAGAAAGTCATACTTTGTTCTCATGCAAATACAACCACACACCCTCACACTCATGGCACATACCACTGAAATCCCCCCACTTATTGCATGTTTTTCTCTTTCACTTGTACACACACCCATGCAAGCATGCATACTCATACACACACACACACACACACACATTGACACACACACATACTGACACACATACATACCAACACACACACACACACAGACACACCAACATACACACATACCGACACACACACATACCAACACACACACATGAGTGTCAAACCTCATCTACGCCTGTGAGCTGTTGAATCACAGCCATGACTTGTCGAATGGCGCCCTGAATCAGTTTCTGAAATATAGCACACATACACACACATTACCTAATGAAACAATCTTAAACAACTCACAAAATCTTCATTACTGAGTGAAACAAACTTAACTCACAAAATCTTAATTGCCAAGAGAAATGAACGACTCACAAAGTCTTCATTACTGAGTGAAACAAACTAAACAACTCACAAAATCTTCATTACTGAGAGAAACAAACTTACACAACTCACAAAATCTTTAACAGAAACTTACGATTTACCAAGCATAGCAAGTGCTTTACGTGTAACAGCAACACCGTCATACAACATGTCTACAGTTTCGCTATGCTTTCACTGATCCAACTTACAATAATTAACAAATAAATCAATCTCGTCTCAAAAAGCAATTATTTTTCAAAAATCTAGAAAAGAAGACAGTTTCACCCCCCCCCCCCCCCCCCCCCCAAAAAAAAAGGAAAAGAAAAGAAACAAACAAGAAAAACAACACTTTACAACATACAAGTCTTCTTTGTGACCAACATTTTTTTAAATAAGACAAACATTCTCATAGTAACATTCTTATCTGTAATTTCACTACAGCCATCTGCTCTATATCACCACAATGATTATAGATTACAGGCACTTCCGTACACTTCCCCACCAAGTTTAATTCTGAAATCCATATTTTCACCTTCTAAAGCCCAACCCCCTCACCCTCGTGGGGGAAATTGGAAACAGGTAAAGCTGGCTAGCGGGGCTCTGGTCTAGCAAGCCGGCAGTGGATTACTTATTGCCCAAGAAACTAAAAGGAGAAAGTAAAGTAGAGCCATATTTTCGCCATTACTCATGCCTTTTTCTTCATTTCACTCAAACTACAAACTGATCCAACAATCACCATTACCACCTCTTGATATCTTTCTTACTTACCCCTTCAGCATCTCCAGCAAAGAAAACCAGCTCAGAAATTGTTCTGTGTAAGACAAAAGATCAAACAGAAAACATTTTAATTCAACATGAAAATTGTGCATGGGTGAATTTCACATCAATATATTACACACAATGCTTTCTACCAATAATGTGGATAAGAAAAGATTATAAATGCCCTCTAAAGGTATAGATCCATCAAGAACAGTAATTGTTCTCTGCATACTTGCCTACCCCTCAAAATGCTCTTCAGTAGTTTTTCATCATTATAAAATCTTAATTTTTAGTAGTTTTGGGATGTCCATCAGTAGTTTTAAACTCTGGTTTGTTTTTCTTTAAACACTGTTAAAAAATTGCACGTGCATCACCATACACTGACACAACGTCAGAGCCCCAGATTGATTTTAACATGATATGCAATACGGTGCAAAAATGTCATGATTCGGAAAATACTATCTCTTGACATTAGTTCTGAAAAAATAAGGAGCTTGTGTAGCTTTATTGGTCGTCAAAGTCCAGTGAAACGATCGACGCCATTGCTATCGTCATGGCGGTGAACACTCATTTTGTTCTGGAAGTAAGCTCTCTTCTCTATGAATGTACAAGTCACATGTCATCAATGCAGGCAGAGTGATAACACAAGCTCGAAAAGCACTCTCCATTCCTTTTCCTCCTAATGATTTTTCAAAAAAACAAGCAAGAATCTTAGGACTGAATCTGTTGCAAGCTGCAAACTTCAAAGTTAACTCAAATGAACCGACCACATCAAGCCGTACCAATAAATGCAAAGTGCTGGCATTTCTGACTCGCCTGAAGTACCATATGAGTCATTCTTTGCTCTTGGTCACTATTTGGGGTGATCTACAATAGATGGATTTTATTTTCATAAGAGTTGTTTCTTTTCAATGCAATGTTAATAAAAACATCCCAATATGGTTAAAGAAATTACAGTATTAAGGGATATTTGTTTGTTTGGCCTGTTTTTGAGAAATTGCAATCAAATGGGAAAAAACAGTCCAAAAATAGCACCTGAAAAGGGGACAGGCAGATGCAGTGTTCAACATAAGCAGTTTACAAGTCTTCAGTGCAAATAAACCTTATATTTTCTTTTTTACTAACAAAAGAATACATTGTTCAACATTATCCTTTACAAAAATATTGCACTTAACTTTCCAACTTTTATATTTAGACGTCCAAAGTAAGCCGTTACTGCATTACGAGTCGCGTAACAGCCCGACGAAAACTTTGGATCGTCTGCTTTGCCGTAGTGATCACTTGGCTAAAGATGGTCATGCAAATGCTTCAAGTTCATCACAATGAGATGATTAAAGGCATTTATTAACGTAAGAATGTTTAAACACATCCTCGATACAATTTTGAAGTTTTCGTGTCGAAATGTAACACAGTTATGCCTCAATTTTCAAAATCCCGTACTTGGCAAATGACACCAGCAATAATCGCCAGTGAATGTCTGCTAAATTCATCAACCAGACAGCACGGACTCATGACATTTCGAGCAGAAATTCACAGAAGGAAGCGAGAATGACTTAATAGTTTGTGTCGTGTCACACTCATTTTCATGGCGTAACGCAGTTACAGGTCAGAGGTCAGTTGTCAACTTTCTAGTAAAATCAGCATGTAATCCGACTTAATAGTAATTACCAGCATGAATATGTTTCTTAATAACTTATATTCACTTTATGATGTGAAGTGAAAGCAGACTTGTCCACATGTTTGAAAAAACTTTGATTTGGTGTCCTGTTATGTGTAACGCAGGTTCAGTTTGTTGAATGATCATACTTTTTTTTCCATGATGCAATGCATTTTTTTGTTTTGTTATTTGAGAGTAACACCTGTTTTATGAATATGAAACATGAAATGAGTGAGAAAAATGATCTCAGCAGTGCTGAGCAACTGACACAAATTCCTGGTGCTTCGTGGTGTAGCGTGAAATGCAGTGCATCAGATTATTTATTTTAGAAAAAAAAACAAAAAACATCAACCTTCTAACAGTTGAATCAAACATTGAAACTTTGACTTGAGGTGCCTGAATGAGTTAAAAGCTTTTGTGAGCAAAAGAATGAGACAAGTTAACTGTTTCAATAAAATTATCAAGGTTTGCTTGATGTGCTCTTTGGTTCTGTGTTCGTGTCTTGTGTAACACAGTAACAATTTAAGTTTATTTTGATTTATTTATTGCAAAATTGTTCTCAGTACTTTTAGCACTGTACATTTTACTACAAAGCTAGGAAACAAATATATAACATGATAATAGTAAATATTCTATTTTACAACTCTTTTTAAAAAACTGTTTTGGTTAAGGTGTAACTGTGTTACGGTGTCGCAAAAATCTTCATGAGCTGAAAATGCACATAAACCTCCAATATCGTAAATCTTCCTTGTCAGTACTACTAACATGTATTACTAACAGGTAAGCCTATGTATATTGTCATTTCATTAAAATCAGAGACATTATGGATAAATTGGTGTAGCAGTGTAACACGGTTACATTTTGACACCCATCACCTTCCATGAGAAATAACAGAAAAACGGGTAATGCCATAAATTTTATTTCCTCTGCAGTTAATTCTCCTTTCCTTGTACTTAAATTGCCCACTTTAAAATCCATCCAATGATTTTGAAATTTGAGGTCCTAGGACCTCTTTTAGTGACCAAAAGCAAAGAATGACTCATATACATTTTCTGTATGTATTCTGCAGGAAATCTGTGCGGTCATCTCCTTAAGGAAAGAAGAAACTGGGCTACTGGCCTCATTGTTTTCTGAATATCTAGCATGACTGTTTCACTGACAGACTGCACTTTTGTAAACATAGTGCACAGATGCACATGGGCACAGACAAAAGAATGGCTACTCACACCGCAATTTTGCTAAAATTGAAAAAAGTGAACCATCTTGTAGAAAATGACTATTTTTGTTGTAGCAAAAACTGTAATTTTCAACTTGTGCTTACAGTTCTGTAGTTGGACTTTATTTTCTGTAACAATAATAAAAAAAATTGTAGGGATAGGCAGCCCTATTCATATGTGAAACTCCTGTACTGTTTGATTTGAAAGCATGGCAACCAGTCAATCACTTACATTGCAATGAAAACATATAGAGCAAGTTCATCACACATACAACCAGTCAAAGAAGGCCCCGTGTGCGAACGCATGCAGAACATCTTACGCACTTGCTAAATCCTGTTCTGCTTTTCAAAAGAGTAGGCCATCGTGTGCCAGTGAGAACAGATGACAAAACTGCATCCACACGGGGACTGGATGTAAAAAAAGACACGACTGCTTATTCCATTATCCTCAACAGAAAACAAAACAAAAATAAATAAATAAATAAAACAACCAACCGACCATTCACACATTATATAATAATATTACAAACAAGTCACACACCTGATAGCATAATAGGGCACCATGTAGTTTTGTGTGTCATTCAGTTTCTCCACCAACAACTGCAGCAAGGAAACGAAATGTGGCTTCAGCTGCTCTGTGGCCATTTGGGACACCGTGTACAGGACAAACATGCCAAGCTGAAAAAGAAAAAAGAAATATATATAGTTACAATTATGGAAGAGAAAAGAAAAGGCATACACTTCCCAACAGCTGTATTGATGTATTCATGAAGATCTGTGTGTGATTTTGTGTGTACACGTACATATGCTTGAGTGAGTGAATGAGTGTGAGTGTGTGTGTGTGTGTGCGCGCGCGCACGTGTTTCACTGCTGACATTTTTGTGTCAATAACAAATATCTTAAAAAAAGAAATAAAAAAAACCAGACCCCCCCCCTCCCCTGGGGCAATCTCCAAAACAGACAAAACCCAGTATTTCTATAAACATACCAAAATATTACTTTTCATTAAAAAAATTTCAGACTGAAAAAAAAAATCCAATACTGAGTAAGACCAACCAAAATATTACTTTTTTTGTAATAAATTTTAGACTAAAACAAAAAACCCAACATCATGACCATCAAGGTCAATAACTGTAACGAGAAACAAAAAGAAGGTATTTTGATGAAAACAAGCATGCAAAAGTGTTTGTGTTCTAATATGTTGCTCGAGGGATTTTTCTTTCAGGGTACACACATTTGCCTTCTTCTTTTTATTTTCCTCGTCTTTTAATTCAGGAAGAACGGTTTTTCAACCCTGATCTAAGTGATCATCATAAGATTTGTGTATTGCTTCCATCACTGGTTATTATTTTGCAAATGTAGTCTTGTACTCACACACACACACATTCATTCATTTGTAAAAAAAAAAAAAAAAAGCACACGAGTGCTTATTCCATTATCCTCAAAATAAAAGAATCATAAATCGTTATCTCCCTCTACTTCTTCCTCTTCTATTGTGTCTTCTTCTTCCTTTTTCTTCTCTAAAATTGATAAAAACAAAAAAGATAATTAAAAAAAAAAAGTTTCTAAAGAGGGGGGGGGGAACACTCACTTCACAGTGAGCAGGGTCAGGGCTCTTGGTGTAGGTAAGAATAAACTCGAAGAGCTGTGGCCAGGCATTGCTGGGTAAATCATGTTTGCCGGCTGTGCCAACCAAAGAGGCAATGGAGATGCGAACACTGCGTCTGAAACAAGAGCAGAAAATAGTAACTCATGATTTGTTTTTCTTTTCATTAAAATACATTTGACATTTTTGCACACGTTTTTCTTCTGAAATCTCTGCTCCCTCCCATACCACATGTTAAACCCTGCTTCGCTTTTCATAGGAGTAGGCCATTGCGTGCCAGTGGAAACATGACAATATTTACACAACTGCATACACATGGGGACTGGATGAAAAAAAAGCACACGAGTGCTTATTCCATTATCCTCAATATAAAAGAATAAATAAAATAAATAAATAAAAATACCCCAACCCTTACTTGTATTAACAACAACAACAAACCCAACTTATCTGATTTTTTGAAAAGGCTTTCTGAAAGAATTTTTTTAACATCTTAACCCCACTCCTACTTCCCCATTTTTTGTTCCAGTTGCATCACAGTTCTTTATTATGATTCTACAATACATTACAGCAAACACTTCTTGCGGTGGGCTGGGAAACGAATACACCCATTTCTTCTCATTCATGGCTGCCTTACTATTTACACCAATTTAATTAAGTAGTCTCATGTTTCATACCAGACTTGAGTTTAAGCAGTATGGCAACTTTTCAATGTCATAAACTGAGACCTTTTCCGTGACAAAAACCTTAAACTTCGCACTCATCATAAAACCAATTTCCCTGGATGAATCACATTCTTCATTTCTGAACATCAACTTTCCTCTGCAATTTAGCATTGATAGCAAAACACTTACTCAGGTTCACGAAGCAGAAGCTGCAGAATGTTGTCTCGGATACTGCAAAATGGATACAAGCAATCATCAATTAAATAATACAACCATTGATAAAGAAATTAATAAAACCAGTTTATAGTAAACATAACTGAACTGCTTTATAAAATGCAACAAACTATTCAAAAAGATATTTCTTTTCCTTTCTTTTTTTTTTTAAATAAAAAAACAGTAGATAATGCAAATTTAAATCAAACCTGGTAAAAAGCTGAAAACTTTCTAACCAATGGTGAAAAAAAAAAAGCACAAACAAAAAACACAAGTGTGAGAGCAGCACATAACTTGACAAAATTTTTCAGTTCAAGAATATTACTTTTTTTTCTTCTTTTTTTTTAAATAATAAAAACCCTTATTATTTACATACTGAATATGCTTCGAAGAAAATTTGTGGACTAAAATGGATTCTACTCCATGGTTCTAAGATTGTTAGTATAGTGTTCTGGTGTATCTGTCAACTGCTGCTTCTAAAACAACCATTTTGAATTTCACTGCACATCTTGAACACATCATCATGCTTGAATCTGTAAGTTTCTTACTTACCCCTGTCTAACATCCTGTCCTAGAGCATTCCACTGCCTTGCTTTCTGAACTTTGCGACGAATCAGCACTGCCGCTAATTGTCGTACCTGTATGTAAAAAAACAAAACAAAAACAAAATCAAAATGATAAAGATGGTTTTGCTAAATGACCTAATTTCTAATATATTTGTTTGCATGAACAACATGTATACCTCAGTTTGCACCTATCAATTAGGCCTACAGTATTTTCAGGCAACATTTGTCCTTGCACTGAGAGTTCATCAAAAATGCTTTCGTTTGTTTTTCTGTCTGACCATTTGACTCTTAGAAATTGCCTAACACTAGTGACAGGTGGTACTTTTCAGCTGTATTTCTTTTATCTCGTTCCAATTTTCATAGTACCCTGACTTTTGCTCCTTACAATACATCAATACAGCAGCCTGGCCAGTTTTCTTTTAGGACAATTACAATTTTGAGATGATATTTAGGTAAGCCTCTACATAGTCTATCTCAGTATCTGGTCCTTGACGTCTTGTGGACAGAAGCCAGAACTGTTTTACAGGAATGATAAACGCAGATTGAAAATGAGATATATTGGTCATGTAAACATGTTAACTCCAGGGGAAAAATCCTCTCTAACGGGAATTGAACCCAGGTCGTCAAATTGCAAGCGCAATGTTCTGACCACTAGGCTATCCTGTCCCCCCATATCATCTGTGTCATCAACATACATGTTTTAGTAGTGTTTGTGAGTGCCAGTATTCAGTATATGTCAAAACTAAGTTCTGTCTGACTGTTTTTCAATCAATAGACATGATAGATATGGAGCCTGTTTTATAGGTTGATGGATGTTTGGTGCTTGATCCAAGTACAAATTTACTGTTATTTTAGACTGGATAAAGAAAACAAATAAATAAACAAAACAAAAAAGAAACCCTACATAAACTGACAGTGATCATTCATGATTTTTCTTATTACTCAGCTGGAGCTCAAAGGTTCACCAATACCGGCGAAGGTGAGATTTTACATACTATACAACTGTTTTTGCCTAGACCAACTAAAGGTAGCTGCATTCCAAAGTTGGGGATGTGTGCTGGGTGTGTTCATGTTACAGTACCTCACTGAATACATGTTACGGGATCTTTAACATGCACATCTGATCTACGTACATGAAGGTAATTAAGGCAATGGCAGGTCTGCACTTAAAGTTGACCAGGGGGAAAGTAAAATATATATTATATCCCCACCCTTATTTCACCAAATGTTGCAGACACTTGAACAGGACTATGACTTTATGGACCGATAGTATTGAACTTGAAGTTGAACGGTCTTAACCACATACTGATGACATAACATCTGTCAATTCATTTCAATGTGACTTCTGGGTTAGTGTTTAACTTTATAATGAAACTATTAACAGCGACAAAACAAAACATACTGATACAGAACATGAGAAAAATAATTGTAAGACAAACTTTTCGGCAAAGGCCATAAGACTAGAGCACTTGCAGTGACTTACCTGTGGATTTTCTGATGTTCCCAGAATTTGGCACAGAGCTGGTAAGGTGCTGGGATCTTTAAAAGCTTCCCGAAGCTTTGCTGTATTCTACAGAACAGAGCATGAAATTTTTAACTCATGCGCACACAGTGAAAGTGACCAATGACTCAGAATCTCAAATTTACATTATTACAATAATAAGCAGATCCACTCAAACACATACTTTCACTGTTTAAATGTTTTAGTTTCACAGTACAGTTTTATCTCTTTTTTTTTTTATAGAATAAATAAAGTAGGCAAGATTATAAAGAACTTTTAACAGAATGGTATGTTCTTGTACCTTTAAAAAAGAAAAATACACTGATATCACACTATGTAAGTATGTCACAATGTTATCAATCAGTGAATCACTTGATAAGTTGATGTCTAAGTGGGCGTGAGCCCTGTCTTCATGCTACAGAATATGTACCAATTCAGTAACTGGAAGTTTGCATTGTATTTGTAATGACTTTACTTATTCCACCTTCAATACTCTAAATAATTCCATGCACAAATAACGATAAGACTTGAAAAAGTCTCTGTGTGTGTAAGTGTGAGAGTAATGTTACTTTGAAGTTATCCTGAATAAGTTGAAAATTATCAAATTGAAAATATATCAGATTTTCATGCTTTTGCTAGATTATGATTCCTACCAAATTATGTTCCTGTCAAGGTTGTAATTTCCCCTCATGGAATGTTTACAATATTTTTGACTTGACTAGGCTACATGTCACTGACACTAGGCTTACTGCATGTGTGTTGAAATCTCGATCAGTCAAGGATCCGACAATAACACACCAGCAGTTAGTGCATATAAAGAACACTTTGTTGTGAAGCTTTCGAAAATTATACAACTTTCTCTCCAGTTTCCTGATCAGAAGGCAAAACGGTAAAGCGACCTTTCTCTTACTTATTCACTAACAATATAGACAATGAGTTTGAACAATGAAATTTAGTTTACACCAGGCTAAATCTTGATCGAGACACCACGTGTCGACATCAACCATCCATAAATTAAACGTTAAACAAAAGTGCATCACAAAAGACAACGGCTTCATCATATAATACTTTTTAAGCTGATATATCAAGTACATCATTCCCTATCAACTTTAAACAATTACCTCTTGAATTACACTGTTATCAGGGACAAGAAGGCCCGCCAAAATCGCTTCCAAGGATGCCGCCATTTTCACAGCTTTAACGGAAGATGTCCTAAACGAAAGTGGCATTCTCATAATGTGCGTTTCCCATATTAATTTAATAATTTCATGGCCGGAAGTATGACTCAGCAAAATCGAAAGTAGGTTATGACGGGTGCTGTTTGTACCTTTATAGTTTGATTATTCGGGCGGCAGGTGTTCAGTTTGAAAACAGCTAACGGTCAGAACCATCTGTTATGTAACGTTCTTTCAGTTTCACGGTTCATGTCAGATGATTACTTCTTGTTGGTTTTTATTTGTTGCAGCTTTGTTAAATAACTTGTAAAACATTATCTTGTCTGGCGTGTGCACAGTTCAGCCAGCAAGTGATACACACTACAGTGTGGATTTGGATTTATTTGTACTTTGAAGAAACCAAAAGGACTTATTGTTATACTGTGGAAAGTAGGGTAGCGCAGGGCTTTATTTGTTGTTAAGAGTTGGGCTACAAATGGGGTGTGGTGAGTAGGTTAATGGGTATATATAATATATATATATATATATATATATATATATATATATATATATATATAATATATATATATATATTACATTTTACACCACTTTGGCATAGGGTGGTTAGGGGGGGTAGGGGGGGAATGTATGGAGAAGGAGGAGAGACAAATCTATGTAGGATGGTGGGGTGGGGTGGGGGCAGTTAGTGCAATCTGTCTATTGCTGATCAATGCAAAGATGGTGGCAGATTAAATTTGAAGTGAAGGATTTTCAGTTGGTTCCGTGCAAATAATGTAAGACTCGTATTGTATGATGCATTG
>CM060325.1:20851159-20856159 GCA_030674155.1 Stramonita haemastoma | reverse complement strand
TCGGGCGTTCCTTATATTTGATACCTTGGGATCATCCACAAACAAACATTAGATCCACGCGCACACACACACACACACACACACACACACACACACACACACACACACACACACACACACCACACACACACACACACACACACACACACTGAGAGTTCTCTCATCTTTTCACAGCAGGTGTATGGCATCCCGCTGTTTCCATCAGTGTGTTGTGATGTGAAAAACTGTGTCCACAGCAATATCATCAGCTATTCCCCCTCTCCAGCCCTCCCCCCCTCCCCTTCCACTTAGATTGAAATTGTTTGTGCTAAGAGCACACTTTAGGCCAACAATTGTTTTTATTTACCCCAGTTAACTGCAGTAGAAATATTGATTTCTTGTTATGAAGAAAATTTATATATAGATATTGTTTTCTTTTCAGCTGTAAAGTGTGTAAACATTTTTTCAAAATGCAAGCACTTTTTGTCGATGGAGGTCATTGAAAATGGAGAGTGAGGTCCTTGAAAGTCCTTAAAAAGTCCTTGAATTTTCTTCCCAAAGCTCTGTATGAACCCTGTATGAGAGAGCCTTTGTATATACATGTGTGGGTGTGACTGTGACTGGTGTGTGTGTGTGTGTGTGTGTGTGTGTGTGTGTGTGTGTGTGTGTGTGTGTGTGCGCGCGCACGCGTATGCGCATGTGTGTGTGTGTGTGTTTGTGTGTGTGTGTGTGTGTGTGTGTAACTGAGGTTACAAGTAAAGTCATTATGTTCTTTAGCATGAATACTTTTACTACAACACTTATACACTCCTATATACATATATATGTTTGTGTTTAAAAAAAGTTAAATTCTGTCCTGAGCCTAAGGCTCATCAGGCCGGTGCTTATCCCGGTTTCTGTGGCGTTAAGCGACTGAGAGTCATAGACTCCCCCCTGGATAGGACGCCAGTCTATCGCAGGGTTAACCCCCAACACAAGGTTGGTAACCCCTTTTACACCTGGGTGGGGTGAGAAAATAGCCGTAAAGTGCCTTTCCCAAGGGCACAACGCCATAGCCGAAAGCTGGGATCGAACCCGCAACCTTTAGATTACGAGTCCAACACCCTAACCACTAGACTACAGCGGCGGCCTTATGTTTGTGTACCAGTGTGTGAATTAACATTAAAATGCATATACCCAGATATGGTTTGTGTGTGTGTGTGGTCACAGAGTATATGAGAATTCCGAGTGGGATGGGTGTTGGGGGTGAGGATGAGGGTAGGAGAAATTGGATAGACTACAGAATTACATACGTTTCAGTGCGTTCTTGCATTTCAAGTTAGTATTTATCAGACACATGGTTATATGTTGTGTGCAAGTATGATGGAGCATTTGCATATTTTAGAATCAAATGAATGTACGTGAATTTATGTCTCATTACGTACATCTCTGTCTGCCTGTGTGTATTGTTGTGGAAGACAATTATGTTTGTTTCATTATTTATTTCTATATGACATGATGTTGTCGGGCAACAGCTGTAAGGCTAAATTAACTCACTCTTGTGTAATTGATATGGTATGTGTGATTACACTGTACAAAGAAAGAGAGAGAGACACAGAGAGAGAGAGAGAGAGAGAGAGAGAGAGAGAGAGAGAGAGAGAGAGAGAGAGAGAGAGAGAGAGAGTGTTAGTTCTTCAGTTTAACGTTCTTCCACAAAACAGTTATATCAGACGTGTGTGTCTGTCTGTCTGTCTGTGTCTAAGGGCACACGAGCACGCACTGGTGAGAGTAAATATAAGTGTGTGTGTGTCTGCACGCACGCATGCATGTGTGTGTATGTGTGTGTGTATGAGTTATCATTATAACATAAATTCTATAACATAACTATCATAACATTGTGTGCATGTCAAGTCAAGTCAAGTCAAGTCAAAATGATCTTTATTGAGGGTAAAAGATTAAGTTTACACAACTTTTTTTCATCCTGCCCTCACTAAAAAAAATCATAAAGATGACTTCTAAAGCATGCAAAGACAAATATCAACCTTGTTGAAAAACTCAAGTAAATGAGGATTTTTTACAACAAATCTCTCAAGATAAAAAACAACAACAAAAAACCCAGACCCAAGACAGTACAACATAAGCTCACGTCACACATACAAATGATAAAATTACAAAATAACATGGGCATGAACAACAAACATCCAAACGTGAGGTAGTATCGAACATAATCGTGGACTTACAGTTTGTCCATCAAATGTCTCTTCAAAAGCTTCTTAAACATTTGTTTAGAAGGAACTGATTTCAGACAGGGAGGTAGGCTATTCCACAATGTTCTTCCTGAATATGCAAGGCTTGATTTATAGAGATTATTATGGGGCCTGGGCAGAAACAGTCTATGGGTAGGCCTGTATATATTGACAGCAAAATTTTCCACAATTCTCTTTGGGGCTTTTCCGTTTAATATATTGAACATACATAGGTACTTGTTGAACTGTAGTCTGTCTTTAAGTGGAAGAATATCTAGTTCTTTGTAGTTGGTGGTGGTCAGTGTATTAGGATTCAATCGGATTAGTTTAACAGCTCTTTTATGTAGGCGGCTTATATGCTTTAGGTTTGTTTCACTGGCACTGTCCCATAAGGTAGAAACATAATTTATAAGAGATAGAATATGTGCATGAAAGAATAGTTTTCGTGACTGTAGATTTAGAAAATTTTTGATTTTCCTAAGTTGATATAATCTTACTGAGATTCTTTTTCCTAATGCAGCTATGTGATCTGACCAAGACAAATCGTTGTCAATTACTGCACCTAGTACTTTGTGTGAGACTACTTCTTCGATTTGTTGTCCATGGATATATATAGGCGCGAATGGAGAACGCAATTTCTGTCTTTTTTGCCGAGTAGTTATAAACATACATTTTGTTTTATTAGAATTAAGAGACATGTGATTGAGTTCTGTCCATTCGATAAGTTTATTGATATCTGCCTGCATATCATTTACAAGCTGGTTTGGATCATTGTTGTTACATTGAATTGATGTATCATCAGCAAACATTTGACATGAACAATGGATATGCAGAGGTAGGTCGTTAATATAAATGGAGAAAAGAAGTGGTCCTAGTATTGATCCCTGAGGTATTCCATATTTCACGGGTAATAAGGTTGATCTCCTAGGCCCAACTTCAACAAGTTGATGACGATTAGTGAGAAATGAGTCTAAAAATGATAATGCTTGGTTAGAAATTTTATAGCATTTTAATTTTTTGATAAGGAGAGAGTGGCTAATCACGTCAAAGGCTTTAGCAAAGTCTAGAAAAAGGACTCCTGTGATTTCATTATTATTAATATTCAAAAGACAATGCTCAATGAGTTGTATTAAGGCTGTATGGCAAGAATGGTTTTCACGAAAACCTGACTGGTTTTCATTAATTAGATCATATGTTTTAAAATGAGAATGTAAGTGAAACTGTATATGTTTTTCTAATGGTTTAGATAGGACTGACAGTATGGATATTGGTCTGTAGTTTGATGGATTGGTTCGGTCTCCTGATTTGTGTAAGGGTATTACTTTTGCTCGTTTAAACTTCATTGGGAAGTAATTCTTGTCAATACACAAGTTAAATATGTAGGTTAGGGTGTCAGTTATAGCATATGCACTGATTTTTAATATTTGACTATCAATTTTGTCTAGGTCTTTTGATCTTGACTGTTTCAATTTGAGTATACTATTAAGCACTTCTGTTACTGTTATTGGGGGTATAACAAAATCAGATGAGATGCTCTTTGATGAACAGAATTGCTTTAATTCAATCAGCTCATTTGTTTCTGTTTTATCATTAGATATTATAGAGTCAGCAATGTTTGCAAAGTGAGAATTCAGGTTTTCTGCTGATATTTCTTTTATGACTTTTTGGGAGTTATGTCTTGAGTTATTAGTTAAGGTATTAATGGCTTTCCAAATCGCTTTTGGATTTTGGGCTGAAGATAGCAAATCTTGAAAGTATTTTGTTTTGGCTTTGCGCTTCATTGAATTGACTTTGTTTCTTTGCTTTTTATATTCATCTCTTTGCTTCGATTTTAATAAATAGTCTCTTAGATTCATTTCGTTTTCAATTTCTTTTGTTAACCATGGAGGTTTCATGAAATATTTTATTCTTTTCTTAATAAATGGAGCGTGCTTATCATAGGTAGCTATGAATGTCTCTATCCAATAGTTAACAGCATCATCTGGATTTGTAATCTGATAAACATAGTCTAAGTTTGAATTAAGAATATCATTAATGAAGGCATCTTTATCAAAGTGTCTAAAGGAGCGGTAGGATATCTCCTTGTGTCCTGATTTAGGTATCTTTATTCCTTTTTTCCGCCATGTAAAGCAAATGGAAGAGTGATCGCTACAACCTGTCTGCACTGAGCATGTTTCTGCTATGTTGGTCTTTGAAGTAGTGTAAATGTGATCAATGAGGGTGCTAGTGTTATTAGTAATTCGAGTTGGACGATCAATTATTTGCTCTAAACCATACATGGCATAATTGATGTTCCATTTTGATCCAGGGATTGTCAGATCTATGTTGAAATCTCCCATAAGAAAGATTTCTTTGGACTCTAGAATTGCGGCATCCATCATTGAGTTGAATTTATCATACCAGTCAATTGTTTCAGCTGGGTTCCTGTAGATGAAGCCAAGTATAATCGATTTACAGCGTCTAAATGTGATTTCTATCCATATAGATTCTACATGAAACTGTTCAAGATGTGTTAGTCTTTTCCAGGATAGAGAGGTGGCACAGTATAAAAGCAAACCAGTAGATCTGACAGTCACAGGATCAAGTCGCACAGTGTCATAACCTGGGATATACATATCTGAATCAGAAATTAAGTTGTTGAGTCTCGATTCTGCTACACAAAATATGTGAAAGCTATTTCCTTTATTGTGTATAATTGATGATATTTCCTCAGTCTTGTTCCTGGCACTATTGATATTTAGGTATCCTACACGAAGTCCTTCCTGAGAAGGCCATGTATCTAGAGTAGAACACATC
>CM060325.1:20768659-20846159 GCA_030674155.1 Stramonita haemastoma | reverse complement strand
AAACCCTAACTCATTTCGTCAAAACTTTGTTTCAGCGCTGTCATTCTGTTCATCGTGTCTGGAAAGGAGAGTAATGTCGTGGACCAGCGCTGGTTGGAGTTCAAAGCTCACCAGCTGAACAAGAAGGTCAGGGTCACCCGAGCCACACTGCTGGATGTGCATGAGAAGGGTTCGCTGTCACCAGACAAGAAGTTGATTCTGTGAGTTTTGTAGGAGGCTGTTATTTTGGGGGGCTGTAACTCTTGTTTTTCACTGCCTCTTTGTCTCTTCTCTTTTTTAATCAATAATTTTTGGTTCTAAGAGAGAGAGGGAGGGGGAGGGAGGGAGAGGGGGGGGGGAAGAGAGAGAGAGAGAGAGAGAGAGGCAGGGCAGGAGGCAGACCGAGATTAAATCAAAATTCTTTTATTTCGATGACAATAAAGAAACACTCATGTGCTTTTGTTTTTTACATCCAGTCCCCTCTCTTTTCAGGGATGATATCATGATAGAAACAAAAAACACCCACTAAAAACAGCAGCAACAACAACAAACAAACAAAAACAAGAAACAAAAACAAAAAACCAAGAAGAAAAACCTGAAGGACTTTTTGGTGAAGTGGAGTTAAGAGAAAAAATCCACTTGATCGGGCGTCTTGATGGTGCCTCAAACCTAGGTTTAATCCTGGGCCATCAAATCGTGAGTGCAATGCTCTAACCACTAGACTATACTGTTTCCCTTAATTATTTTTTTATGTGTGTGTGTGTTCCTTAGCTAGAGCCCAATGGTTTACTAATCATGAGATTTTGCATATATGCCACTGATTTTGCCCACCATGAAGGTAGCCACATTCTGACTGTGTGGGGGGGGGGGGCAATGTAAATTGAATTAAAACAAGCCAAAATATGTATGACAGGGTAGTATTCACAGCGTACAAATCCAACATCACTCCATCATGAGCACAAAATTTAGCATGTTAATTAACCAAGTCCAAGTGTGGTCAGTTCCTGCTGTAATTAGCACCAGCTGGGCCCCAGCTTGGCTGGGATGGGATGAAATGAATAGCAGTTGAGAACATGGGGGAAACTGACAGCTGTGTACTTTTTGTGATATCAACAGAAAATTTCTCTTTAATTTCAGGGACAAAGAAGAGGTGGCTGTGGTGTACTTCAGAGCCGGTTATGGAGAAGAATCATACACCTCTGAAAAGGTCAGCAGTTTTTTTTGCTTGTTTTTTTTATTCAGACCTGTGCAGCAGGAGTGATGATGGTATGCAGTTTTGGGAGCGGCATAGCTTAGTGGTTAGAGTGCAGCACTCATGATCTTAAGGCCTGGGTTTGAGCCACTATCAAGGCACCTATTAAAGGCAATTTTTTAAGGGTGATATTTGGCTCTGATGAAAAGCTTTGCTGATTATTGATGTAAGCACAATGACAAAGTTGACTGACATTAGTTACACTGTTTGCTATGCTTTAAAAATGCTATGACGTGATGACCTGCTCTTAGCCATAACAACTTGCATTCTCAATCAAAGAAGAAAAAAATTCTCTGAAGCCACAGTATGAGCCACGAAATGAGTTTGCTTAGCACCTGACCCACTTTTCTGCTAGGAGCCATTTTAGGCAGGTTGGGGTCACAGGTTGTTGATTTTGAGATTTTGTTTGATTGATTATAAAACGATAGCCATTACTCTACTTAGTAATGAAATATCGAGGCATAATCTTGTTTCCTTTTGCTTTAAAACGTGTTTTTAAATACCCAAGCCCTCATTCTGACTGCATAACCCATTACAATGCTAAACTTGTCCATTTCTCATTTTGTCACTTCCTGCATTGTATCATTTCAATTTGAAATAACTTTTCAAGCATCGTTCGATTTCCTTTTTTTTTTTTTTTTTTGGGTATTAATTAGCATTTTGATTGCAGATTAATTAACATGTTAAAAACTAGAATTTGACCTCTGGTGCAGTGCTGTTCATTCATCTATTCTTTAATACCGAGGACAATGGAATAAGCACTCAAGTGCTTTTTTACATCCAGTCCCCATGTGTATGCAGTTTTGTAAATCTTGTCATCTGTTCCCACCGGCACACAATGGCCTACTCTTACGAGAAGCAGAACAGGATTTAACGTGTGCGCAAGATGTTCTGCGTGCATTTGCACATGGGGCCTTGGTTTACAGTCTCATCCGAAGGACTTTTGGGGAGAGGGGAGTTAGCACTGATATTACCGTAAAATCCCTAGCATACGCCCACCCTGCCTGTGCACTGATTTAGGGCAAAATTGGGGGGTGGGCATTTGGTAGGGATAGACCCCTTTGCACAAAGTAATTTTTGTTTCTCAAGCGTGTAATTGAGTGAATACAAACCCCGAAAGCATGTAAGTTAGGTCGTGTGAGTAGAAGTGAAGGAAAATAGAAAAAAGGGACTTTGAGGCAAAGAAGGCCAACGAGTTCTATGCTTTCTGTTGTAGGTCCTTGTTTCCCAATACCATGCCTTCAGATCTTTCACCTTCCAGACAATGCAGCACACCTTGGACGACATGTTCAGATCTAACTGCTGGTCCTTTTGACAGTTTCCGTTGTCTTTTCCGTACTGCTGTTTAAGTCTATCTCTGTTTTCACTCCATTCCCTGATCATCTCCCTATCCACAGAAAATTCACGGGCACACTCCGAAACATTCCCACCTGCTTCGTTATCCATATACTAGAGAGCTTCCAATTTGAAAGATACGGTGTAAGATTGTCCCTTCGGCATTTAGCAAAAATGGCACAGATAGATTCAAGAACCAACTTCCGGCCATCAGGAAGTGTCGTCGAAGTGCCCGTACGTCAGTGACAGACAAAAGACGTCAGTGGAAAAAGCATGACGTAATTTTAATTCACTTTGTTGGGGATGGGTGGGAGTGAGGAGAGGACAAAGAATAAGAAAAAAAGGAAAGAAACACGAAAAGGTAAAGAAGGAGAAAAAGATGACTTTTAGAACAGTCTGCACAAATCCAAGTGAACGTGAGCATAGTCTCTTTGAAAAAAGCAGGGTGGGCGTTTGCTAGGTAGTTACCCCTGTGCACAACTTTTGGCCCAAAGTGGGGGGTGGGCGTTTGCTAGATGGTGGGCTTATGCTAGGGATTTTACGGTAATTCCAGGGGAAAAATTCCGGGAATCAAACCCGGGTCGTCAAATTGCGAGCGCAATGTTCTGACCACTAGGCTATCCCATCCCATGGTCAAACCCTGCTATAAATAGCACGAACCGGCCCCATCTGGGCTGGGATGGGATGGATTAATTAACAGCTGAAAGGAGCTGAAAATAGGGGAAACTAACAGTTTTTGATAACAACAACATTTGTGGATTCTATTGTTTTGTCTTCAAATCAAATCAAATCAAATCAAATGTTTATTTCCAGATGGTACATTGAATAAGCATTAATCACAGTGCACAAATCCAACATCACTCAGTAAGGCCAAGTCGAGAGTGCTTAATTTAGCGCACCCCATCCTCTTACCTAGTCCATGTGGGGTCAGTTCCAGCTATAAATAGCACCTGCTGGGCTGGGCTGGGCTGGGATAATTAGCAGCTGAGAGGAGCTGAAAGGAGGGGAAACTGACAGCTGTGAGTCCATTTTCCTCGATATAAAAGAATAAAATGAAATAAAACAAATCAAATCTGTGTTGCCAGGAGTGGGCAGCCCGGCTGTTGATGGAGCGATCGCGGGCCATCAAGTGTCCGACAGTGAGGTCGCAGCTGAGCGGCTCCAAGAAAGTGCAGCAGGAGCTGGCCAGGCCAGGGGTGGTGGAGCGATTCGTGCAGGACACAGCTGCAGTGCACAGGATACGACGCACTTTCGCTGGCTTGTACAGTCTGGATAAGGTGTGGTGGATTGGGGTTTTTTATGTTTTTTTATGTTTTTTATTATTTTTTATTTTATTGTATATTTTATTTATTTTCATTTTTTATATATTTTATTATTCATTTATTTTATTTTTAATATTCATATTTTATCTTTATTTTATTTTTCATTTTTATTTATCTATTTTATTTGTTTTATTTTTATTAATTTATTTTATTGGTATTTATTTATTTTATTTTTAATATTCATATTTTAAATTTATTTTCTTTTTTATCATTTAATTTTTATTTATTTATTTAATTTATTTATTCATTTTTAGTTATTTATTTTATTTCTGTTTATATTTAGTTCTTTCTTTCTTTTTTATGTATATATATATATATATATATATATATATATATATATATATATATATATGCATGAAGATCAGATATTCATATTAAAGGTTTCTCAGTTCATGTCAGTGTTTGATGGGTCAGGTAAACAAGAACATACCCAGCATGCACCCTGTACCTGGAGAGGGATGGGCTCCACCAGGTTCAACTTGCCCAAGAGACACGGCCTGAAAACTTCAGTGCTGTTCCCCGACTCCTCAGGGAACTTAGGGAGAAGAGAGAGACTTGGCTATTTTTTTTCGTCTTACGCAAATAATCTTTATTTGTCAGAATATATTGACTCACTTTCTCATAATTATAGTTGTAATTCTCCTTTAGTTTAATGTCTTCCCACTGAAGAAGAATTACAACTATAATGATGGGGGCGAGAAAGCTCAGTAGTCAGAGCGCTCACTTTCCCCCAGTCAAGTTAAGCAGCGTCGAGCGTGGTTACCATTTGGATGGATGACTGTTTGTGCACCTTGGCTTCAGTTCAGTTCACCCAGCTGTAAATGGGTACCTGCCCTCTTTAGGGTCAGGGAAGGTAAAGCAACGAGGGAGAGGAGATGGGCACCGCCCTCAATATGCTGGCCCCTGGAGAAGCCGAGGTCTCTGAAGCCTCGCTCCCCTATGACCGCCTAGGTTGTGGGACACCTTTACCTTGCCTTTTATTATGAGATAGTGAGTCAATATATTTTGACTCACTTTCTCAAAATTATAGTTGTAATTGTGCGAGTATTAATATCATGTATAAAGTGTGCTGATTCTAAAAGCCTTATGACTTGTATATGCATCGTTATGAACAGGGTGCAGATGGAGACGAAGCAGTGAAAATGGCCATTGCCTCACCGGGCAAGTTTGTCTTGAAACCACAAAGGGAAGGAGGAGGTGAGCATACCAATAATTGTCTGTTAATTAATTAAAAATTCAACTGTATGCATACTTAACACATTTCTTCATGTCCTCGAGATTAACAGATTTTTTTTTCTCGTTTGCTCCTCGGCTTAAGCTCCGAGGTTCACCAATGGCGAGATTTTGGCATATCGTATGCGGCCCTTTTTTTCCTACCATTAAGGTAGGCGCATTCCATCTTTGGGGATGGTGTCTAAACATTTGACGTGTGCATGCATTTAAAAAAAATATTGGTAGCTTTATTCCAACCTCAGGGATGCAGTTTGAAATTGATCTGACCTTTTTGGTGAGGACAGTGGGGAGGTATCTCCCTGCTCTTTTCAATTTTCATGGGTTCTTTTGACATGCAAAAGTCTGTAAGCACACTGGTCTGACTGGTTTAGAGTCTCTCCGAATGGCTTTGAAAATCAGTTCAATTTTACTGTCAAACTGGGAAGAAATGATAAGACTGGGAATTGGACCCAGTACCTCACAGTTTACTTGTTAGGCAGGTGAGTGTCTGATGAGACTTCGAATGAGACTATAAACCGAGGTCCCATGTGCGACCACACACAGAACATCTTGCACACACATTAAAACCTGTTCCGCTTTTTGGAAGAGTAGGCCATTGTGTGCCAGTGGGAAGGGATGACAAAATGTACAAAACCACATACACACAGGGACTGGATGTCAAAAAAAAAAAGCACATAAGTGCTTATTCCATTATCCTCGAAATAAAAGAATGAATAAAATAAATAAAACTTACCTACCACTTTCCTTCTTTATTTAAAAATCAATGGAAACATTGTATAGTTTTAAAATGAAAATGGAATTTCTATCTCTCTCTCTCTCCCTCCCTCTCTCTCTATGTGTGTCTCACTGTTGTAGCTAAATCACAGGGTTTGATTTATCTACAATAGTCCAAGGCACCATAAACACTCTTTCAAACATTTTCTTCCAGAAAAAAGTGTCACAAAAATGTATGCATACGCTGACAGGACAACAGGTAAACTTATGATAGGCCTAGTCCTGTCATATTAATCATGTCAATATTTTCATCTTCCCTCTTTTTAAATTTTTTTTTTTTTTTTGAGGATAATGGAATAAGCACTCATGTGCTTTTTTACGTCCAGTCCCCATTTGCATGCAATTTTGTCATCCGATCCCACCGGCACACTATGGCCTATTCTTCTGAAAAGCGGAAAAGGTTTTAATGTGCGTGCAAGATGTTCTGCGTGTGTTTGCACATGGGGACTTTGGTTTATAAGTCTCATCTGAAGGACTTGGGAGGAGTGGAGTCTGCACTGATTTTAACTCCAGAGGAAAAATCCTCTTGAACCTCTTGCCCTGATCTTTCTTGCAGGCCACAACCTCTACGGGGATGAGATGAAAAGTCTGCTGGAGAAAATTGGCACCACGGAGGAGAGAGAGGCCTACATTTTGATGGAGAGAATATTTCCCTTGCCACAGATGAACTTTCTGATCAAGGCTGGAAAACCTGTAGTATTATCAGAAGTCGTCAATGAAATGGGGATTTATGGCTCCCACATAGGGTAAGAAAAAAGGTTTTTTTTCCTTTTTCTTTTTATTGAAATGTAAATCTATGGTATATGTAAAGGATGAAAAAAAAAAAAAAGAGGGTCATCCTGTTTTAAGGGGAATGTTTTCATTGTTTTCACTGAAATGCGACTCATAGATTCCACCTGGGTTTTTTGTTTTTGTTTTTTTATCATTTGTTTTCGCTACTTGGCTAGAGCTCTGAGATTCATTAAAGATGATTTATTTTTTATTTTTTAAAAACTGTTTGCTCACCATTAAAGTAGCCACATTTTGACTTTGGCGACGTTTTTATTCGACTAGTTTGCGATGTGGTCTGTAGTCAAATTGTTGTGTTATATTGCACCACCATAGCGGTTTTTTTTTCCTCATGAGGGTTAGGTTGCATACCTGATTTTAATTTTGAATTGAACCAGGTTTGATGAGTGCTATTAGTGTGTGTGTGTTTCTATTTGTCTATATATCCATCTTTATCTCTCTCTCTCCCTCTCTATATATAAATATATATATGTCCATATTGTGATTTCAGGGAAGGAGAGAAAGAAATTGCCAACAATGTGTGTGGCCACATGCTGCGAACCAAAACTCAGGGAACAAATGAGGGAGGCATAGCAGTGGGATTTGCCGTCCTCGACACGCCTTTCTTGGTGGATGTGTGATCATAGGGCATTTTGCATGTGCTGTCTACTGGTTTTTCTCTTGGACACTATCTTAAGTAGCTCCAACTTTCAGCTATAAATTCAGCAGTAGATCTGCTGATAGCTGCAAGTTGTGTAGAGCATGCAGTTTTTGTAGATCCGAGTAAACAGAGGGTTTGTTTGGATCTTTTCTTTTGATGCGTTTGCAACACATTTTGCATGGATCAGTGATTTTTAAATTGTAAAGATTTGTTCAGTTATATTGGGAACAAGACTGCACTGCTTTGTTCTACTGCAGTATTCAGACTTCATTTCTGTCAAGTTTTTTACCTGTGGAGGTGTCTTACATCTGAAATTTTTTCCTTCTGTGATGTACCTGTCCTGCTGTTCCTACACGGCTCATTCTAACTACACAGCCAGGCCCAGGCTCTTCATGTTGTATTGTATTCTTAAGACCAGGGATCCACAGGAAACTTACAAATGCTAGGCCAATGTGTGCCGCTTACCAGAAAGTCCCTGTTGGCAGTATTCAGGGGCGTTTTTTAATCCAGCACCACCTACTAAGCTGCTTACTTACTAATGAAGAAAATTGCATAGTTGTGACACCTGGCTGAGAAAGATCACCCATGCATTTGCAGGAGTTGAAGGCTTGGATACCAACTTGCCACACTACAGGCACAGAAGTGTACTGGAACCTGAAAGTGAAGTCACCTTGAACCTTGGGCAACATGAACCCTCTGAAACAAGCCTCTTTTACTGCATGATTTTCCTCCTAAGTCAGAGTATGGCTGCTTATATGGCGAGGTACTTGAAAATAGTCATACACGCAAACTTCTCATTCAGTGTGCGCAATTTCAATCTCAGTGATTCCCAGGTGGGATGAGTGAGTCAGGGAACACATTCTGGGTGACCTCCCAGAGTGTTAAGCTAGGGAACAACAACAACTGCATGATGGTGACAAGATGTTACAGCATTGTTGCAATGAAGATGCACCAGCTTTGAAACTTCTCTTTTCATCATTAGTGTCATATCTTGGCTTTAACCAGGCATACAGCTTCACTTCTGTTGTGTTGGTCGTGTGAATTTGAGCTCCACTAAAAAATCTCTGTGAACTGGATGATGATCCTTGACTAAATGGTCTGGGTCTTCCTATTGAACATACAGCAATCTTTCTGTGGGTAGGCGCTGGCTGGAGTCTGAAAATACTCTGTGACTGGTATGGGTTTCAAATCTGTAACTTCCATAATGCCAACATGCTAAGCACAGTGCCATTGCTGCTGGTCCATCGGAAATGTCATGTCCACTGCATTGCATCCTTAAGAATGAGTTATTCATTGTGTAAACTAGTGCAGCTGCTGAAGGGTGGTGGTTTTTTAAAAAACTTTTTAATTTATTTTTTATACTTTTGGTTATGGGATCAGATAATCACTGCTTGGTGCTTGCTCAATAACCAGAGCCTGTTGTGTAAAGTATCACTGCTTTAATTTTTTTTATGAAAATTTGTATCCAATCAAATATGTAGTGAGACAAGGTATCTAAGTATCACCGCTTTAATTTGTTAATGAAAATTTGTATCCGATCAAATATGGAGTGAGACAAGGTATCTAAGGGTGATTTTTAACTTCCAATTGCTGAAGTCTATGCAAGTCATTTAGAGCTGAGATGATATACTTATTGAATCAAAAAGCCTTACCATAAAGCTTTTTAGCTTTGTGAGTGCAGACAGCTTAGGGTATTTTTCAGAGTGTGTGTGTGTGTCTGTGTGCGTGCTTATGACAATATGTACGAGTGTAAATGTTTTGAAATTCAATGGAGTGTAACAACTTTTAAAGAAATATGTGTTTGGAGCATAGAGATAAGATTATTGAAATTTTGATGATGGGTAATTTGTTTTATGTATATATTTGGATTCTCATTATTGCAAAAATGCCTTGATGTAAATGCAAGTATTATGTGAATTACTTGTTCAGAAATTGAAAACATAGAATATCCTGAATTTTCAATCTTCGAAAGCAAAGAAAATCCAAATTGCGGAGCAAAGGATGTATGTTGATGATTCAAAAGAGTGATCGTCATGAAATTACAGATACAAATTACAGAATGCGGGAATCCTGCAAGGCATACCCTAGAATCAACACTGAAATATACATTCATGTCACTTGATCTCCACCTTGATTGCATTTTTAGAATACCTATTCATATTTCTTGCACGTTCCTTTTACTGATATGAATGTACGACGCCCAGAGATAAAGACATGGGTATATCATTGTGCTGCAGAAAATAAATCATTAACAATATTGTCATTCTTTGTTTCTGTCGTTGTTGACGAGCATGCAAGAGACAAACATTGATATCCTAGTGATGAATTCCAAGACTTTATTGTGAACACAAACTTCACCTTTTCTTGCCTCCTTTCAAAACCACTATCCAAACACTGGCTCAATACTGCACTACCCATGTAACATTACCAATTTCTTTCTTTTGAGATGATCCGAGTCCCGAGTACTCAGCAGCATAGGCCACAACGGTTTCTACTCTCTATGGAAGGGCATCACTCCGGGATTATCGGATATCTAGGGCTGCTCTAACTGCCCAAAACAAACTACCCCATGCATAAAAACAGTCGCACAATGCAGATAATAAAAAAAATTGGACACAACAATTTTCTTGTCATTTTTATTTCCCTTTTTTTTCTTTTTTTCTCTCTTTTTTTTTTTTTTTACAACATCATACAAAGTTGAAGATTTCATTACAGAAATTTAAAGGTTTTTTTTTTGTGGAAAGACATTTTTTTTCTTATTTCTTTTCAATGATTTTTTTTGTGGAAAGACATGTTTTTTCTGATTTCTTTTCAATGGTTTTTTTTCTCGCTTTTGTTTCATTTTGCCTTTAGTTATCTTTTTTGGGGGGGTGAATTTTTCAGAGCAGTTTTTTTCTTCCATCAGTAATGTCATTTTTTTGGTTCCTGGTGTGTTTTGGGTTTTTTTTTTAATTTTAACATTTTTTTTGTTTATTTTTTTTTCTCCACATAAATCTCAGTCATGGCTTTTTTTTTTTTCCTCCCCCTTATTTTTTTTCACATCTTGCTTTTTGTATGTCAATCTTTTTTTTTTCAAATTGTACTAGTCTTCATTCATTCTTTTTTACTTAACTTTTTTCTCTTCCCCAATTTTCTTTTTAAATATTAACCATTTCAAAAGAATTCTAAATACCCCATAATTTTTTTTCTCATGTTTCCCTTTTTTAGAATTTTTTTTTTTGTTTGTAATAAACATCTTACCCCGTCATTTTAATACTTTTTTTTTCTCCCTTTTTTTTTGATACATTTTTTTTGTGTTGGTAAAAAACATCTTTTCATCCCCAATTCTTCCTCCCCTCTTTTTTCTGCCCTCATTACTTTCCTTTATACCGCAGTTTACCTGCAAAGCCCTTCCCACCTTCGGCCGAACTGCTGCAAAAGAGAAGAGAGTGATTAGAAATGCACAGCAGAGACAACAATGCCAATGCACCTGCTAACCATCAAAAGTATGAGGCTGTATGAGAGGGTGCTAAGTTTGCCTGATTAGACTTATAAGCTGAAGATTCCAGCCAAGGTTGACATAGGTCAGAGAAGGGAGTGAAGAGACAAGAGTGTGTTGAAAGGGGGTCTGGTAATTTGTTTCTTTTTTTTTTCCTTCCCTTTTTTTTTTTTCCTTTGTATTTTTTCTTCATTGTTTTTTTTTTGAGAGTGGGGTGGGGTGTCTTTTTCTTTCCGTTTTGTTTTCCTTTTTTTCCCCCCTCCTTTTTTTCTTCTTTTAAATTTTTTTTTTTTTTTTTTTTTTGGGGGGGGGGGGGGTCTTTTTCTTTCCATTTTATTTTTTTCCTCCCTCTCTCTTTTTTTTTTTTTTGTAATAAAATTATTTAATGAGGAGTCAATGGGTGTGGTAGGGACAACATGACAGAACACATACAGCTATATACAATAGTAACCTTGACAAACCTACAGAAGGAAAACTACAAAGTTAAAATTTATTAAAAATAAATAAAAAAATTAAAAAAAAGGTCATAAATGAATGTCAACAAACTTGTGCACTACTTGTTGTGTTGCAAATATTCAGTGATAATCTGGTCAAGTCATGTCAATGTAAATCAAAACTTTTGCACTTGCTGCCTGCTTTTCTAAGTCG
Organism: Stramonita haemastoma; assembly: GCA_030674155.1. Taxonomy (NCBI): domain Eukaryota; kingdom Metazoa; phylum Mollusca; class Gastropoda; order Neogastropoda; family Muricidae; genus Stramonita; species Stramonita haemastoma. Next base: position 20,834,709 of record CM060325.1, on the reverse strand, counting down.
CAGAAACTAGATGAAACTGTACGTTCTAAGACACTACAATCTTTCTTCTTCTTCTTCTTTTTTAAAATATTTTTTATAGAAAGCTAACATGGCTTTCCTTTCTTCACATAGATCTGTGGGAAAAAAAAGAACTTGGCAACTGTCCACACACACAGTCATGAAATGTTGCAGTCAAGAAGGACATATACAGGGAAAAGATGTTTGTGAGCCACTGATGATGTTTTCTCCTGTCTCTTCAAATTTTATCTTATTACATATTTGTTCATACTTTTTTACCCAATAATGGAATATTATATCCTACTTTTACTATAAAACCAAAAGAAAGCCTCGCAAGATAAAAATCCCAATGCCTCCATTTCTTCTTAAAACCAAGCAGTCTGCTTTTTATTTTTTGTTTATTTTACAAAGAGGAGAATTTAGTTTCAAATCCCTGTTTAGCCAGATATTTCCATTTCAAATGTCTTGAGCATAGATATGGTTGTGTTGTGGTTTTTTCTTCTCCCCAAATCTGTCTTGCTTGTTATCATTTTCATTCAAGGTTTGAGTGGGGTTTTATTTTGTTTTGTGTTTGTTCCCCGTTTGTTTTGTATCATAATACATTATCGGTTTTGTTTAAAACAAAATTTTTTCTTAAACTTACAACAAGCCTCGGGCCACTTTAAAAACCAGACATTTTCTATGGATCGTTAATTATCTTTTGGTTAATCTGTGCCTTATTTCAAAAGTTATACAAGCCATGTGTTTCTTTACTTTCCTTGCAGTTTCACAACCAATTCCTCTTTTACAAGCCTTTAATGGAAGCAGCTACATCACCCCCTATCAAAAATGGCAAGACTTCATTAACTTTCATTTGAAGTACAATTGAACTAAAGCAATACTGAAATTTGTGTTTATACAAAAACTTTGACACAAAATGGCGCTTTTAGTAGAGCTAAGTCTTGAATCGAGCTCCATATCCCTTGGTAGTTAATGAGATTATTTTCTTTTATTAGAATATCAAAAAGGTGAATTACACAGTTAAAATGACAATGATTGGTTGTTTTTTGCTCCCCCCCCCCCCCCCCCCCCCCCCCCCACGTTAAAATGAAAAGAATGGATATCTGTCTCTTAATAAGTTTTACCACCATTCTTAAACAATACCTTTCCGGAAATCCTGTAAATGCATGAATAAATGTCGGTTTTTTCTCCCCTCATTTTGCATAACTTGTGTTTTTTGGGGAAAAAAATTCAAGTTTGTGTGTCTGTCTCTCTTGCTCACCCACAGGGGGCTGAAAGGTAAGCAGGTCACTTTTTACAGAACTGGTCTGTCTTTCTTGCTCACACACACACACACAAAGTTACTCTGAATCATTAAAATGGACTCACTTCATTTAAATACGAGTGAAACCAAAAAATTAAGAGCAACTTTTCAACAGACAGCATTCCTTTATTTTTTTTAAATATTTTTTTTATTTTTTTTTTATTTTTCTTATAAGTGCAAGTTGAAACATCTTTTTCTAAGACAGGATCTCTCAAGTCCACATTATCAGACAGCACGCTCCATTGGAATCAATGACGAACACCAACAAACAATACTCAAAAGAACAATATGAAGATCAAAATGAAAATAAAACGGTTTCTTAAATCAACTTCACTTTTACGTGAGAGACATCCACGCTTTAAAATCAAACACCTAAACTTGTTTTTTCCTTTTTCCAGCTGGGATTAGAAAACGTGATCTGAAGGTAACAGCGCCAGTATGTTTAAATTACCTACGACGTTTGGTGTGTTTGGGGCAGTGTCTCTCGTGTCAAGTCGATCTAAAATGGTTAAAAGAACACCCAACTACCTTTTCCCCTGTGCACAGCCTATGCCTCAATCTGTTTCAGAAAATACCCAACCATGTTCTTTGAAGCTGATGTTTTCTAGCTTCTCTCTTTTTTTCAGCTGGGTTTTCTTTCTTTTAATAAGGACTGTAGTAGTTTCCTCTGGCACGAAACCGTCTGCAAAAGAATAAAATGCAAATATTAATATGTACTTTTGGAATAGACAAAACTGGAAACAAAACGCTTTCTCACCTCTCTATAGGCACACGTGCGTGATGAGGCAGTAAAAGTCTGCTGTATTACCACCGCACATACTTACCACAGTGCAGACTTCAAACTGAAAGGAACATGCGTGCAGCGCAGCCATTGACAATGCATTCAATTTTCACAGGCTGGAAATGATTGGTTGGTACATTAGATTTTAAAAGTTCTTTTCTTTATCCCCCATCTTTGCAGGAACATGGACCCCCCCCCCCCCCCCCCCAAAATAACCAAAACCCAATTTGCTATTTTTAATCACAAAGCTAAAAAAAAACCCACCCAAAATAAACCCAAAATAAAATAAAAGAACAGATCTTAAAATCCATCAGAAAGCATACTATGTCTCAATGAAAACAGGTTGTCTTTTTCCCCACTTTATTTTCTTTCACTCTCCCCGTTCTAGCCTTCACTAATACTGAGCTAGGAAAGAAATAATAAGAGACATGCTTTTTCTATTTGCTGTGGTGAATTTGATAACCTTAGTCCCATTTCATCTTTTGTTTTCTGTCAATCTTTCCCATCTATGATCTAGTAATTTACTAATACTAAACAAGGGAAACTGAAGAGTCCCTCCTCCATTTTCTCTGGTACATCTTTTTTATTTTTTGCTCATGCATCAGCCAAAAACTTGCAAGGATCCCGGGTATCCTCTTCCACAGTAAGTAAAAAAACCAATCTTTAATCATTTAGTATCATAATATATATACATATATATATATATATATATATATATATATATATATATATATACACACACACACACACTTTTAGCTTGTTGTTGCTTTTGTGAATAACTAAAAACAGTTCAACCAATTTTTCATAGCAATGACATGAAAAATCCTTCACACTAAGCATCAAAGCAATTGAAAGCTTTTCCTTTCCATTTTCTGGTATCTCCTATTTGCGTTGTAAGCTTGCTGCATAAAGAAAGTCATCACCAATGGAAAACTGCTGTGTGTCCTCGACACTTAAAAGACTATAAAAAGTTCTTGTTCTGTTTCAAGTTATTCCAACCTCAATTCACATCAAAACATCTAACCAAATCAACGAATCAATCCTGCTCATATGTTTCAACAGAAGGACGTTAAAACATACACACAATGTACATACGGACGTTATCTAAACAATGAATAAATCTTGCCCATATCCCCAGGATGTTAAACATACACACCACGTACTTATGGACGTTATCTAAACAAGGAATAAATCTTGCCCATATCCCCAGGATGTTAAACATACACACCATTTAAGGACGTTATCTAAACAAGGAATAAATCTTGCCCATATCCCCAGGATGTTAAACATACACACCATATATTTAAGGACATTATCAGGGAACAGATGACATTTACAAAACTGCATACACACGGGGACTGGATGTAAAAAAACACAAGAGTGCTTATTCCATTATCCTCGATATAAAAGAATAAATCAAATCAAATCAAATCAAATCAAACCAGTTCTACACCCGCAAACTTACCCAAATCCCGCTCCTCGGGTTCTGGGAGTGTAGCCGCCAGCAAAGCCGCCCCCATAGCTCCCGGTAAAGCCACCAGTGTAGCCCCCGGCAAACGCACTGCCATAGCTGCTGCCCCCTCTGGCGCCTCGCGCCCCCCTGAATCGCCCACGCCCCGGTTTCCTGTTGGTTGTGCTGATGCCTGGTCTGTTGGTTCTCTTGGGATTCACCTGCAGTTATGAACAAACATTGTTTGTCACTCTCTTTCTTTCGGATGAGACTAAAAACAGAGAACCCGTGTGCCAATGCACGCAGAACATCTTGTGCACACGTTAAATCCTGTTCCACTGTTCGTAAGAGTAGGCCATCATGTGCCGGTGGGAACAGATGACATTTACAAAACTGCATACACACAGGGACTGGATGTAAAAAAGCATATGATTACTTATTCCATTAACCTCAATATAAAAGAATAAATAAATAAATATCAAAGTGAAATGGTAAGTTTCGGGAGAAAAAAAGGTGGGGGGTTGGGGGGAGGTGATGTTTTTCTTCTGACATTTTTATTACATAGCAAGTTTGAAAGAGATACTCACTACAAACAGACACTATAACTTCCTCTTCACTTTCACAAAGACTGTAACTATGAAGGGAGACATTTACTCATACACAGAATGAATGATACTCTAGGTAAGCTACATATTCCATGCAAAATTTGAAATGGGATGTGTACATATATATATCAGTGTTGATTCAACGATTAAAAGAAGTGGTAGAAAGGGTCCCTAAAATGGAAAAAAGGCGGACATTATTCCCCCCCCCCTCCCCCCCCAGGTTCAAAAGAGAAGGGGGACAGTCTGTTGCATGTACAGCAATCTTCTTGATCATGATGCACAGTCAGTTGGGGACTGGATGTAAAAAAAAAAATCCCCAAACAAGTGCTTATTCCATTATCCTCAATATAAAAGAATAAATAAATAACTCTTTTCAGTCTTGGCACAGGTATGGTCTCTCCTAGTTGTGGCTCATCTAGCCTTTCAAACCAACCAACTCTAGTAGTGAGTACACCCTCATGTATACCCACTCCTCTGTGTGGAGATAAAGTGTGGGTGCATAGGAAAAGGGGGATTTAACTGAATCAATATGAAGTTGATATCCCTCAGACAATATATCATGACAGCGCGTGTACGTGTGTATGATTGTATGTCTGTGTGTGAAATAGTCTGGAAATGAAACAATTCATAACTGGTTCCACTGTGATAAATGAACAAAAACAATTTTGACATTCTCTATTGTAACGAATAACAACAAGGATGAAATCGAAATATTATTCAGCAGCATCTCATGGTTAATCTTATCAGCTCTAAATTTCTTCAGCTTTTATACTGCCAGTAACAATAAGAATCTAGAATTTGAATGGAATCTTCTTCATACTATCAGGTCTGTGACTCGATAATACAGCTGACAGCTGGTAAGAATGACAAAACTGACGGACAGATTTTTCATATATTTACATTAGCAGTCAGGTAGTCTTTCAGCCCAATATAAGATAGCTCAAATTTTATGACAACCGCTGATCACAAACCTTGATCTGTCTTCCCCTGAACAAGCTGTCATCCAATGCCATGGCTGTTACGACCGAATCTTTGTCAGCAAACTCCACATATGCAAACCTGTCAGGAGAACAACAAAAATGTTTGAAAAATTCATGGTATAGGTGAAACACACGATACATTTTAACAACTTTTAAAACAGTGTATAAAAATTTATTCCCAGCTTTTTACCCACAGAAAACCCATCTGAATAGTTCAGGGAACACACCACTCAAAATTCATCTTAAAGTTAGAGACTTTGATACTGAATATAATATTCAACCCATTAGCAATGAAAAATTGAGTCTCTATTTAAATTTTCATCCACAAAAAAAAACCAACAACCCCCACCCCCACCCCAAAAAACCCACAAGTGCCACCAACAAAACAGATTGCCACCCAATTCAAGAAAAAAAAAAAATTAAGAAAAAAAAATTACACTCCACCACAAAATGAGTCACTTTGCACCTGACATACTTTTCCGCTGGGAGCTATTTTAGGCAGGTGGGCGACAGGTTGTTAATTTTGAGATCTTTGATTATAGAACTATAGCCGTTCTTCTACCTTGTACTGAAGTATCTAGGTGTTTCCTTTTGCTTTAAAAACGTATTTAAAAACACCCAGGCCCTCATTCTGATCACCCATTACAGAGTAAAACTTGTCAATTTCTCATTTTGTCACTTCCCGCGGTCTACAGGGTTCATACAGACTTGGTGGAGCAAAATTCAGGGCTTTTTAGGGCCTTTTTTAAGGGCCTTTTCATCCAAATTTAGGGCCTAGCTGCGGGGTAACAAATGTATAGATAGCAACCTAAATACACCTTTCCTTACACACACATATATACATATTAATATATATATATATATATATATATATATATATATATATATATATATATATATCAACCTCAAACAGAGTCAAGTGAGCAAAGTCACCTTATGTGAAACTGTATGGTGGATACTAACACAACTTCATGTTATTCTAGAGTAGAATGTCTTTCAATCATGGATACAACAAGAGACAAGGAGGTGAGAGGCAGCAGAGTCCTAAAGAGGGAAGGGGGGGGGGGGATAACAGTGTGTGTGTGTGTGTGTGTGTGTGTGTGTGTGTGTGTGTGTGTGTGTATGTGTGTGTTTTGATTTATTTGATTGATTGATTCTTTTATATCGAGGATAATGGAATAAGCTGTGACTGTGAGTGAGTGAGTGAGAGAGAGTGAGTGTGTGTGTGTGTGAGGGGTGGGAATTGACAGAGTCCAAAAACTCTGAAAAGTGAGGGGGGTCCAGGGGCTTTGCCCCCTGGTGGGGTCAAGGGGCAGAGCCCCTTGTGGGGGTCAGGGGGCAACGCCCCCTGAAGCTGAAGGTTTTTCAACAATTCTAGCCTGTTTAACAGCCTCTCCTTGAACTAATTTCAGTTTTTGATACTAAGCAATTTCTGCCCTAAAATAAGCTCTCCAAGAATGACTTTCTATCATTTCTTCAATCTAAAGGAGGTTCCATACCCAAGTAATCACATAGAAAATGAGTATATTTCTAGACAAATGTGAACTAATGCAGATACAGGAAGAAAGAGAAAGAAAGTACTGACACACATAGAGAAACAGAGAGAAAAAAACAGAGAGAAAGAAAGGGGGGGGGAGAGAGGTGTGTGTGTGTGTCTGTGCGTGTAAGAAACAGGGAGAGGTGGAGAAAATGAGACAGAGACAGAGAGAGAAGTGTGTGTGTGTGTGTGTGTGTGTGTGTGTGTGTGTGTGTGTGTGTGTGTGTGTGAGAGAGAGGAAGAGGGAGAGAGAGAGAGAGAGAGAGAGAGGGAGAGAGAGAGAGATCAATACACTCTTATGAAGACTGAAGAAGATCCTATGTCTTTCTCATTTTAAAATCAAGTTGAAGCCCCCGTACAAAAGCAGATTAAAAATTCATCTGATTTCAGAGTGAACTCACCATGACAGTTTGCATGGCCAAAAAACAAGTTATGTGTATGTGTGTACTTTCCGGCTGTCCGGTACAGCAGAGGCTGTGTTCCACACGATGTAACTTTAGAACAGTCACTCTGCCGTTTTAACGATCAACTGATTTCCCGAAGATGCGAAAGGGTTACTGTTCCATGATTTGCCAAGAAATTAACGCTTCTATAACTAAAGTGCCGTGGTTTGTTATTTTCCGACCGTGTTCCAATTTCCGACACCATTTGCTAATGAAAGCTCAACTTTCACTATCAAAAGACATAGCGCAAGTTTTAAACATTGCTCGGCAAAACAAACCAATTTTTCTGTTTGTGCATCTATATCGGCAACTGTACCTCTTCTAGCCCCATCATGGACTGTTAGCATCATTTTGCGTTTATTTCGCGTCTTTCTTTGCTTGTAAGTGTGTCAGTTCGATCTGTTTTTTTCACGAAAGTCTACACTACTTTCCGCCATTTTGTTTTGAAAGAGATGCTGTGCGCATGCGCTTAAAGGGGAGACAACTGAACGATAGGATCTAGCAGACAACATAATGCATCTCATCGCTTAACAATAGATTATATTTTTGATTTTCGGATTTTTTTTAAAGACAAAAATTGGATTTTTATTAATTAAACTGTATTTTCTTATTTTACAACTTTTTCCGGAACAAATACGGAAGGTGCACAGGTCTGCACACCACTTTTTGCGAAGCAAAGCGATCACATTTCCAAGGGAGGCAATTACTATTACCTCCCTTTACGAAATAGGTGGCCCGACGCGAGTAGCAGACGACAAGCATTCTATCAGCGATAATACGATCTTCGGACACTCTTCTCGGATTTATTTCTCCAAAGTTTTATTTTGAATATATATTTTTTAATTTTAAAAATAAAATCTCACACATGACTTCCATTTTTAGGGCTTTTTAGGGCCTCCAGGGCAATATGTCTCATTTTTAGGGCTTTTTAGGGGCCCTATTTTGGCTTTCCCAAAATTAGGGCTTTTTAGGGACTTGTGCGAACCCTGGGTCTATTATTTCAATTTGTAAAATTTAACTTTTCATAGAACTGGCTGATTTTCAATCTGTTTTCTGTGATAGATAGCCTGCAGATTATTAACATAATGACAACTAAAAACTGAATTCCGGTGCAATACCACTCACTATGTGGTGGAGCGTCACAAATACAGGCAAAACTTTACAACTTGGGTCAGACAAAACACAGTGAAGCATACACAGTGAGATGTGTAAAAATGCACTGTATGTATGTATATTGGCAGTTTCCTTTTTCTCTTATGTCATAATTATGTGTATGAAGGCACTCTTCAAAACTCCATAACTTTAGGTAGCGGCAGCCAATTTTTTTTATAGCATATACATGCATGAAACTGGTATTTTTAAAAAGAACTTTTTAAAAGAAACACAATATAAAAAAAATTAAGTCTCTATCTTTATTCTTTCAAAAGTTATTGATGTCCAAAGATGACATAACATTTTCGGGTGTTTTCATAATATGAAAGCCATACTTTGAAAGGGCCTATTGTGCAAAGCACTGTAATCACATTCCTGCACATATACAATGTCTGTAACACTGACAATCCCTACAAGAAACATCAACTCTCTATCTTGAAGGGAAAAAAAGATATACTATGTTGAAAATGCCTAATCGTGTGATTGGCAGTCAGTTCAAATTGCACGATTGGCCATGTTTGAGGTCCAACAGGAAGGATAAGATGGCATCTTATGGTTACTTTTTTACATTGTTCAAAAGATATGTTAATATAGACTATGCCCAATTTTTTCTAAGGCTGTACTTGACCAAATGTTTCAAATATTGGGGTCTGATTTTGCTAAAAACCTTAAAATGCCCTGCGACGGACCAAAATACAGTACACAGTAGATTTTTTGTCAATAACTTTTGAACCTGTAGAGATACTGACTTGAAATTTGGTGATGTAAAACATGGTTTTATATGCTATTAAAAAATGCATTTGTTGAATTTGTTCATCCATTACATAATGTAATTTTGGATTCAAAATGGCCGCCAAGTGCCCCAAAATGTGGCGAACATTCTAGAGAAATGTTATGAAACATCCAATTTTATCAAATTATGCAAACAACAGTGGACCCAGCTGTTCAACATGAACTGGCTCAGACAGAAATCTATCTCTCTGTGACTTATCCTAAAGAAGTTGCACATTTTCTTCTTCCTTAATGAGATGATACTGCAACCTTGAAAGTTTAGTATCCGGAATGAGTTGACTGAGAAATGAAGCTGTTTCCTCAAATGTCTTCCCACCCTCTTGCTTCAGTACCAATAACTGAATCAGCAGATGATTTGGAATCTCTACAACAGGCACCTTTGGACAACGACCTTTTCCAGTAGCCAGAAAAATGGACCCCAGCTTGCTCAGTTGACTTCCATCTGTGTGTCAGCATTTCAGGGAATAAAAAATAAATTTTAAAAACAATAATTAAAAAGAAAAGAAAACCAGCAAAAAAACTGTAATTAGTGTAAAAGAATTTGTTTCTTCCTTTCAAAGGTAAAACTGCCAAAAGGTTTAAAAGAAATCTGATAACAAGAATAGATAAACAATAGGAGTGACAACTGAACAACTTTTTTGTGTGTGTGTGTGTGTGTGGGGGGGGTGTTTTGTTCTCCTAATGTATTGTGAATACTCTTTCTTTTTTCTTTTTTTATGCCATCCATTGTGTTAGGATTTTTGTTGTGAGTATTTTTCACACGCCCATATCTGCAAGCATTGGTTTTGTCAAATTTCATGTACCCCTTGGGGGGTTTTCTTGAAATAAAATTTTGAAAATTGAAATTTGAAATAACCTGACACACATAGGGAAATTTATAAACATCTCATTAGTATCAGAACTGTGGTATTGGGGATGGTATCTATCAATGTAGATGTGTCACATATTTTTGTAAAGTCACTGAAGGTTAAAAATTACCCGATATATAACACAATTTTACTTTTAACGGTGTTGACTTCTTTATCCTTTTCTTAAAATCACAATTAAAATAATAGCCTAAGTGGATTCTGCCTTTTTTTTATATCTCGAAATAGTATAAAAACAATCAACAGAAAATAAAAGTAAAGTACTAATTCAAGTAGTAAAGATAGTGAACCCTCAAATGAGTCAAAACAAAACAAAAACATAATAATGGAAACTCTGAAAAGGAGAATGACTGGGGAAAATGAAAAGGAGAATGACTGGGGAAAATGAAAAGAAAAGACTATGGCTATTAGATACACTGCATAAATCACAAAGAGCAAGCTTACTTGTGGTACTACTGTGCTGAAACTAAACCTGCTTTAGTTCAAGTTACTAAAAAAGAAATTCATTCAAACACTGATATGGCATTTTAGTGATTTACTACTCAGGCTGCATAAAATATTCCAAGTCGTGCAGCCCCCCCCCCCCCAAAAGAAAACAAACAAAAAAACAAAAATGAAAACTGTAACAAACTTAAACTTTTAATTCATCAATCATAAATGAAACCGTGACCTAAACTGGTTCTAATAAATCCCCCCAAAACAGAAGCAACGACTGACGTTTGTTTCACGAAGAAGTGAATCGCGATCTCGGGATTACCTCCTCTTGGTTAGACCGGTCACTCAATAAAACGTACAATAACACACCTATTTCACTATACGACCTTAAAAAAAAAAAAGTCTGAATATAAGTATGTTCAAAATATCTGATTTTATAAGCACCATAAATTTAAGAAGTAATTTCGTGAAAATATCCAAGGAAATCGGACACGTTTTCTTCTTTCCGGTTTGCGCATGACCGATTGTCGAAGATGATCGTATCTACCCTTTTCAAAGTCTTCGTTTTTAATGATCTAATGAAATTTTTTTCAAACTACGCGACTTGTGTCTAAATAAACAATAACATTAATGATCTACAATCACAAATTTATCATATCTACCCAGTAAATCGAGAAAATCGTCGATTTTCGACATGATCGTTTCGCAGCGATCGTTCGTTCTTGCCTCCATGTTTCTGATCTTTCCAAGATTTGAAAACTTTGTTTTGGTTGGTTTGCTTATGTAGGACAGCCCATGAATACATTAACCCATTTACAAATTAGAACCAATAGGTGGTCTTGTTTGATTTTCGCCTGTAGTGTTGACTATTTTAAGCTACAGGTTCTTTAGAACTTGCCGACGAAGATTGTGTGCCGCAAAAAAATGGAATTTTTTGCAAAAACTATCCATAAATCAATAATTGTTTACCCATTTCAGTATTGTAGCATAAATACTGAACACAGTGATACCTGATATAGCACAGTTGATTGTTTATCGCGAATGCTCGGGGAACTTAAAGTGGGCATGTCTTTTTGAAGCTTTGTCCGTGTTCGTGAAAATGGCGGCCGCGCAGCGTTTTTTAGCGGAACACACACCTCATTCACGCACTTCGCGTATTCATCTCAGATCAGTCACAGAAATAAAAATGCACTCAATCAAAAGAGAAAAGATCGAACTTTATTTTGATATATAAAAAAATTTAATCAGTACAACAGAAGCAGAGTAATAAAGAAGTGAAAAGATCGAAAAACGGCCATTTTTCAGCTGTGATGACGGGATATGCCGGGGGCTGCCGCTACCTAATAACTTTCTAAAGCCTCTATCAGCTCTTCAGATACACTAGATAAGCATCAATGACAGTAAGACACAAAAAGTACCCACAATTTTTCAAAACGTTTAAAAAAAAGCATACACCAGATGAAACTCATTTCATAAAGTATATTTGCATGGCCATGTACAGTTTTCTAAAAGAAAACAAAATTCTGATGTGTTACTCTATGAAAGTACTGCATTTATATGCAAAATAAAAGTACTGCAATTATATGCATAACAGACTGGAAAAAATACTGGGGCAACTGACCCTTTGGGATGTCCTGTGAATTTATCACACAAGATGGTGACTCTGTTGACAGAACCACAGCCATGAAAATGCTGCTCTACTTCTTCTGCTGTAGCACCATAATCAACCTGCAGACAAACAAGATAACACAAGTTTGCATAAACTTACAAAGTACAGTTCATGTCATCACCTTTAACCTCCTCCTGGACCCCCCCCCCCACACACACACACACACCAACCCCCCCCCCCCCTCCCCCAAAAAAAAACAACCCCAAAAACCATGGAAATGAAATAAAAAGAAAAACCACTTCTTTTTCTTAACAAAAGAATGCTGTTCTACTACATCAAGCATTGCAATCTTTCTGTTCTACTAACCCAACACTGAAAAGACTTGTCAAGATAAAAATTATGGTCAATACCCTATATGAAAGGCAGGAATACTTGAAGCCACTGACAGACAGTGAGACCAATAATATTAATGAAAAATATTCAGATGGCAAGTACAACATGAACATCAGATGAGGTGGTTATTCGTTTGTACATGTCCTTCAAGATAAAAACTTTGTTACTGATTATACAAAATGTCCTTTGACCATTTTAACTATTATTGTCTTTTGATCATAATACTACACAGTCCAACCAAATGGTCATCAACATGCACTACATAAACTGATAGAGACGGAAGGAGACAAATAAAATGCTGTCAACATGCATTATTGTTACAAAAAATGCAAATATCTTAAAACCCAGTAATATATACACACATAATGTTACAATTGTAATTAATTAACTTTCCTGAATGCCATGGGTGTGAAATCACCCACACTCCTACATTTTACACTGTAACTCAAAAAGATATTAATGCTGCATCTCTGACATTTCATTAAATTGTCAGTGAATATCTGTCTACTAGACATTGTTTTACAAAGAAACAACTAAATAAACAAAGAGTGTTCAGTACACCCTGGGTGTGAGCGTACCCACATTTCCAAAGAACACATCAGACATCATGGGCCTATAGCCACCCAGGCTTATTAAAGAATGGCAGAACAGTCCCACAAATGTGCTCAGTACATCATGGGTGAGAGGACACCCTCTCTTGTAAAGAATAACTGCACACCATATGGTATAGGTGTGATATCACCCATGGTAGTTCTTTCCACACTAAGAGATATATGGGCCTGTGCATGTATGGTTACCCCCCCCCCCCCTCTCTTTTTCATAATTATGTGTGCATGAGCATGTTTGCATTTTCCTGTCCGTAGTTTTATATATTTTTCTATCTGTAACCATTCCCTTTCTATGTGTGTGTATGTATGTGTGCGTGCATGCATGCGTGCGTGCGTATGTTTTCTTTCTTTCTTTTCTATCAAGGATAATGGAATAACTTCAATAAGCATTAAGGTGCTTTTTTTTCCCCATCTAGTCCCCATGTGAATGCAATTTTGTCATCTGTGTGTGTGGGGGGGGGGGGGGGGGAGCGAAAGGAAAGGGGGGGAGAGAGAGAGGGGGAGAGAGAGAGAGAGAGAGAGAGAGAGAGAGAGAGAGAGAGAGAGAGAGAGAGAGAGGAGAGAGAGAGAGAGAGAGAGAAAGAGAGAGAGAGAGAGCACAACCTCTAGACAGGTATAATCTCCCCACCCCCCCCCCCCCCCCCCCCCCCCCACAACAACAAACTCCAACCATTATCTATCCAATCAAATAATGTGAAATAAAATTTCTCCAAGATTTATATGGGGGTGGGATAGCCAAGTGGTCAGAGCACTCGCATCCCCCAAGTCAAAGTTAAGCAGCACTGAACGTGGTTACCAGCTGGATGGGTGACCGTTTGCGCACCTTGGCTTCAGTGCAGACCTCCAAGTTCACCCCGCTGTAAATGGGTATCTGCCCTCTTTAGGGCCAGGGAAGGTAAAGCAGCTAGGAAGAGGAGATGGGCGCTGCACTCAATATGCTGGCCCCTAGAGAAGCTGAGGTCTCTGATGCAGGGTTCGCGCTAGGATTTTTTAAAACCGGTACTGCGAGTTGCCATTTCAGATATATTTTGACCAACTCCCCCAAAATCGGTCCCCAGAAAATAAAATCCGGTACGTACTGTGAACAAAACGAAACTATTCAGTGAGGGAGTGGGGAGGGGGGGGGGGGGGGGGGGGGGGGGATTGTTCGGCAGCAAAAACTAAATCTAAATTGAACGCAAATCTCTCAGTTTTTGACTGTCGTGCTGCTGCCACTCGCTTCTTGGGCATGAAGCCACGCAGGAAATAGGATTTTTTTTCTAGCGCCTGTGTCACTGTCTGTGTCAGTCTGTTGTTTTGCATGGCATCATTCGTGAGACTTATATTCTTCTTTCTTGTTTCTATGCTTAGCGCTCATCTAGATCTTTCGTTCAATTTAAAATTAGTTTTCGACTCTTCTCTCTCAAGGCAACGCGCAAATTCATAGTCAAAGACCCTCCGCTTTTCGCTTTTCGTAAGAGCAGGCCATCGTGTGCCGGTGGGACCAGATGACATTTACAAAACTGCATACACATGGGGACTGGATGTAAAAAAGCACAGGAGTGCTTATTCCATTATCCTCGATATAAAAGATGAAAAGAATAAATAAATCTAGGCCCCATTTACTCATTGTGAATGGAAGTTACTGTCATGCCGAGAAGAGCGCGAAGCTCTATTCTTTCACAGTAAAGCTTGCTGTTCTGCGTGCTTGGCTAATCAGGCTGGCGCCAAGGATGTTCGTCGGAAGGGGTGGGAAGGGGTAGGTGCGTAAGCACTGTACAGGCGCATGACAGACTGTCAGAAAATGTCACTTCAGACTTTTTTTTTTGAGACGGAAATCTAATTGGTCACAGGCAAACAGAATCGGTACGCAGTACCGGCTGCTTCAAAAATTTTCGGTATTCCCTGTTTACAATCGGTAAAATACCGACAATTACCGGTTATCGCGAACCCTGTGATGCCTCGCTTAACTATGACCACATAGTTTATGGGACACCTTTACCTTTTTGCCTTTACCAACATTTATATTTAAAAGAAAACAAAACCAACCACAAACCTCCCCCCCCCTCAAAAAAAAAAAACAACAACCAAAAAACAAACACCCAAAACAAAACAAAACTTGGAAACAAAGAAATATGTATTGAAACAAGTTAACATCAGGTTTCTTCTTCACATAAAAAAAAATACTCACATTTCCCACATAAATTGATCTGGCATCAGCTTCAATCTTTTCTTCCTGACTTGGGAATGATGCTGTAAAGAAAAATTAAAAACCATTATGAAAAAAAATAGGCACACAGGCTTAATTTCTTTTCCAATCATATGACTTTTTTTTTTTTCTTTTTCTTGTCTGCAACTGTTTATATATCACTATATGTTTCCCAATCAGAGTGGCTTTTTTCTACAGAATTTTGCCAGGGACAACCCCTTGTTGCTGTGGGTTCTTTTACATACACACAAAATCATATTAATTACTAAATTGGTATCTATTACACTTGACGTTTAAATACAATTTTCTGAATTTGGTTACTTAATCATCTTGTAAAACAGTGATGTTCAAATGCTGCACCAGTCAGGAAACAGCAGTTACTAAATTTAGTCTTTATTTATTTTTTTTAAGTTAAAAAACAACAACAAACAAACAAAAAACCCTGAAGTAAATATTGATATCATCTACCACCAGCCTGAGGTCTTTGTGTATGCATGGTAAACAGGACTCACTAAGACAGGTATGTACATCTATTGATCATAATATGCAACTAAGCTACTGAAGTATTTCTATTAACTTTGAATTTATTTCAAACAGAATTCTAACATAACTCACTACTACACTAGTGACTGGCATGAAGTTGATTCGACACACTGACATCAGATACTTTACTACTATGCACTTTAGCTAACATGGCTGCACAGATAGGTTTTCTACTGAATCTAGTAATATTACCTGCATATAATTTAAAAATTTTAATTGTGTGTGCTCATGGTCAACTACAAGTTTGCATTCACATTTATTTGGCTTTCACACATATGACACAGACAACACTTTAACATGCTATTGCTAAGAAAGGGAATGGGGGTGGGGGTGGGGGGGAACACCGATTAAACTTAAAAACAAGCCTATCCACATGGATGTAAAATACAGAATTAAGAATTTGAACAACATCGATTACAATTGCAAACTCACTAGTTGTGGTTGCTGCCTTTGGTGAGCTGAGATTCATCTGCTTTTCAACTTCGGTCTGCATCTCCTTCAGCTTCTCTGCTTCTGCCTCCATTTCTCGCACTCTGGCCTTGATAGCTTCCAGTTCCTGACATGTAAATGCCTTGAATATTTGAATATTATTTCATTTTTTCTTATGTAACCGAAAAATAAGCTAACCATGATAGTCATGGATTTCTAAAGACTAAGTGAGCAAAAAAGTTAAATAATTAGAGCATACTCCAAGTCCAACACATGATATGCAGCAACCTGAAGAACTGGAAGTGATATTATTACAAGTACTACTTATAACATTTGATAGTATATGAAGTTATTAGAGCACTAAATAGTAAATCTTGTAAAGCAAACAAAAACAAAATGCTTGCATTCAAATTATTAACACACATGTGACCTTTCAGTGAGATAGAACCTATTCAGAACATTGGGTTAACTTGAGATCTCAAGCCACTTGGATGTATGCATTTCATGAATACTAGTTAGAGTTAGTGATGACTTGTTTTGCCTGGGCTGTAGTTAGGAAAACAAATGTTGGCTCTTTTAAAAAAAAAAAAAACCCTCTAACTCAATTTATGAACTCATATTATAAATTTGTCAATAACTTCTTACCTATTCACAAACTATGACTAGAGTCTATACATGTATATATACAGGTTCGCGCTAGGATTTTTTATAAACGGTACTAGCAAGTTGCCATTTCAGAGATATTCTTACCAACTCCCAAGTCGGTCCCAGAAAATTAAATCCGGTACGATACTGTGACAAACGAAACTATTTCAATGAGGGGTGGGGGAGAGAGGGGATTGTTCGGCAGCAAAACTAAATCTAAAATTGACGCAAATTCTCAGACTTGACTGCCGTGCTGCTGCATCGCTTCTTGGGCACGAAGCACCACGGAAATAGGATTTTTTTTCTAGCGCCTGTGCCACTGTCTGTTCTAGTCTGTCGTTTAGCAGGACATCATTCGTGTGAACTTATATTCTTCTTCTTGTTTCTATGCTTAGCGCTCATCTAGATCTTTGTTAAATTTAGATTATTTCGCACTCTTCTCTCTAAAGCAACCGCAAATTCATAGTCATGACCTACTTCGCTTTTCGTAAGAGAGCCAGTGTGCACTGGAACAGATGACATAATTACAAAACTGATACACAGGGGCCCTGGATTTAAAAACACAGGAGTGCTTATTCCATTATCTCGATATAAAGATTAGAAGAATAAAGAATTAAATAATCTACCACATTTACTCATTAGTGAATGGAAGTTGCGGGTATGCGAGAAGAGCGCGAATGCTATTCTTTCACAGTAAAGCTTGCTGTTCTGCGTGCTGGGCTAATGATGCTGGCGCCAAAGATGTTCGTGGAAGGTAGAAGAGCAGAATAGTTCAGGCGCTGACAGACTGTCAGAAATGTCACTTCAGATTTTTTTTTGAGACGGAAATCTAATCGGTACAGGCAAACGAATCGGTATGCTAGGTACCCTGGCTGCTTTCGAAAATTTTCGGTTATTCCTGTTTACAATCGGTAAAATACCGACAATTACCGTTATCGCGACCCTGTATTATCTAATAGCAATTATCATGAAATAATTTATCATAAACATGCATAGCAGAATGGGATGTATTACACAAATCAAGTCTTTTTCCAAAATTATCCTGATTACAGTATACTGAATAACATTATAAATACAAAGGCCACCATACCATAGTGATGGCAATTACTGTCATGTGAAAGAGCACGAAGCTCTATTCTTTCACAGTAAAGCTTGCTGTTCTGCGTGCTAGGCTAATCATGCTGGCGCCAAAGAGTTCGTCGGAATGGGGTGGTATGGTGGTAGAAGGGTAGGTGCCTAAGCATAGTACAGGCGCATGACAGGACTGTCAGAAATGTCACTTCAGACTTTTTTTTTTTGAGACGGAAATTCTAATCGTTCACAGGCAAACAGAATCCGGTAGGGTACCGGCTGCTTCGAAAATTTTCGTATTCCCTGTTTACAATCGGTAAAATACCGACAATTACCGGTTATCGCGAACCCTGAATATATAATGCAATACATGAATAAGTATCCAGGCTAAATCATGGTAAAGGCAGAAATGATAATTACATCACTGAATCAATGTTTTTGTTGCAAAAGCTAGCCGATACAGTATACTGTACACTTAAAACAAAGCCACCAAGCCATAATCATGATAATGTGCTTTGAAATGCTGTCCATGGCATGGTCTTTGTTTTTGCTAAATATTTTTATACATTGTTTTTCTACAGTGGCAGGTTTCAACTATAATCTATATTCTGAACTGTACAGATGAGATTGTTTTTAATAAAAATTTAGGTTTCAACTATAATCTATATTCTGAACTGTACAGATGAGATTGTTTTTAATAAAAAATTTATTTTTTGCTTTCTTCTTTTCAAACATGTCCAGTAAGCAACATGCACACTATATTATCATCATTATGATGATATGAATAGAAAATGTGAGCACCATGGCAATACAATACCCTTAGGCTATAGACCTGAAAGGAGAAAAAGTATCAGATAGCTAGGCCTTCAGTACTTATCTAGTTAGGCTAGATGAAGCATTATAAACTAGCCTAGGCCTATGAATGACGAAGCCGGTGACACTGCCCTCGGTCACAATGACCCGAATCACAGCAATCAGACTGAAATTTGGGGGGATATAACTAGCCTTAAGGTAAATATTTTGTTGGCAATCCTTATGAAGACTGTGAACCTTTAAATAATGTTACAATGTGATTACAAAGAAAAGTTTGATCAAAATTATACATTACCGGATCATCGACGCCATTATCTTCTGTTGAGACGTCCCCAGCAGGATTTGATTCATTAAGAACTACATCTGAACCATTCTGAATGTCCGCCATAATGAACACGTTGAATTAAACAATTTTCTCCTTTCACTGCTATCACTAAAGCAGAAACAATATTATTCTTACTTGCTTGCTTGCATACACCTACACACAACGCTAAGACTCAAAAAAGACCTAACAGGAAATCATGCACCGGATATGTTAGTCTTGTTAGCCTCGCCTCTATGTTTTCTGAGCATGTTGGGGAAAAAACTAATAAGATCAACAATAAAAGAGAAAATTTTACAGAACAAATAACAAAAACTAAAGTAAACTAATAAATACAAATATCTGCAGGCAGATGATAAAAAAAAAGGTAAATAGGCCTATAACTTGTTTCGAGTTGTTTGCCGCTGAGGCTTCCGAGACGAGGGACATCACCGAAACAAAAGTAAATGAAGCCGGCTGCTGGCTGCACATTTACGTAAGAATTTTGTTTGTCAGTTTGTTTTTAACGTATATGCCAGTCATTTTTAGGTAGGTTTTATTGATATTTATGTTTTCTCCCCCATCTCCTCGGTTTTCTTCCCAACGAAAAGAAACTAAATTGCTCTGCTGATACTGATAAACACTAGGCCCTAGTCGAAATTAACTTACAACTAATAAAGGAATATTCTCAACGTTTGGAAAGGAAAACAAATAACATAAAATCTAAACCAAGTCACACAACACACGCACACCACACACACACACACACACACACACACACACACACACACACACACACACACACACACACACACACGTGTACACACTCACACGTGTACACACACATACACACACACGCCAGTGCACACAAGAGTCTGGAATTTATTGATCAGTGATCTAGTAGAGATAACACACCTGCCTAGGAACTGAAAAGTCCGGGTACAATCCAGGTCCAGATTCAATCCACGTGTGTGCCCAAAACTTTCCCCCATCCACCAAACAGTGACTGGTGGTGTGGCTGCTAGTCTTTCAGATGAAACAAACCAAGGTCCTTGTACAGTGCATGTGTGTTCACCATTCAGTATTTGTTAATCCTTATCACTGGAAGTACAGCTTTTTCTACAGGTTTTTCATTGACAACTGTCTTCTTGCCATGGGTTCCTTTACATGTGCTACATGGGTGTTGCACTCAGGACCTTCAGACAGGAAAAGAAATAAAAATAATGGGTGGTGCTGCTCTTCTGTTGACATGCTCTCCCTGGGGAGAGCAGCCCAAATTTTATGTTGAAAAATCAGCAGTGACTCAAACTACTGCAGATGTGTGTGTGTGTGTGTGTGTGTGTGTGTGTGTGTGTGTGTGTGTGTGTGTGTGTGTGTACACATGTATACACACACAGTGACACACACACACACACACACTCACACTCACACTACCAGTACCACTGAAAATTGTTTATATTTCCTAAAAATATTCTTAGTGTTGCTGGTGTTGGGTTGAAGTACCCAAAACAAAATTCACCCTCCACCCTCCCCCCCAAAATTATCTCTGTCTTCTGTCTGTCTGTCTGTCTGTCTGTCTGTCTGTCTGTCTGTCTGTCTGTCTCTGTCTCTCTCTCTCTCTCTCTGTCTCTCTGTCTGTCTGTCTCTCTCTCTCTCTCTCTTCTCTCTCTCTCTCTCTCTCTCTCTCTCTCTCTCTCTCTCTCTCTCTCTCTCTCTCTCTCTCTCTTTCTCTCTCATATATGATATGATATGATATGGTAATGATTGCAGACTTGAAATTTATTGATTACACTGAGTCTGAATTAAAATCAGAAATTGTATACTTTCTGCATTTAACATAATATGTTACCTTTTTACACAAAGGTTGGTGTTTTAATGTTACAGATGCCTGAACAGATGCCCTGCCTGTTATTGTAACAGAGGTCAGATCAGAAGTCAGATCTCTGACCCCTATCCTCACATCCTGACCTGAAGCCGTACTTCAGACAAGACAGCAACTGCCAGAAACATCGCCATCCCTTTTTTTTCGATCAGTCACGCGCAACTTCACCAAAGACAAAACATGTCCCTTCTGCAACAAATCCACAGCGCCATGGAATACACCGAGTCGGACCTGGCAATACCCCCGGTCACAGACAAGTACGAGCTGATGGGCCGCATCGCAGAGAGTGTCACGGCAGAGGACTGGAGAACCCTTCAGGCCCACATCCTGGAACAGCACCTTCCGGACCCCGAGCAGTTCTGGGAGCTGACGACGCTCCTGGCGCCCTGCCTGACCACCCAAAGCCTGGAGGAAAAGCCCCAGTTCTTCACCACGGTGCGCCGGTGTCTCACCTACTTCTCCCGCCATGGCAAACCCAAGGAGATGGTGCTGGCGCTGCTGGAGCAGCTGGAAGGGTTCCACGACGACGCTCACTTCGTCACCCTCCTGCCCTGCCTGCAGAACGCCTTGCTGCAGTTACCCGTGAAGCGGGGCCGGTCCCTGGAGCTGGCCCTGGACACCCTCAGCTGTCACCTGGAAGGCATCCCTGCCCCCCAGAACTGGGACCTGGAGGGGGAGGAGATCAAGCTCCTGGAGAGCGATGAAACCGTGAGCCGCTTTCTGAACGTGGTGCCGGCTTTCTTAGACTTCATGCAGCCCTTCCTTGAGGGAGGGGGAAGTGGTGAGGAGGTTGGGAGCGGCCGGCAGTGGGAAGTTCGAGTTCTGAAGAAGCATCTCCTTCAGTTGCTGAAGCACCCTCTGTCCTTCCTGGACCTGAGGTTCAACGCTAAAGAGCCCTCCCCTAAGACGTACAGTCGGGAGATTGCGGAGAACGTGGTCAAGTGCCTTACCATGGTGGAAAAGAACTTTTATCGGCTGTTGATACAAAACCCTAGAGAGGGGAACACAACCTTCACAGATGTGCCCCGAACCAAAGAAAGTTCCCCAAGCGCTGCTGACGTTGAAGATGCGGACATGGATGAAGAGAATCGCGAGAACGAGCGTCGGGTGTTGGGGGTTGGGGAGCAGAGCGAGGAGGGGAAGGAGGAGGAGTTGTCCAAAATGTCTGCCGCGTGCATGTTGTACCTGATAGAGGTGGAGAGTCAAGGGCAGCAGTGCTGGCCTGCTGTGATCAGCGCCGAACATCTCCTCTGCGCCTCCCTGCCCTATGTCCACCTCTTGCTCACCAACCCTGCTCACACCATTGTCTACAAAGGTCTCTCCCTTCTTTCTTTCCATCTGGACAGTATTCCTCTCTTTTCCCTGGACACCGATTTTCTGGATGATGAGAACGTGATGCCTATCATCAATGCCTTGATCACGGTCATGAGGTCCTGCCCAATTCGTGAACTGCGCTTTTCTTCATTGTCCGTGTTCAGAACGTTCTTCACCAGCCTCACGTGTTCAGGAAGATACCAGCTGATGAATTCTATTTTAGCCTCGTGTGAACATGCAGGATTGAAAGCAGTTGTGGTGGGCATGTTAAAGAACGAGATTGACACAGCCCTAAAGAACAGCCAGACTGGGGCAGAGAACAGTACCCCTCCCACCCAGGAATCGATCGGCGATGCGAAATCCAAAAACAGTGTCGGGGCTAGTGATGAAACGGAGCTGCCAAAATGCTTCTTCCATGAGAAGCTGCGGCAGCTGCTGACTCTGGCCACACGCCTGTCAGACGGAGCGGCCACAGACCTGTTGGAGGAATCGGACCTCATCATGGCCACCTTGAACCTGCTGCGGTACCTGGTCGTGAGGGACTCTCGGCACAGCAACCAGACAGGTATCTGGGACATGTGGTCGTGGCTGGAGAAGGACTACCTGGCCAAACTGCAGACGGGGCTGGACATGTCCGTGGGTCATTACCAGCTGGAGCTGAACAGCCTGACCCACAATCGCAAGGGCAGCGCCAAGACGCATCAGGACATAGAGGCCGCCGTCAGCGTGGCGGGAATGACCTTGCCCTCCATGACTCACGAGCAGCGGGTCAACGTCATGAGTTCGGCCCTCACCACTTTTGACATGATCAAGTGTGTGCTGGCCAGGCTGTGCGAGCTTCTAGACCAGAAACGGAAAATGTGATGTTGCGTTACTACTGTCGTGTTAGATGTGTGTTGTCCACCGAAGCCGTGAATGACAGAATGGGAATAAGTGTAGATATGTCTACTGTCTGAAATGAGCTGCTTGACCAAAAGCAGAAGATGTGATGAGGAGTACTGCTAGATATATCACATAATGTTGGCTGACAGAAGTCTTGAGTGACTAATAATACATGTATGATCGAGTGTGTGCCAGCAAGGTTATGCAAGCTCTTTCACCAAAAGGCTTTAAAAAAAAAAAAAAAAAAGGAAATGTGGTGTTTGTTTTGTATGGGGTGCTGATAGAAGTAGGTTGTTCATGACTGTGATGGAAAGAAATTCTGTGAGCGTGACCTTTTTTTTGTGTGTGATTGTTTTCTGTGGGAGAATGTGTATTCATAAAAATTTGGAAGTGGGGTAGAATAGCCATGTGGTTAGAACCTTACACTCATGGTCCGATGTCCCTGGATCGAGCCACCACCAAAGCGACCATTTGAGGGAATTTTCCCCTGGAGTTAACATCAGTACTGACTCCACTCCCCTGAAAATCCATCCTTGTGTTCAAATATGCGCATACAGAGCAATATTAACATCTTGCGTGCATGTTAAAAACCAATTCTGGTTTTCAGAAAAGTAGGCCATTTCATGCTGGTAGGAACAGATGACTTTTTTTTTTTTTTTTAAACATTGGTGTTACATTTGAATACCATCCCCAAAGTTGGTATCCAGCTGCCTTACTGATGGGTAAAAATGGTTGCATGGATATATGCAAAATCACACTGTTGCCAGTGTTGGTGAACCTGGGAGCTTTAGCAGAGGAACGGAAAATAAATGGGAATCTAGTAACAGTATGCAGTAATTCCTCACACCACCATCCCAATTTGATTCATCACAACTCTTCTTGTGTTTTGTGTTTGTTTTGTTTTGTTGTTTTTTAGACTAGAAGATTATTTGACTGCAGATAATATTAGGGGGCAGAATAGCTAAGTGGTCAGAGCGCTCACTTTCCCCAAGTCAAGCTAAGCAGCGTCGAGCGTGGTTACCAGTTGGATGGATGACCGTTTGCTCGCCTTGGCTTCAGTACAGTCCCCCCTGTTCACCCAGCTGTAAATGGGTACCTACCCTCTTTAGGGTCAGGGAAGGTAAAGCAGCGAGGAAGAGGAGATGGGCGCTGCCCTCAACACGCTGGCCCCTAGAGAAGCTGAGGTCTCTGATGCCTCGCTCCCCTATGACCACCTAGGTTATGGGAATCCTTTACCTTTTTAGATAATATCCAATATGACTGTGTAAGGTGCATTTTAAAACCTTACTATTCACTGCATACACGTACAAAACAGGGGGGGGAAATGTGTCTGCCTGTAAAACTTAATGACAGTTAAGACAACCATACAGATCAAGTGCATCTCAGTCATTGACCTTTTATTCCTTTTTTTTTTTTCTCTCTCCCACTTCTTTCTCCTTCCTCAGGTGGGAATACTAAATGTGCTTTGGTATTCATAATCAAATACTTACACAGGTCTGGAAAAGAAATTGTCCTAGAAATGTTTTTATGGTCAGCGTCTTTTATCTTCGGCTCAAAAGTTTCCTGATTTTTTGTTTTATTTGTTTCATTTTGCTTGATAATTTTTTGGGAATTATTTGTCCATGGTTTATCTGGAAAATTGCCAGAGGATGAAATTATTGTGGACTTATGGACTGAATATTCTGTATTCATAAGGACTAAAAAGTTATATAAAAAAAATAAATAAAAAATAAGGACTAAAAAGTTTTGCCCCATATAGGTGAAAGGAAGCAGGTTGCAAAATCTTCAGTGGTGCACTGTCTACCAGACTACAGGGTAGGTGATGGTAAAGGTAAAGATAGGTGAAATTCTTTGTTGCATAGGTTTTATCTCTTGATCTTTTTTTCCTTAAAATTTTTTTTTTTTTTTTTTTTTGCTTTTGAGTAACCTGTATTCTTTGTGAATGTATGTTGAACATAATTTTTAGTATTCCATACCATGTAATTGGGCTCAGGTTTAATTTTTCATCTTTGGATAGAAACTTTGTGATTGCATTAGGCCTATTTTGTAAGATCACATCAGTGGCAAATCTAAGAATTCTGTTTGCAGGAAATTCAGGTGTTAGACTAGAGCTACAATGCGCTGTATTGATCAGCTTCTGCTTTTCTTCCAGTTTTTCCCCCTAGTATTGCCTGTGGTAGTAAGCTTAATATTGTGCCGTAAATAATTACAGGAAAAAAGAATTGGTTTAATTAGGTTAGGCATCCTGTAGTAACGGTGGTAGTTTACTATGGTTGGTATTAGTGATGTTATTTTGGATTAGTCTCACTGATATAAATGTTATTTCTGGCGAGCACATCCTTCAGAGGTGCTTGCAATTCAGCAACCTGAGGAAGAAAGTGTGGCCTCGATGGAGATAGCCCTGCAAACCAAGCTGTACGGCTCAGAGAGGAGCTGGAAAGGACATGCCATTAATTTTTCAAGACACATCTGATGGTGTGAAGCGAACGAGATAAGAAGAATATTTATGTCATTAGGAAACGAGAGAAAGAAACAGAGATGGCCCATGATATAGGTACAAATGATGAGGTAAATATTTTGGTTACTAACAAAGGAATAAGTAAAGAAAGGCAAATCTTTTTGGACAGAGTAAATTCATGAAAAAAATAAACAAAAATCAGTTCAGTCCGTCAGTTTATCTGAGGAGAATTTGAGAAGTAGCTATGGTTATATTTATTTTGATATTTTCTGTTTCGGGAATAGACGTAGAGGATAGTAAAGTATACATTTGAGTACTTAATCAAAATTTCTTCCTGTGATGTGTTTGAGTACTTAATCAAAATTTATTCCTGTGATGTGTTTCACCTGTTTCTGAATCTTTTTCTCTTCATGTTGGGAAAGGAAAGGAGGGAGATAAATTTGGTATCGGTGTAGTTTATGTATGTGAGAGTTAAAGCCCTTACAGTCATTTGGCCAGTTGGCTTTCTTTGCTTTTTTGTAAAGCCATTGTTAGTGTGCATGCACGCACGCACGCACACACACACACACACACACACAAGGCATTACACACACACTCATAAATTTATAATGTGTAGGTTCAACTCGACTTTTCTCTCTGTCCGTCTCTCTCACTCACACACACACACCTCACTCCCTCTCTCATGGGCAAATTAAACCTGGCGGAGCCCATTCCTCGCCAGGTAATAGGATGCATGCTGGGTATGTTCATATTGTACATGCCACCAGCCATAGCCGGCCTGCTCTTCTAATGAAGGTGGATGTATTAGTTATTAACATGTGCGCAAGCTTCTCCGTCAGTCTCTTTATATCATTCTGTCTCATATGGTTCTTTGGTTCTGGGTCTTCTCTTTTGAGTGTGCGCATTTGTGTGTGCACGCACATGTGCATGCATGTTTATGTGTATATGCGCACAAACATATTATGTGTGTACGTGTGTGTATGTAATCAATTCTCTCTCTCTCTCTCGCTCTCTCTCTCTCTCTCTCTCTGGGGAAAGCACAACAAATCAAATCAAGTTCAATTCTTTTATTTTGAGGAGAATAAATAAGCATTCACATGCTTTTTAACATCCAGTCCCCTGCCCTTATCAGAGATACATCATGAAAAAAGCAACAAGAAAAATCCCAGACAACTAAATAACCAAACACTTTTTTTTATATATTTTAAGATCAGATTTTCAGTCTTTCCTGTCATCCTGTCATCAACTACAATACGATAGAACCACATATGTAGCCTCGGGAGTACTTAATAAGGAATCTATTCTTTGTTTTCCTACTTCTATTGTGATGGACATGAATAGTTGAGCATGCATTATTCTCTCTCTCTCTCTCTTGTTTGCCGTTTCCTTTCCTTGCTTCTTTCCGCTCTTCATCTGTTGCAATCCACTCTCAAAATCTTTCATACTGCTATACTTGTGAATATATTTAATTCATATACAAAGATTTCTTTTATCATCCTCTCTATTTTCTTCTTCTTTTAGTTACAAACAATCAGAGCATTTTTTTGTTTTTGCTACTTTTGTCTTCCTCAATAACTAACCACGTACTACTAAAACAACAACAACCAAATGAACATGCAAATACACAACCGCGACAGCCAACAAAGAAAAAGAAGAGAAAACCCCCAAACAAAACCCTCCAAACAAACAAACAAATACCTCAACCCCCAAAACAAACAGAAGAGAAAAAAACAAAACCAGTCTATCGCAGGGTTAACCCCCAACACAAGGTTGGTACCCCTTTTACACCAGGGTGGGGTGAGAAAATAGTCGTAAAGTGCCTTTTCCAAGGGCACAACGCCATAGCCGAAAGCTGGGATCGAACCCGCAACCTTTAGATTACGAGTCCTACGCCCTAACCACTAGACTACAGCGGCAGCTTGTCTAAGAGAAGGTACCTTTTAAAACACTCTGGCACAGGCCAAGAGATCACCTCCCTGACATCCGCCTGCAGGTGGGACCTGATGCATGCACGACTCAGATGGGCTAAGGAGGGCACCTCTTTGCTGCGTTGATGGTAGTACTCTTTCTTTTGGGCCACCATGGCTCTTAGTTCTGCTTCTTTCTGTACTCTGGCTGCTTCTGTCATGCCTGCTTCAACCCGGTGCCACATCGTTCCACTGCAAACCCATCGGGATTGAGTAAAGCCCTCAGGAGGGGTCAGGTGCTTTGAAAACACACACCTTGATGCACGCTCTTCATCTAATTCAGACAGGGAGGGCAGATAGGCGAAGGAATCCATCAAGGTTTCCAGCAAAACACCAGGGGGTTTAGGAGCATTCAGTTCGCCCCACAACACTGCCTTTAAGTGTTTCCGTGTCGCTCCCATCCTGAGAAACACTAGGGCTTTCCTTTCGTTCCGATCAAGGTACTGCAACTTGTCTGCTCTGCCTTTGCGGTAAACGTGCAACAGGATCTCCATACAATCCACAAGGGGGCTTCCTGTGCAGAAAAAAATCCAATGACAATTACTGTACGGCATTCATTCATTCATGCATTCATTCATTCAAAGCTTTGCTGTTGATGAAGAATACTTGCACTTTGTATGACAAGAAAATAAACAGGCAATGAGTAGATGTAAATTTTTAATGATACCTTTATCTGAATCAAACTGAATATCATCAATAGCAGATAATTACTGTTTCTGATCTTGTGTTTATCATCTTTATGTTTGTTCTGTATTGTTTTCTTTCTGGACCTCTCTTTAAAGAAATAAAACAACAAAACATTTAAACATGTCAACCATGGTCACAAACAGTCCCATGGCCTAAATCAAAATGTCGAGAGACATTCAAACAATCCTTTCTACATTTCATATTTATTTATTTATGTATTTATACATTTTTCTTTTATATCGAGGATAATGGAATAAGCACTCATGTGCTTTTTTACATCCAGTCCCCCTGTGAATGCAGTTTTGTAAATCTTGTCATCTGTTCCCACCGGCACACAATGGCCTACTCTTACAAAAAGTGGAACAGGATTTAACAAACACGTGCGGAAGATGTTCTGCGTGCGTTTCCACATCGAGCTTCTGTTTAAAGTCTCATTCAAAAGACTTTTGGGGAGAGTGGAGTCAGCACTGATGTTAACTCCAGGGGAAAAATCCCCTCAAACGGGAATCAAATCCCAGCTGTCAAATAGCAAGCGTCATGCTCTGACCACTAGGCTATTCCCCCCCCCCCCCTATCATATGTGCAGTCATACAATACTTTCAGGCACTGCCACTAACATAAGGAAGATGATAAAAGTCAGACTGGTGCAATCAGAAGAGTGTCACGTGTGACATCTGATCAACTCACTTTTTTCTCCTCTGTCGAAGTCCATGCCATGGCCTCTGCATACCAGCAGCTTCATCATTTCCAGGCCCCATCCGCAGACCACAGCTTCATGCACTGGAGAAGAGCCACGCAGGTTGTGATGGCTGACGTCTGCTCCCCTCAACACCAGCTCCTTGATGCAGTTAAGCATCTTTATATCATGGCGGAAACACTTTGCCAGTACTGATGCTGCAAAATAGGGAAGAAAAAGAGGGTGTTAATTGAGTGATAGGCCAGATTTAGTTTCATCAATATCAAGTACTTCTTGCAAGGACCTACCCACACATCATCTCTGCTTGTCTGAGCCCCTGTCATTCTTTTGAATCTGACTGCAGCAGTTCTCTTTAGTCTGCCTGTGTCCCCCATCCCTCCCTCCTTCAACTGACATATTATATACACGGCTCTGCTGATGGACTCGTGCTGAGAATGAATCAATCTCAACTGTTACATCCCTTCTGTAGTCTATTCACTGCTTTTCTATCTTCCAAAGAGCAAGACCGGTATTCTCGTACTGTATACTCAAGAAATGATAGCGCCTTCACACCGTTTATCCTTTTGAGCTCTGTGATTTGCTAAAAACTAAGTAATCATGATGGATGCTAATAATTTGTGGATAGAGCATTCGACTTTTATCCCGTGGTCTGTGAGATCGTGGGTTCAAAACCTGGCAGTAAAGTCAGGTGAACTTAAGATGGGGATTTCTACTATCGCCTGGGCCACCTTGAAGTACAAGAGGTGAAGTTAAGATGGAGATTTCTATTATTGCCTGGGCCATCTTGAAGTACAAGACATGCCAGCACCTAGATACCCTTTGTGCGTATGTTTCCTAACTAAACTTTATTATATATTAGTATATATATTTATATATATATATATATATGTGTAATATATACAATATGTTTAGTCTGCATATGCATCTGTGGGTGGTTGCATGCAGATCAAATAGGCATACAAATATTCCTAGTTCATGTCAGCTTTTGGTGGTTATGGAGACAAGAACATAACTAGCACACATGCACCCTGCACCAGGAGAGGGATGGTTCTGTAAGGTTTAGCTTGCCCAAGTGACAAGGCCTGAGCAGTTCAAAGTAGTGCTCCAATGACTCCTTAAGGAGTTAAGAGAGAGAGAGAGAGAGAGAGAGAATGAATGAATCTATTTTCCAAGGGTAACAGAGTAAGCATGCACATACCTTCTTTCATCCCCTTGTCCTGATTAGGGAATAACACTTAACAGCCTCCCTCCCCTTAAAAAAAACACCCCCCCCAAAAAAAAAAAAAAGAACAAACAAACAAACACATCCTCCCCCCAAAACAATAAAAGAAAACAAAAGAAAAAAAACCCACCATCACCAACAATAAAAGTTCAACCTATGATTTAAGACAAAGAAAGAAATAGGTATACATTCGCCAATCACATAATCCCCACTAGATACATTGATAATCATTTGAACAAAATAGATAGATAGGGCCTATGTATTCAACAAACACATAATCCCTAACTGACCCGAACATTAAGAGAGAGAAAGAGAGAGAGAGAGAGAGAGAGAGAGAGAGAGAGAGAGAGAGAGAGAGAGAGAGAGAGAGAGAGAGAGAGAGAGAAGGAAAGTTGTCAAAAACCATGGAGAGTTTTCTTCTGGTCATGATAGGAATCATACTGTCGTCCATTCCATGACTGAATTTCTGTGCAGAGTTGCTCTCTGCCATCACTGTTTTTGGAAACGCAAAGATCCCGTTTGTCTACAAGCAGACAGTGAAGAGAAAATGAAAAGAAATGGACAAAAACTTACTCTGTTTTTTGGTGAGAGCAAAGATATCGGCACGGTCTCCAGCATTGTCAAGGTCATGCACTCTGGATGTCCCCGTTTGGCTGCCAGGTACAGCGGGCTCTCTTGCTTCATGTTCATGGCGTTAATGTCGGCCCCATGGTCCAGGAGTAACTTCACACACTCCAGGTGGTTTCCCCACACAGCCAGGTGTAAAGGAGTGCTGTTTTCTCCACAATACCTAAGACGTCTTGACCCCACGATTGGAAAACCTGCAACTAAACGACAATAATACTAGGATTATTTACATATTATACATAATCAGTCTATGAAGTATGGTAAGACATCTTTCAGTGAAAAGTATAATACACTGCTCCCATTTCAAACAAAAAGGTCTGTTGAATGTTGGAACTCCTGCAGTCCGGATGGTTTCATATCAGTTGTGAAAATGTTGCAGTGACACCGGTACACTTGCAGCAATCTGTAAAGAAGCACTTCATATGCTTTGTAGTTTACCAATTCAAGAAGAAAAAAAATATAGTGTTTAGTTTATCTGACATTTTTTGATAATTAATATCTACACAAATGTGAATCTTGAGTATGTCTAACGCCTTCAAATGTTTTTGACACCATCCAGCTTCATTTTTTAGCTAAGAAACAAGCTATTTCCAAATGTCAAATGTGCATCTACTTCATGGATTTTACTGAGACAGCCTTACTAAAAGGCACCAGCCCAGTAGGATGTCGTTCAAAATGCCTACTCACCTGACCAAGACAGACAGATAATCTAACGTTTCATTATGCCATTTCTGGCAGCACTTAGGTTGATTACTGTCCATAACAAGTGTGTCATAATAATAATAATAATAATAATAATAAATGGAATTTATATAGCGCTATATCTTGCAAAAACAAATCAAAGCGCTTGCATTCAACCAATTCTTGCACATGCAGCCAACAACAATTTAGATTTTTAACAAAGTCAATACACACACACACACACACACACACACACACACACACACACACACACACACACACACACACACACCACACACACATAGAGGTTAAACACTTTGGCAGGGTGGTGGATAGTTCGGCTGTTGAGAGCAGGGGCAGAAGATGAAACAGGATAGGAAAGTCTTAGCTTTGAAACAAGTGTATCTTGAGGCTGGATTTAAAAGTGTCATAGGTAGGCTTTTTACGAAGGGAGAGAGGGAGATCGTTCCAGATCACTGGACCAGAAACAGAGAAAGCACGACGGCCGATGGTGGATTGATTGAATCTAGGTATTTGTAAGCGCAGGGTATCTGCAGCAGAGCGGAGGGAACGAGAAGGAGTGTAAGGGTTAAGACATTCACAGAGGTAAGAAGGTGCTGTTTTGTGAAGACATTTATAACAGAGAGTACTGATCTTATAGTTTACTCTCTGTGTCACAGGCTGCCAGTGGAGAGATTGCAAGAGAGGAGTAATGTGCTCAGATTTTTTCTTTCTGAGGACCAGTCGAGCTGCAGAGTTTTGTATACGTTGAAGGGAGTGGATAGATGATGCTGGTAGACCAGCCAAAAGAGAATTGCAATAGTCGAGACGTGAAAGAATCAGAGACGTGACGAGTTTAGATGTTGCATCAGTGGACAGGTACTTTCGAATTGCACTAATACGTCTTAATTGATAGTAGCATGACTCATACAGATAATCGAACGTTTCATTATGCCATTTCTGGCAGCACTTAGGCTGATTACTGTCCATAACAAGTGTGTCATAATAGATAATCTAACATTTCATTATGCCATTTCTGGCAGCACTTAGGCTGATTACTGTCCATAACAAGTGTGACATAATACAGATAATCTAACGTTTCATTATGCCATTTCTGGCAGCATTTAGGCTGATCACTGTCCATAACAAATGTGTCATAATAGATTTTTGCCCTTTTCTTTACATTCAGAATTCCATCTACAGCTTAAGGGTTTTCTTTGGGGCTGCTATTACACACATCAATACCTGTATTGTGAGCATGATTTTTTTTTATTTTAATTGCTGTGACATAAGTCCTGAAATTACTTCCAACGTTGTATTTCCTTTTCAATTCATCATATGCAATGAAAGAAACATTCTGATGAACAAGATTGGCAACACAATACACACTATTGCTCATCCAGGTTTAAAATGTTTTATTGTCTATCTTTGTAAGTTCACTGTCATAAGTCCTTTTAATTTGGGCTGTCAATCTGATTTATTTTTTGCCAAATATTCTGTATGCTTGTAATTTATTTCTCTAGAATAAACTGAGGTAATGTCTCGGATTGGCAAATCACAACCATATTTGTCCTGGAAGTGTTTTATATAGGGGAAGAATTCTTCTATGACAGATTTCCATTTGTGGTTACTGTATCTTGGTTTCCTTATCCACGACAGTGAGGGTGTCATGGAAAAATTAATGCTTTAATGAAGGGATTCCAAGTCCCTCTTTTCTAGAACTTTTGATACCTGCTTTCCTTGCGTTTCTGTCTTGTTGGTTATTCCATACAAATCAAAACCATTGCTTTTGTAATTAATCCATTAAATTGTTGGGTGAGGAGGGGGGGGGGGGTAGGCAACAAGATCTCAAGATATGTTAGTTTCTATCAGAACAAAAGAGCAACAAGATCTCAAGATAATGTTAGTTTCTATCAGAAAAAAAGACTTGACCACTGCCCCTCTACCAAATGCAGTAATGTTTCTTTTAATCCAAATGTTGAAAAGATGGCTGACATCTGCAAACTTTTCATTGTCATTCAGCTCCTTGCAGTTGTTACAAATTAGGTATTGACCATATCCCCAAAATCTTAAAACTGTTTGGATTGCACTCCATTTGCAAATGTGCCATGTATCTGATTTGGGAAAATGTTCTGCTTCCAAGACATATTACTTTTGTTTTTTGAAAATGTAAATACAGACCTGACACTTTACCAAATGATTCTAATGCTCACATGCAGTGTTCAAATGATTTTTTTTAAAAAACAAACCTTTGTTTATCACTTGGGTATCGTCTGCATTATGTAAACATTTATGTTCCACTGATTTGATTTTAATTCCTTTTATATTTTATTTTCTTTAATTATAATGGCTAAAATTTGCACTGAAAGGATAAATAAATAAGGAGAGATAGGATCACCTTGTCTACAGCCCCTTAATACTTTAAACCAGGGAGAGATGTGTCCATTTACTTCTACTACAGATTTTTTATCTTTGTAAAATGTGGCCACCCACAGGCATATATCTTTACCAAACCAAAACACTTCAATAACTTTAACCAGAAATTCCCACTTTAGAGACTCAAACTCTTTCTCAAAATCAACACATGTATGCACACCTGGAAGTTTTTACTTTTCAAATTGTAAATTATACGACCATAATTAGCCGGATATTGTCTCCTATATATACCTTTCTGACATAAATTCAGTCTGATCTGGCGATACCAGTTTTGATATCATAAAGTTTTTAATGAATATATGCTATACAAGCAGACTCAATCTTGTTAGTAATGACAAGTACTATACCAACATTTCAATACTGCTATATTCATGTACACTTATACTGAACCAGAAAGCTAAAAACAAAATAGTTTTACCTGTCTCTGTTGCAGCATTGACGTTGGCTCCAAAGCCTATCAGTGCCTTCAAACATTCGGCTGAACCAAACTCTGCTGCCATGTGTGCTGCCGTCCTCCCAAATCTGTCTGCTAGGTTGGGATGGCCTAAAACAAAACAACCATAAATGCATCCATTAATATCTAAAGGTGTTTACTTTTTGCCTAATAGTATAAAGATAGTCCTTTAATTATTTCGTAGATAAAAAAAATTATTATTTACAAATTACAACAACACAAAAGCTTAAGATTTAGTGCATATGTTTAAAAATCCATCCATCTTGTAGAGGAAGAGCAGGCCAGTGATGGCCAGTTGCATGGATGACACAAACATACACAGCAAGTGTAAACACAGTGTAAAACATACACAGCAAAGTGCAAACACAGTGTAAACATACACAGCAAGTGCAAACATAGTGTAAAACATACACAGCAAGTGCAAACACAGTGTAAACATACACAGCAAGTGCAAACACAGTGTAAACATACACAGCAAGTGCAAACACAGTGTAAACATACACAGCATGTGTGAACACAGCGTAAACATACACAGCAAGTGCAAACACAGTGTCAACATACACAGCAAGTGCAAACACAGTGTAAACATACACAGCGAGTGTAAACACAGCATCAACATACACAGCAAGTGCAAACACAGTGTCAACATACACAGCAAGTGTAAACACAGCGTCATACTGTGGTGCTGGGGCAGCAACAGCTACCTGTAGTCAGGAAATAGGAAGGCAGGTAGAAACCTGATGTACAGCCTTACCTGACTCTGACAAAGTCATCAACAGAACATGCTTCCTCACAGTGTCTGTGATGATTTTTACCACCTGACCTAGCCACTGTACCTCAGAGTTGACTTATATTGATAGCCAATCTTGTCAAGGACAGCAGATACACAGTATTTACTGTTCCTTTACCATCAGAACAATGCTTCTCATCAGCCAGTCTTGTCACACACAGACTGCAGATACACAGTATTTACTGTTCCTTTACCATCAGAACAATGCTTATCATCAGCCAGTCTTGTCACACACAGACTGCAGATCAATACACAGTATTTACTGTTCCTTTACCATCAGAACAATGCTTCTCATCAGCCAGTCTTGTCACACACAGACTGCAGATACACAGTATTTACTGTTCCTTTACCATCAGAACAATGCTTATCCTCAGCCAGTCTTGTCACACACAGACTGCAGATCAATACACAGTACTGTTCCTTTACCATCAGAACAATACTTATCATCAGCCAGTTTTGTCACAGACGTCAGAACAAAACCCCAGAACTGTTCCTTTACCATCAGAACAATGCTTTCCACCACTGTCTTCTTCTGTGGGATCATTTCCTCCTACTATGCACTCCACAGTCTTAACTTCTCAATAAAACAGTTTACAGTGTTAACTTGCTAGTATCAAACATTATATGGTTCTATCAATTTGCTAGTATCAAACATTCTATGGTTCTATTAACTTGCTAGTACCAAACATTCTATAGTTCTATTAACTTGCTAGTATCAAACATTCTACGGTTCTATTGACTTGATAAAACCAAATACTCTACGGTCCTTTAACTTGCTAGTACATAAACATTCTATGGTCGTATTAACTTGCCAGTATCGAAAATTCTATGGTTCTATTAACTTGATAACATCAAGCTCTCTATGGTTCTATTAATTTACTAGTGTCAAACATTCTATGGTCGTATCAAGTTCTTCGCTGTGCATGTCAAAATCAGTTATAAAATAATTTGATTCATAATACTGCACAAGACAAAATGCCATCATAAAATGTATGCATGTGTATGGAAATCATGTCCAATGAAAACTACTTGAAATGTTTTAAACAGCAGAATAATAAGCATGGCACAGAGAAGCAAACTCACCTGCGTGTTTCAAAAGTGCTTCTGTGATTTGGTGCTGGCCTCTCCAAGCAGCAACATGAAGAGGCACACACAATTTTTTCTTACTGTCATACAGACACAGGTTGTAGTCTGCAGCAAAAGCATCCACTCCAGTGTTGAGCAGATCAGCAATTGCGGCCACACGTTCTGGTGTCTCTGGGCACCAAGCTCTCGGAGTAATGTTGTCTTCATCATCATCACTGTCCTCATCTTCGTCATCATCATCACTGTACTCATCTTCATCTTCATTATCATTGTTGTCCTCATCTTTGTTATCATCTTCATTATCATTGTTGTCCTCATCTTTGTCATCATCTTCATTATCATTGTTGTCCTCATCTTCGTCATCATCTTCATCTTCATTGTTGTCCTCATCTTCATCATCATCTTCATTATCATTGTTGTCCTCATCTGCTTCATCATCTCCATCATAATCGTGTCTGTCCTCGTCCTCATCAGTGCCTTTGATAAACTGAATAAGCCTCCTTTGCTGAAGGATGGCCTGTGCCTTGGCCTCTGGCTCCTCTGCTTGCTTTCTTCTATCCTGAATGAAGTTTAAAAAAGAGTTTTCCTCCACCAGGTCTGAAACCTCCATCTCTGAAACCAGATAATCACAGTTTTGGTGGTTATGATCTTCAATGTGAATGATTTTTTTTTTTTTGTTTTTTTTACAGAAAACTAAGCAAGCAGCTCTCAGGTTTTACAATCACTTGAATAACAGTTTAATTTTTTTTTTTCATTTGAAACCCCCCTCAACTAACTTTGGACACAAGCAGACTGACCCGAGTTACCAGTGTGTGTTTCACAAGCTGTCACCCTGTCTGGAAACATTGTCGGTGAATTGGGGATTGCAACAGCCAAGAACCAAAACTGTCTGAAGTGTGTGGGTCTTATCATGTTATTACAGTGGGGTTGCTTTATTGTATGTGTGGGTTTTTTTTTTAAGGCAAGACACATGAGGTATTCTGTCCACCTTCTTTGCAGATCATTCTGAGGGAGGTTACTGACAGAATACTCCCAAACAAAACGGTCAGCAGGTGACCAGCCACTGTTTCACTTTTGGTCTCCTCACACTAGCACCCTTGCCAAGCTGCATCAACTGTAAATTCAGAGCAGGATGTCCTGGCCTGAGGCAAAGTACTTGTAGTAACTACTTTAGTATCTTAAAACAAATCATACGGGCTTCAAGTACAAGCATAATATATCTTATTTCAATAAAAAGTGAAGTTTACATAGATGGCATGATATACTACAAATCAGTGCCAGAATCCCAGACAAACCATTAAAAAAAAACAAAAAAACTCCACCATAAACAGCTATAACCATTCGTATTCACTCACACGTGCAGACACGATCACACTCATGAGGGTGTACGCGCACGCACGCATGCACACACACACACACACACACACATACACAACACACACACACACACACACACACACACACACACACACACACCACACACGCACTTGTCCCAAGGCTCTGTATTAGCTCCAGTTTAATTTAACATATTGTTACATGATCTTCCAAAACATATCAAAGGATGCATGCAGTTTTAGTAAAGTATGCAGACGATATTTATATTTGGATGACGGTTACTATGAAATGAAGCACATCAAAAACGGCTTTAAATTATAATAGAAAAACATACCAAAAACAACTAGATAATCTGAATCAGTATATAATAGAAAACGGCCTTACTTTTTCTATGGAAAAAACACAATGGTGTTATTTAACAATGGTAGTGATCCAAACGAATTACCAGTGTTAAAGATTGAAAATGAAACAATTCATTACAGATAAATAGTAAAAATTTTAAGTATACTTCTTACATCAAAGCTTTAATCTCCTGAAAATTATTAGTAAGCAGTATTGGGGGCAAGATCTGTCAATCCTAAAACATTTATCGACTTCAATAATCACATCAAAATTATTGTATGGACATGAAGTCTTTTTTAATGCCCCAAAATATTCATTGTGGAAGCTTGAAAGTATAGATTGTAAAGCATACAGGCTTACTCTTGGTGTACCCTTTCATGCATCAGCAATTGAGACATCATATATAAAGAAGTCAAA
The DNA here is from genome assembly GCA_030674155.1 of Stramonita haemastoma. Lineage (NCBI taxonomy): Eukaryota > Metazoa > Mollusca > Gastropoda > Neogastropoda > Muricidae > Stramonita > Stramonita haemastoma. The sequence continues at coordinate 20,796,491 of CM060325.1, read as the reverse complement.
GTGTTACTGTTAGATGAATACCAAAAACTTACATGCCCAAATGTACTCAGAAGTTCCACACCCAAAAACTTTGCATCAGAAGACGTTAAAGTAAAATCTGAATATACTTTTTCCAAAACGAGCACAGCAAATACGTTCTTTAACAACTATTGCCGTATTGGTACTACGTGGCGGACCTTTACGAGCAATCTAAAATTGATAAAATGAATGTAGATTCACAGAAAATGGTTCCACCTTGCCCATCTTGGGAAATGAATCAGGCACATTTTGATATCAATTACACAGACATGAAGAAGGATGAAAATACTAATGTTTTGGCAGCCACTGTAAGATCATATATTCATGACAACTACTGTAGTTATCTAAAGTGTACACTGATGGTTCACTTCTAAATAATCACCAAGCAGGTTCAGCTTTTGTTATACCTGCACTCAAAGTAGAAAAATCATAGTTTATAGACCTGTGTAAATCTGTCAGTATTTACAGCTCAACTGGTTGCAATTTTAATGGCTTTAACATACGTGCTAGATCACCCATATTGTTTTTTCCATGTCTTACCTTGTGTGGATTCTAAATCAGTTTTATATGCCATAAAATCTGCAGAGTACAAGAATCTTTCAAAACTTAGATATAATATATAAAACACACACTGTGACACAGTCCACCTTTTAAGTTTAAGAGACATATTTGTTATTCTTCTTTGGGTACCTTCACACACTGGATTGTACTCTAATGAATGGGTTGATTGGGCTGCTAAGAGAGGTGCAAGCAATAGAAGTGGAAACACTGCGCTAAATATTCCGTTATCAATCCAAGAAGGGTATCATTTGTTAGAACAAGCATACTTAAACAAGTTCAATGAAATAATACAAAAAGAACAGTTTGCAAAATGGGTTCCAACCACAAAAAAGCGTCTTTAACAGCATACATCAGCCAAAGATTTATATATATATTTATACAAATATTGTCAGAGAAAGACGGCTTCAGGCGTTATTTTTTAGAATTGATTAAATGCTTTTGTCACAAAATTTAGCAAGAATGTTAAATGCTTATGTGGAAACAATAATATTTCAAATAGCCATATTCTACTTGAATGCAAGCCTTACTTACCAGTTACCTAGTTTTACCGAAACTTCCCTTGATGTCAAGTCAGTGTTTGCTATTGCTAAGGGTATATTGTCAAGTCCCATAGAGCATTTGTTGTAGTTATATCATTGTTGTTCTATTTTGAATTTTTGCTCTTCTCTGTTAATTTAATGTTTAGCATACAGTTTCGCTTTATGTAATGAGAATAACTTCAACCACAACTACAAACTTGCACAAAATATACTCACACACAAACATACAGACCAGATTTCCTTTTTAAGATAAAAAAAAGTTATTTTAGTATTATATATTTTAATGCATATATCCCCAATCATTATCCATGTGTTTCTCTCCCTTTCTCTCTTTATGTAATCAACATTTGAATATTTATCAGTATTATTATTCTCTCTTTCTTTTGTGTTTGTTTTTCTGTTGCGTTTTTTTTAATTGCTACATTTGCATATATTTTTCATCTTTAATTTTATTCATTCATCTATTTACCTTTTTAAAAAAACATTTTTGTATGCCCCCCCCCCCCCCCCCCCAACCTGTCAGGTATCATTTTATGTGGAAGGATGTAAAATTGATGACTACTACTACTTCACATGTGTGTGTGTGTAAGACTAAAGACTAAGACTGTGTTTCCATAAAATGTTCAAGATTTACCTTGAATGCCCTGACAAAATACTGCCCACGTGAACACCAACAGTTAGCTGAATAAAAACATGTCCATTCAAAATCGTGTAATGTGACTAAACAAATGCCAACGTGAAAGAGAACAGTTGGCTGTATAAAAACACGCCCATTCAAAATCATCTATTGTCATATGACGAAACAAATGCCAACGTGACGCCGAACACGTGTCACTGTATACAAACATGAGCACCGTGGCTGTTTGAAAACAGGTCCCTTCAAAATGGCGATAGGCCTATGACCCATGACTTAGAACATAATTTTTAAGGGATGTACCGCCACGTGTGTATCGTTCATGTGGGCAATTTCATCCACAATTCGGCTAGCTACACTTTTGGACCACAAACCAGGATTGATGAAAAAAATCATTAAAAAATCACAGTGCCTCTCCTCCCTGCAGAAAATAGGCCTGAAGGCAACCTATACCTAGGCCTAGGCTGTATCAGTGTATGCCTAGCCTAACACAGCTGCAAGGCTGAAGGGCCTATGAGAAGTGCTTAGTCACTGTACGAGGGGCTGTTCAGGTACAAGACGCCATCAGAGACGCCATTTTGATACGGGCAGCCACAGGGGTAATTGGAAAAAAAGTCACAGGAAAATAAGTCACAGAAAAAAAGTCATAGAAAAAAAGTCACAGGAAAAAAAGTCACAAGCCAACACGTGGGTGGGTGGGTGCGTGCGTGTGTGTATGTGCATTGTACTGCACTGCACATTTTTCTTGATGATATTCATCTTATTTTACTTTTATTCTCTGGCCTGCGTGCGTGCATGTGCGTGTGTGTGTGTGTGTGTGTGTGTGTGTGGTGTGTGTGTGTGAGTGTGTGTGTATGCATTGTACTGCACTGCACATTTTTCTTGATGATATTGCTCTTATTTTACTTTTATTCTCTGGCCTGCCTACGTGCGTGCTGCGTGTGTGTGTGTGTGTGTGTGTGTGTGTGTGTTGTGTGTTGTGTGTGTGTGTGTGTGTGAGTGTGTGTGAGTGTGTGTGTGTATGCATTGTACTGCACTGCACATTTTTCTTGATAATATTGCTCTTATTTTACTTTTATCCTCTGGCCTGCGTGCGTGCGTGCGTGTGTGTGTGAGTGTGTGTGTATGCATTGTACTGCACTGCACATTTTTCTTGATGATATTGCTCTTATTTTACTTTTATTCTCTGGCCTGTGTGTGTGTGTGTGTGTGTGTGTGTGTGTGTGTGTGTGTGTGTGTGTGTGTGTTTTGTAAACTGAATTTTACTTGTGTTTGTTTGACCTGATTGTGACTTTTTTTTCCTGTAACTTTTTTTCTACCCAATTTTGTGACTTTTTTTCTGTGACTTTTTTTCTTGTGACTTTTTTTCCTACAACCCCCACAGGGGGGGGGGGGGGGGGGTGTCTAGATAAGAGTAGGATATATATGGTTATAAACAACAAAACAAAAACAATATTCAGCTGAAAAACATCCCATTAATACCCTGATTTAAGGGAGGCCTTTTTCTTTTAGAGATAAAAATCAAAGCAAAAGCTATTTTAGTCTCCAAGTCTTAAATCGCTAAAACCCCACTGGCGTTTTTTTTCTTCTTCAGATCAATCTTAGACTTTCTAAGTTCTGCTAAAAAGATGAGGTAAAGTTGTGAAACATTAAGTTCACTTTTCATTTTAACTTCAGATGACAGATATTCATAGCAAGTTTTTGTAAAAAAACAAACCAACAAACAATTGAAAGCACCATTTACCTTTGCCTTGATGATCCATCCGTCTTCTCTGCTCGATGTCTCTCAACTTGAAAGATCGTCTGCAACTGACAACGGAAGTCAAGGTGGACACCGTCTTCCGTGTGGGTCATGTGGTTGTGTGACGTCACTGACCATTTTTACCCAAAGCTAGTAGGCCTAGGCCTAGGCCAAAGATACTCAAGATGACCAACTCGATGACAGTTGTCATGTACATTACTATGCAATGTGTACAGAGAGAGAGAGAGAGAGAGAGAGAGAGAGAGAGAGAGAGAGAGAGAGAGAGAGAGAGAGTCTCAGTAAATAATGTGTGTGTGTTCGTTCGTTCTTTAGATTTTACGTCTTTTCACTATTAGTGATATTAGACGAAGGGAGACAGGGAGAAAAGAAGAAAAGCAGATGCTTGTGTGTGACTAAAAGTTTGTTTTGTCACTTATAATGTGTATGAATATGTGTGTGTTTGTGAGTGTGAATGTGTGTGTGTGTTTGTGTATGTGTGTGTGTGTGTGTGTGCACGTGTGTGAATGTGTGTGTTTGTGTGTGTGTGTGTGTGTGTGTGTGTGTGTGTGTGTGTGTGTGTGTGTTGAATATGTATGTGTGTGTGCGCGTGTGTGTGTTTGAGTATGTGTGTGTGTGTGCTTTTGTGTTCACTTAAGCTTATTGTGTATGAGTGAATGTTTGAATGTGGGAGCGTGTGTGTGTATGTGCAAATGTGTGTGTGTGTGTGTGTGTGTGTGTGTGTGTGTGTGTGTGTGTGTGTGTGTGTGTGTGTGTGTGTGTGTGTGTGTGTGGTGTGTGTGTGTGTGTGTTGAATATGTATGTGTGTGTGCGCGTGTGTGTTTGAGTATGTGTGTGTGTGCTTTTGTGTTCACTTAAGCTTATTGTGTATGAGTGAATGTTTGAATGTGGGAGCATGTGTGTGTATGTACAAGGTGTGTGTGTGTGTGTGTGTGTGTGTGTGTGTGTGTGTGTGTGTGTGTGTGTGTGTGTGTGTGTGTGTGTGTGTGTGTGTGTGTGTGTGTGATTTTGTAAAATTTGTATTGTCCAGCTATTAATTCTGTCTGAATAAAGATATGTCAGTAATAATGGATCTAATGCTATTTTGATGTTTATGATATGAGCATATCACATTGTATGGGAGAGAATGTACATATGTATGAATATGTATCCAGGATGATTGCTCGTAAAGGTCCGCCACGTAGGTACCAATAGTTGTTAAAGAACGTATTTGCTGGCTTGTTTTGGAAAAAAGTATATCAGATTTTACTTTAACGTCTTCTGACGTGAAGTTTTTGGATGTGGAACTTCTCAGTACATATTTGGCGCATGTAAGTTCTTGGTATTCATCTTATGATAACATTCTGACTTCTTTATATATGTCTCAATTGCTGATGTATGAAAAGGTACACCAAGAGTAAGCCTGTATGCTTTACAATCTATACTTTGAAGCTTCCTCAATAAATATTTTGGGGCATTAAAAAAGACTTCATGTCCATACGATAATTTTTGAAGTCGATAAATGTTTTAGGATTGACAGATCTTGCCCCCAATACTGCTTACTAATAATTTTCAGATTTAAGCTTTTTCTTGCTTTAGTTAAAATATATTCAATATGGGCATTCCATGTTAACTTTGATGCAAGAAATAAACTTTAAAATTTCACTATTTATTTGTAATGAATTGTTTCATTTTCAATCTTAAACACTGGTAAATCGTTTGGATCACTACCATTGTTAAATAACACCATGTTGTTTTTCCCATAGAAAAAGTAAGGCCGTTTTCTATTATATACTGATTCAGATTATCTAGTTGTTTTTGGTATGTTTTTCTATCATAATTTAAAGCCGTTTTTGATGTGCTTCGTTTCATAGTAACCGTCATCCAAATACAAATATCGTCTGCATACTTCACTAAAACTGCATCCTTTGATATGTTTTGGAAGATCATGTAACAATTTGTTAAATTAAACTGGAGCTAATACAGAGCCTTGGGGCAAGTGCATGTGTGTGTGTGTGTGTGTGTGTGTGTGTGTGTGTGTGTGTGTGTGTGCGCGCGGGCGTGCGTGGGTGCGTGCGTGCATGGGCGTGTGCGTGCATGGGCGTGCACCCTCATGAGTGTGATCGTGTCTGCACGTGTGAGTGAATATGAATGGTTATAGCTGTTTATGGTGGAGTTTTTTGTTTTTTTAATGGTTTGTCTGGGATTCTGGCACTGATTTATAGTATATCATGCCATCTAATTAAACTTCACTTATTATTGAAATAAGATATATTATGCTTGTACTTGAAGCCCGTATGATTTGTTTTAAGATACTAAAGTAGTTACTACAAGTACTTTGCCTCAGGCCAGGACATCCTGCTCTGAATCTACAGCTGATGCAGCCTGGCAAGGGTGCTAGTGTGAGGAGACCGAAGGTGAAACAGTGGCTGGTCACCTGCTGACCGTTTTGTTTGGGAGTATTCTGTCAGTAACCTCCCTCAGAATGATCTGCAAAGAAGGTGGACAGAATACCTCATGTGTCTTGCCTTTAAGAAAAAAAACTATAAAAAAAAGCAACCCCACTGTAATAACGTGATAAGACCCACACACTTCAGACAGTTTTGGTTCTTGGCTGTTGCACTCCCCGTTTCTCCGACAATGTTTCCAGACAGGGTGACAGCTTGTAAAACACACACTGGTAACTCGGGTCAGTTTGCTTGTGTCCAAAGTTAGTGGAGGGGGGTTTCAAATGAAAAAAAAAATTAAACTGTTATTCAGGTGATTGTAAAACCGGAGAGCTGCTTGCTTAGTTTTCTGTAAAATAAAACCAAAAATCATTCACATTGAAGATTCGTAACCACCAAAACTGTGATTATCTGGTTTCAGAGATGGAGGGTTTCGGACCCGGAGGGAGAGAATTCTTTTTTAAAATTCATCCAGGGAAGAAAGCAAGCAGAGGAGCCAGAGGCCAAGGCACAGGCCATCCTTCAGCAAAAGAGGCTTATTCAGTTTATCAAAGGCACTGATGATGATGGACACGAGTACAGTGATGATGACGACATTACTCCGAGAGCTTGGGCACGTGTGGCAGCAATTAGTGAACTTGTAAACTCTGCAGTGGATTCTTTTGGTGCAGACTACAACCTGTGTCTGTATGACAGTAAGAAAAAATTGTGTGCACCCCTTCACGTTGCTGCTTGGAGAGGCCAGCACCAAATTACAGAACTACTTTTGAAACACCAGGTGAGTTTGCTTCTCTGTGCCAAACTTATTATTCTGCTGTTGAAAATATTACGAGTAGTTTCCAGTCAGGATTCCTAGGGTCCTTTAAAAGTACTTATAATTGTGATGTGAATTAAAAGCCCTTCTCAGTCCTTTGATTCAGCAAATAGGACCTTTTAAAATATCATCAGGTCCTTTTAAATGCTAAAAAGTCCTTTATAGTCCTGTTGAATCAAGCAAAAGGCCATGAGAGATTTGACATGGTACATCTCTTTGAATTTGCAGAAATCTGTGAAAAGAAACACCCTCTAAAAAAAAGGATGAGAAAAAAATGAAACCCAGAAAACTAGTCAAACAAGGGAATTAACTCTTCCATGCTGATTATCTCCCTTCGCTGCTTTATATCATGAGTCATCACTAGGCCTAGGTACATTCAGCTGTGTGTGCTGTCAGAGAGCAATGTTTACATAACAACCAGCAGGCCTACCATCCTCTCTTTCTGTCTGTCTGTGTTTTGTCTCTTTCTCTATGTCTGTCTCTCTCTCTCTCACAGACACAGACTCTCCCTCTCTCTCTCTCTCTCTCTCTCTCTCACACACACACACACTCAAACACACACAACTCTCTCTCCCTCTCCCCCCTCTCTCTCCTCCCCCCTCTGTCTCTCCCTCCCCCCCCCCCTCTCTCTCTCTCTCTCTCTCTCTTTACCCCCCTCTCCTTTCTCACACACACAGTGTGCGGCCTCTCCCCAACACACAGACACAGGCATGCATGCACGCAGGCGCACACACACATACACATTCTCACACTCACAAATACACACACTCTCACACACACATATTCTCACACACACAGGCACACACACACACACTTCTCTCTCTCTCTCTCTCTCTCTCTCTCTCTCTCTCTCTCTCTCTCTCTCTCTCTGTGTGAGGTATAACTGTATACAAACAAGTCCCTTAACCCTGCGATAGACTGGCGTCCTATCCAGGGGGGAGTCTATGACTCTCAGTCGCTTAACGCCACAGAAACCGGGATAAGCACCGGCCTGATGAGCCTTAGGCTCGGGACAGACTTTAACTTAACTTAAACAAGTCCCTTCAAAATGTGCCGACATGAACACTGAACAAAATCGTGTTAGGCCTAGGACACATGACAATTTTTTAAGGGACCTACTGCCACCTGTTCATCGTTCATGTGGGCAATTTCATCTACAAATGGCACAAATGGGCTAATTACATTTTGTCAACATGTTTCGTTGTGTTTTTTTTGGTCGACTACAAACCACAATTGATGAAAAAATGGTTAAAAAATCACAAAGCATCTACTCCCTGCAGAAAATAAAAAGTTGGGAGATGCTTAGCCTAACACAGCTGCAAAGCAAGGCTAAAGGGACAATGAGTCTGCCTAGTCACTGTACGAAGCAGTTCAGGTACGAGAGATGCCATTTTGACCCCATCGCCATTTTGACTGGCCTTGGGCAGAGAGAGTATGGATAGATCTATATGATTATAAACAACAAAACAAAAAGAATATTCAGCTGAAAAAATCCCATTAATAGCCTGATTTAAGGGAGGCTTTTTTTTTTAGAGAGAAAAAATCAAAGCAAAACCTATTTTAGTCTCAAAGACTAACACCCCAAAACCCCACTGGCCTTTTTTTTCTTCTTCATATTAATCTGAGTCCTGTCAAGTTCTGATACAAAGATTAGGTAAAGTTGTGAAATATTAAGTTCACTTTTCTTTTTAACTTCAGATGACAGATATTCATAGCAGTTTAAAAACATCAACAAAAAACCAATAAACAAATGAAAGCACTATTTAACTTTGCCTTGATGATCCAGTGTTCTCCAATTCACACAAGTCTTCTCTGCTGGCTGTCTCTCAGCTGAATGAAGCCTTAGGCTACGGCCATAGTAAACCCGGCCCATCCGGTTGTTTTACGGTGGTCTCTTTGACAGCTGCCGTGTCTGATACTCAGTGTGGACAGAAAATAGTTCGACATAAAAAGTAAAATCCCCCCCACAAAACTTTTATCAAAACCACTGGAATGTAATCGGGAAGGGTCAATTTACCTAGTTTGTGTAGTCAGAATTTTTGAAGCACCATAAAGTTTTTCTTGATTATTTTCCTTTCTGTCAACCCCTCAACCCGGCAAACCCACGTGTGTTGCTGGAACGTCAAAACCACATTAAAAAACCCCAGCCGGGTGGGCTCTACTATGACCACGCACAGCCGTCATCAGTGACGCCACAGAGTAATTTAGCCGGGCAGCATTTTTCACCCCCCCGGCAAAATTGACAGCGTCAAAATGCCGGGTTTACTATGGCCGCAGCCTTAGGGCTAGGCCTAGCTTAGCCCATCCACTGACAACGGAAGTCAAGGTGGACGTCACGTGGTTGTGTGACGTCACTAATCACATTGGCCCAGAACATTCTAGAATTGGGGAAACTTCGTGGGGTTAATTTGCCGTATGCATAGGCCTATTATCTACATGTATGTGTATGAATACTTTGGGGAACAAGGGGTGCACCAGCATAGTTCCAACAGACTCAGTTTCCGGGAGATCTTCACTTCGGCCTGCGTCATTCCTGCTGCCTTTGCCTCTGTTTCGATGCTTCTGGGCTAGGTCTGTCCACTTACCTTGTGGAACATGGGGCCGCAACAACATAGCTCCTACAGACTCAGTATCGGGGAGATCCTTCTCTGTTCGGCCCACGTCATTCCCGCTGCCTTTGCCTCTGTTTCGATGCTTCTGAGCCAGGTCTGCCCACTTCCCTTGCATTGTGGATTCCAGTCAAGGGCCATCCTGGTAACATTTGAAGCAGGCTTCGAGCTAGGGTCATCCATCTGGGATTTATTATTACACCCATGCCTAAATTAGATATCGTTATAAAAATTCCATTACTACTACTACTACTACTACTACTCCTCCTCCTACTCCCATGCCTGAATTAGATAGCACTATATAAATTCCATTGATTATTATCATTATTACATCCATGCCTGAATTCCATACGACTTGATAAATTCCAATCATCATCATCATTATTATTATATTATATCATTATTAATATTTTTATTATTATTATTATTATTATTATTACACCCATGCCTGAATAAGATACCACTTTTTGTAAATTCCATTTATTATTATCATTATCATTATTACGTTCGTGCTAAAATTAGATATCGTTATAAAAGTTCCATTCATTATTATTATTATTATTATCATTATTACACCCATACCTAAATTAAATAGTGACTAGGCCTATATAAATTCCATTTATTATTATCATTACCATTATTACATCCATACCTAAATTAGATATCGCAATTCTATTTATTATTTATTATTATTAGTAGTAGTAGTAGTAGTAGTAGTAGTAGTAGTAGTAGTATAGTAGTAGTAGTAGTAGTAGTTACAATCCATGCCTCAATTAGAGCCTTATAAATTACATTTCTTATTATTATCACCATTATTACACCCATGCCTGAATTAGGTACCACTGTATAAATTCCACTTATTATTATCATCATTATTACACCCATGGCTAAATTAGATCTATCTATCTCTCCCTTAGTCTGGCAACTGTGGGGGCACCCGTGAAGACTTGACAACCAGTTCCCTCCATTCCTCTCCCTGTTCTGCCTTTCTCAAAACTTGGTTGAGTTCTAGGCCTGTCCATTCGCTGGTGTTGTCCTCCCATCTCTTCCTTGGTCTGCCTCTTTTTCTTTCTTCCAACCCTGGACAGTGTCGTGCAGTATGTTTATTATCATTATTGCACCCAAGCCTAAATTAGACTGCGCGGTATAAGTTCCATTTATTATTATTATCATCATCATCATATTTACATTAATTTATCCTAGGTAAATTGCTCAGTCCACCAATCAGAAAATAGCTGAGCATTGCTGCTGACTTTAGCACGCTTTCCATGGACTGTGTGGAGTTCATGCACATTGCACATTCTCCGGAACCACCCACCCCTCCACCCCTAGGCCAACAGACACTTTCTTCTTCACCAGAAAAGCCCCAGCTCCCCTCCACCCTCACCCCCCCCAAAAAAAAAAAAAAAACCTCAACAAAAAACAACCAACCACATGTCAACAAAAAACCAAACAAACCAAAGAATATAAAAAAAACCCACCCCAAAACAACCAGTGCCCCCCTCACCCCCCCAAAAAAAAACAAACAAACCCTTAAACATAACCCCAAGACTAAACCAAAAACAAAACAGAAAACAAGCAGACAAAAAAAAAAAAAAAAAAAAAAGAGAAAAAAGCTGAATAAAAATAAACACATGAATGGACCCCGTGTGTGTCTGCGTGTGTGTGCAAAATGTTTTGCATGTGTTCCCACACGGGCCCTCGGTTTAAAGTCTCATCCAAAGGACTTATTAATCGCAGACACGTTTCCACGCGGTAACACACACACACACGCACACGCACGCACGCGCGCGCGAGCGCGAGCGCGAGCGCGAGCACGCACACACACACACACACACACACACACACACAAACACACACACAAATTGATACACACACATAATTCAACTGAGATATATAAATTTATTTTCATTTCTCTGTTACTACAAACAAGTTGAACACTGATTCGAAGTCTTCCACACAAGAAATACCAGTTTGTGACTTGTATCAAACTGAAACGATAATAGGTCACATCTAAAGAACATGTGGTTACAATGTGATTTCTCTCTCTCTCTCTCTCTCTCTCTCTCTCTCTCTCTCTCTCTCTCTCTCTCTCTCTCTCTCTCTCTATCTCTCATGTATGCCTCTCCGAGCGTGTACACAGAAACGCACAAATATTTGCACTACCACTCGTTCTAAGGTAAAGGCTAACACTTCACATAAAAAAAACCCGAATAAAAACAAAATCAGCAGGAGATAGTTACATAACACAGGCTGACAATTTAATATGTTATGGGACAAAACCCCAACAATCAGAGAGAGAGAGAGAGAGAGAGAGAGGAGAGAGAGAGAGAGAGAGAGAGAGAGAGAGAGAGAGAGAGAGGGGGAGAGAGTGAGAGAGAGAGAAGAGATGAGAGAGAGAGGAGAGAGAGGAGAGAGAGAGAGAGAGAGAGAGCTACAGACAGACAGAGGAGGCTGATTAATATTCCAAATAAAGAACATTTCAGAGATATATATTCCAAATAAGGACATTTCAATCTGGACAGACTGAAATGCTACAGTCTGGCAATTTGATTAGTGCACTCTATTTTAAAGGTAACATCAAACCAAAAACAAAATTATCGTTCTCAACAGATACCATTAACAGTCATACTATTTACACACTGAGTTCACAGCAGCTACACCATAGATGTCGAATAATATATATATATATATATATATATATATATATATATATATATATATATATATATATATATATATATAATGTATATATATATATATAAATAAAATTCCAGATCTATAATTCACAGAGAGAGAAAAAACTAAACACAACATTTTTAAACCTACACTCCTCCTCCCCCTTCCCCCCAGATATATATATATATATATATATATATATATATATATATATATATATATATATATATATATATATATATATATATATATGTTCTCAGAGAAAAATAACACCAAGAACATTTTTTAAAACATACCCCCCACCCCCACCCCAAATCCCTTCGAATATTACCATGATAAGAGAAGAGAAAATATTGTTTAAAATGGCAGAAACGAAAGAAGAACAATTCTTTATATTCCTATTTAAGTTTGCCCCTCCCCCGCCCTACCTTCCTCGGTGTAAAAAGCAAGGGGTCAGCGGGTTGTGGCCCCTGAAGCTGAAGCTTTTTATTAAAAAAAACTGGACAAATTATCACCATAAATCTTTTAGCTAGTCTTCATTTACACTATGTGTGGAAAGACTGTAAACGTAACGACAGACACTGTAGCAATTTGAATAAAAAAAACGTGTCATATCTGCTCTTGGAAGTTGGCTTCAGCTTCCAATGATTAATGTTACTTCGTTATTATAGCCTGCGAGCTCTGCTCTCGTCTGTTACACAAGATTCAATGGACAGTTTTTGCCTTGCTTTGTATGAACCCTGAATGGCAGAAAGTCATCCAACCCTTGGCAATCGATAGACTTCCGGAGACTTAATGCGCATGCGCCAAATATTTTTTTGGTTTGTTTTTTACCTCCCTTGAAGATTTTGCAACCAGCTTCCTCCGTGAGGAGTGGAGGAAGCTGGTTGCAAAATCTTCAGTTGTGCCCCTAAGATCCACAGGACTACGGGACAGGTGAAGTGAAGCGAAGAAGACTGTTGACTGTATTTCCTTATTCGTTTTGTCCACACACTTGCATTCATTTGAACCTTTGTTTATTTTTTCCGATCATCACTAATGAGAATGCTTTCAATAGACAAGCATTGCCTTTCAAGGGTTTTTAAGGAGGCGTTTGTCCAAGGTTATCATTTTCGTCCTTTTCAAAAAAAAAAAAAAAAGGATTTAAGGTCTTACATCTAATATTCCTATAAAAAAAATTCCGGAAATCGCCCATACGAAATTGGAATTCCGTTTAAAACGGAAAGAAAATCACACATACCTATATTTTCTGTTTAATAAATGCAACTACTTCTGTACAGGTCGGGGAAAATGAGCGAGGATCAGAGAATAGGTGATGGTGAACTTTACATAGACTCTGTTGTTGTTGTTGTTGTTGCCGCTGTTGTTGAATTTTATGGCTTTCTTTGCATTGGGCAAATACCTTTGATATACATATGGTGGACTGTGGGCGAGTATTTCCAAAGATTGCTAGATCAACATGTGTGCAAATGTAGGCCTGTTTCGGATGAGACTATAAACCGAGGCCGGTGAGGGAACGCACACAAAGCATCCGGCACACACGTTAAATCCTGTTAAATAATAATAATACATGGAATTTATATAGCGCTATATCTTGTAAAAACAAATCAAAGCGCTTGCACTCGACCCTCACAACAAACAATCAATGAATGCTTTCAATAGACAAGCATTGCCTTTCAAGGGTTTTTAAGGAGGCGTTTGTCCAAGGTTATCATTTTCGTCCTTTTCAAAAAAAAAAAAAAAGGATTTAAGGTCTTACATCTAATATTCCTGTTCCGCTTTTTAAAAGAGTAGCCTAGGCCATTGTGTGGAGCAGATGACAAAATTTACAAAACTGCATCCACACGGGGACTGGATGTAAAATAATGCACATGAGTGCTTCTTCCATTATTTTAAGAATTAAAAAAAAAAAATGCCCCGCGTTGGCCCTGACTAAATCCTTAGTCATTTTTGGACGTTAGCAAAGTGCCAAAGCTCTTATCAGAAATGTTCTGCTTTGAAAATGCTCTGTTGAGATTGGCGTTCAACCATGACAAACTCTTAGCACAATGACCTGCACTCTCTGTTATAGGAGAAAAGTAATCTTCTGAAGTCGGGAGTAGGGCTGCCCAGGTTCATGAGAACAGCCTCACACACAAGTCTCTCATGTAGTGCAGTGTGTGCTTACAGTCTCACAGTGATTTTTGAGTGAACCTGTAGGGTGTGAAGCTAGAAAAAAAAGTTCAACAGCAGCAGCAACAATTATAACGTCAACTGCTCACACACATATTGATTTTGCATGTACAAATGCAAATATGCATGCTGAAGATACTGCGTCATAGATCATCGATCCAGACTAAACGTACAATTTAACTGCTTACTGAAATGGCTAGAACAATACTGAATACACCTGCAAATTTTCTGACCCAAACAAGTAATGTCAAAATAAGGCAGACATGCGAACATGTGTACGGCTCCTGAGCCCAAGAGTAATAAAAATGGCTGAGTTCTTGAATGAACAAACTTATTCAGGGTAAGCTTTTCTGTTACAAGGAAGGGGCTTGGGGGAAAAAACCCAAACAAACTAAATAAACCTATTCTACCCCAAATTAATAAACTAAGAAAAAGGCAACCACAACGAAAGTAACAAATAAATTCACTTATATATCTTTTCCATGCCTTGACGTTTTTAAAACCCATTCATTATTTTTGTTTGCTGTACCCCTTAAGAGTGTTTGGTTTTGGTGTGTGTGTGTGTGTGTGTGTGTGTGTGTGTGTGTGTGTGTGTGTGTGTGTGTGTGTTTGTGTGTGTGTTCATAAAAACCTTAGGGCTCAGCAAAAAGTTATATAGATGTTCCTTTATAGGAAGCAATATGATAATAACTTTTGAAAAGACTTTGTTTCAACAAACCACTCAACCTAAACTTAAACCAAGTTAGTAACAAGAGAGAGAGGAAAGCATGAGAGAGAATGGAAGGACATAAACACTAAAGAAAACCCAGAAAGAAAGAAAGATACTAGGATAATACAGCCCAATGCAAATAACACTTTCAAAAAGTGCTATCTGGCTTTAAAAGTATGACTCTCAGTACACATACTTTCCTGATGTAAACGGCACATTTTTTTTAATAGTAATGACACAAACACATCACTCCACAATAAGATGACAGAGCAAATCTAGCACTATGAAAAGATGGACAAACACACATCTAAATTATACACACAGTCTGAAAGAAGGCAAACCCTGCACATAAAACACACCTTCAATCAGAGAAGTTTGCAAGGCAAATCCATAAAACAGGTCTTCATACAAAATCACATGGCCAGACATTGAATTGTGTGATGACATCAATTTGTCAAAATAAATTAATCTGTGACAATAGTATGAAGATGGTGAAGAAAAAAAAAACCGAGAAAAAAAATCGAAAACCATAACCTTCAATAATCAACATTTTTTAACATTAAGTTATTAGCTGCAGGCTATGTAATTGTAATATAACCCATTAAATAACCGGCATTTAAAACAGTAGTTACTTAGGTATCAAACAAGAACAGCAACTTCTATTGTTACATGTATAGGGTTGTGACAAAGGCCTAATACTAGGCTCGAATCACTATGTGCCTGAAAAATTGTGGAAGTCCTAACTTGTTGAATCTGGTGAATTAAAGGTTATGCTTTCTTGCTGTTTTCCAGGTTAGCCTAACTTATTTGTACGCCTATGAGGCCTCATTTCCCTGTGTGTGTGTGTGTGTGTGTGTGTGTGTGTGTGTGTGTGTGTGTGTGTGTGTGTGTGTGTGTGTGTAATATTTACATGGTGTGTGTGTGTGTGTGTGTGTGTGTGTGTGTGCGTGTGTGTGTGTGTGTGTGGCGTGCGCAACACACACACACACCACCATCCACCACCACGCCTATCATTTAAATCTATGCCCCTTTAAGATTCTGTCATTCATGTCTGTGTACAGTAAATTGCAGAAACAGAACATACTCAGCATGTATTTAAAGCCTTACCAGCGCGTTTGATTTCATTCTTGGTGAAGTTTCTGCTGGAAGATCTTTTTTTTTTCTCTCCAAGAGATGTGAAGAATAATATATAGATGGTACTAGGCT
Source organism: Stramonita haemastoma (assembly GCA_030674155.1). Taxonomy (NCBI): domain Eukaryota; kingdom Metazoa; phylum Mollusca; class Gastropoda; order Neogastropoda; family Muricidae; genus Stramonita; species Stramonita haemastoma. The sequence goes on along the minus strand of CM060325.1, from coordinate 20,780,365 downwards.
AAAATGTCTTGTTACCTGTAAGAAGATATATTTGCAGGACATGTTCTGTCTCTGCATAATCAAAGGCCCAAGTATTTCATGTACAAGTGTGTGTGTGTGGTGTGTGTGTGGTGTTGTGTGTGTGTGTGTGTGTGTGTGTGTGTGTGTGTGTGTGTGTGTGTGTGTGTGTGTAATTTAGACCCTTTCAAGAAAATGTAAGCACACACATACCGCCCCCCTTCCTCATTCTCAAAAAGGAATTAACCAACAATTAACCTATTCTGCTCTGTCCCTCCTCCATAAAAAGAGCAAATAATCTCTCATTCAGTTTTAACCATAGGGTCAATAATACAATCCAAAACAATGACAATATATAACTGCCCAGCGACACAAAAACACAGATAAAATCTATGACAAGGATTCATGACAACTGTACTAAAACGTCATTTTTATCATCACAAAGTACAACCTCACAAAAGAAACTAGACAAGACATACAGACCTGGAAATCATGGGCTCAGAAATCAAATATAGATTTGTTTTTCTTTCATCAGTTTGAAGTGAATGGCATCAACTACACACTAGCAAAGTTTAAAAAAAAAGAAAAAAAACAAAAAACTGAAATCGCCCAGTAAGTGCAGATACACTTTTACCATTTTCAGCATGGTACACCTCCTGATTAAAAGAAATAAGAATTCAAAACTTAACTGAAATTTAAAATATCGACAACTAACCAACCAACCACCCCTTTCTATTCCAAAAGAAAAAAAATATTCACATGGCAAAACAGTGTCTAAAACACAGTGTATGCCCAGTTTTTTTTTTTACAGGAAGTCAGCAGTGGTGAGTGCATGACGTCTTCAATCAGACCACTGACACCTGGCCAAAGTTATGAACAACACATGTCATAGTTGAGGTTGAAGACAGCAGCACAGGTGAAGTCACAAACAAAAAATTACACCAAAATGGCAAATAAACAACAACCTCAGGCAGAGTCAATACCAGTCCCCTGAAACCGTCTCAAACACAGAGTGTCACCAAAAGAGTCCCAGATCTTGGTATTTTTACAGGAAGTCAAACACCCACATAAGTGTCAAAAAAAAAAAAAAAACCCACCTTTTGCATTTTTTCAGAGTATATATGAAGTCACAATACAACTGAAATCCAATCCAAACACACACACAAAAGCGCAAGTACTGACTTGTGGCGAACATTTCACGTAGGATCACTGTAGTCCAACAGCAGTTGTTCTGCAAAATGTTTGCAACTGCATCAGATCTGTCTCTGGTATAATCTGCTTCAGTACAAAATTATCCCATCAATCCTCACAATCCTTCTTTAAAAGCCAAAAAGAAAAAAAAAGAGGGAACAAACAAAGAAAAGAAATCCCTACCAAAGCCAGGTAGGTTACACATAGGAGGAATCTATGAAGTAAGCAACTAACAAAACCAAACCATAAAGATACTAAAAAAAAAACCCCAACTAACACAACAACAAAAACAAGGCAAGTGCTATCTGTTGCCATCACTGCTATATAAACGAATAAAATTGGCAAAACTCAGGTTGTAAGACTATTCATCCAAGATCAGTGTATATAAATAAAATCAAATTTCTCTTCAAGAAACCAGAGGTGAAAATGTTTGCTTTGTTAATAATTTGCTCTGAAAACAATCACAGGATCTGTCAATTACACACACACACACACACACACACACACACACACACACACACACACACACACACACACACACACACACGAATTCTAATTCTACAAAGGAATATACAAACCATTATACAAACCATTGCAATATATCCCCCCCAAAAAAAAACATTAGCCAATACCTATGGCCAGAACATTCATTGACACTTTACTTAGAAGTACATTAACTGCACAGAGTAGCTCAGTGATACATATTCATAAACAGATAAACAAGAGTACTCAGTTAAACAACAATCACTGCTCTACAACTGTTCAATTTGCATAATTTCTCGTCGAATCGGTCCAACAAAACTGTATCAGTATCAAACACAGGAAACAAACACCATGCCTTTGTAACTAGAGGTTCAAAACACAGAAAACCTTCACACAGAATCCACATCATTGCTATTACATTATCACGAATTTAGGCTACAAGTAGCTCAAATCCAGTTCCAGGTTCGGGAGAATTTTTTTCTCAAGACCTGCACTTCAGCATTCTTCATCATGACTCATTCCAATGATTCACTGATGGTTTTTGGAAGACTCAGGATTTGATAATTATAGGCAAAGGTGTTTGCTCTGGTGAGATCTTATGAGGGAGAAAAAGAGAAACTATTTTCAAGTTGACATCTTTTGCACACGTGTGCTTCCCTCTCTGTGACAGTAGTTGGTATTAATGGCACTGTTATTCCAGAAAAAAAGTCTGTGCAATTCCATAGCAAAACAAAAACAAATCACAAGAAAATCATAATCTATAGTGGTAAAACTTCTGGGGACACACTTGCAGTGATCTTGTTGTTATGTCATTCAAGGCTTTCAGATTCATTCACCATCTGTCTTTGTCAATGGTAACACTACTGGTATCATCACTCTTGTATACATTTGGAATTCATCTTACAGTCCTTATTTCCTCTGTTCACAAGCAATGTTCTGCCATTTCTCTTCTGTCAGGCTTTCTGTGAACAATTCACACCAAAATTCCAAGTCTTGAATTTCACATAAGCAACCAACTTCAGTCTGTTAGACGCCTTTGCTCTTTTCATCAAACATGCATTTGAATTTTTTCCCCTTCTTCTTTTTTAATAGTGTCAGAAATTCGATGAAATAATCCCATTGGAGACTTTTCAATACCAAGTCTTTATTCTTTAATCTATTTATTTATTCAATATTTTCTAATGAGTCTGTAATTTTAGTTTTTTGCAAAGCAGTACAACTCTTTAGCTTGCATGAAACATCGCTTTGCATCAACAGTCTTCAATTGTTTTATTTGTTTTTATTAACACAAGTTCGTGCTCTTTCGCACACTGTCAAGCTTATGAAAATCAGACATAAGCTTTGTCTTTTCACATAAAAGATGAAGTAACCCTTGTTTTCAACATAAGTCTTTGTTTATTTCCATGTGTTGAGTACTTCCTATCACTCTTTTTCAACACATCCAAGTCTGTGCTGCTCAACACTGTGTTTTTTTTCAGACAAATTATGCCTCTATGGTAAAGTTCTCTTTTCGGGACTAAATTCATGAAAAGTCCACTTAGAACTTTTAACAAGTAGGGTGACCAGAGAAGATAAATACAGGCAAGCGCTGACAAGACATTAGGCTAGTGCCCAAACGTGCTCTTACACATACTGAAATACCCTTCCAAACAGGACAGCACCTGATACTAGTGCCCGAATGTGCTCTTACACGTACTGCGGTACCCTTCCAGACAGGACAGCACCTGATCGAAGTACACCCGCCCCGCCTCCATGGGGATGGACCCGTCCTGAGCGTCCTTGACCTGGAAGCGGACCTCCAGGTTGGACTGGCACGTGCCCAGGCAGCTCTTGCGCAGGGCGCGCGTGGGGGTGTCGGCCGCCGTAGGAACTCGTGGCAGTACACGCTGCCGTGCTCCCGCACCGTGTGGCTCTCCCGAAGCCCCAGCCCCACGCGCGCCTCGCTGACGCTGTTCTCGCAGCGGGACTCGTGTGAGCAGGTGTCGTTGCAGCACATGTGGTCGCGCTGCACGTGCACGCTGAGCGTGGTGTCGTAGGCGCACACGGCGCACACCTTGAGGCGGTGCTTGACCATCTCCAGGGGGTGGATGGGCGCCGCGTGGCCCAGGTAGAAGTAGGTCACCTCCGGGTGGCCCGTGCAGTCCACGTGCACCGTGTCGGCCGCCGAGATGTCGCGGGACCACACGCCCCCGGCCGAGGACTGCAGCGTGACGGAGGTTTCCCGGGCGGTGTGGGGCTGCGTGGAGGGGCAGAAGGCGTGCGTCCTGACGTGCACGTCCTGCTCGGGGATGGTGGCCGGTTCCTGCAGGGACGTGGCGTTGGCCAGCACGCGGTGGAGAAGATCGTGAGTCATCGTCTTTCGGGACCCTCCACGCGACGCTCCCCCGCTCCCTCCTCCTCCTCCCGCCGCTCCCACCCGCGCGTTACCACTACCGCGACTGGCTGTGGCTGCCGCGGCCCTGGCGGTGAGCTCCTGCAGCGTGCGGCACACGAGGTGCAGTGAGTCCAGCACGGCGAGCAGCTGTCGTAGACGACGTTGTAGAGGTCGCTGTGGGAGAGCTGCGTCTTGGAGCTGGCGGCCATGTTGGCGCACACCTCGTGCCGCTTCTTGTCCAGCGCCAGCATGGTCCCCACCACGTCGCACACTCGCCGCCACCACTCCGCCGACGTGTGCCAGAACCGCTCCGCCATCACGCCGCCCGCCGCCTCGATGTGTCCGGAGCGGGATGAAAAGTTGGGTGAGGAGCTCAGGTCGCGTAACACTCGTCCTCGTCGTCTTGCCGCTTCAAGGGAGAGCACCAGGACCAAGACGGGCCTGTCTGCAGGGCGATCTCCCCTTGCACGAAGCGCCGTCATACGTGGTACTGCCCGCCGCATTGGTGACTTGACTGGAGACGCGGGGTGCAGATTTTGGAGACCGGGTGGGTTGGGCGTCGTCGTCTTTTTGGCTGCGGCTTCCGAGGTTTCTGCCAACGTTCTGGTGATCTGAAAAATGGCGATTAAGTGTAGGACTATATTCCAAAGACAGTAAAGGTAAACTACATCCAAACATATAGACACTAAAGTGTAGAACTATTATTCCAAAGACATGGAAGCATAGGACTATTTCCAAAGACATTAAAGCATAGGACTATTTCCAAAGACATTAAAGTGTAGGACTACATTCAAAAAACATTAAATGAAGGACTACATTCCAAAGACATTAAAGTGTAGGACTACATTCCAAAGACATCAAAGTGTAGGACTACATTCCAAAGACATTAAAGTGTAGGACTACATTCCAAAGACATTAAAGTGTAGGAATGCTTTCGAAAGCCACAACCAAAAATGATAAAATTATGACCGAGTGAAATATTTTCTCTATCTAATATCAGTCACATTTTCATTAATGCTTAACCCCTTTGTACTTGCATATTAGTGTGTAAAATACACATCACTATGTGTGTCCCGATCTCTGAAATGCCTGTATTATTTTACAAGAACTATCCTTATCCTAGTGACCCTTTCCTCAGCCGCACACAGTCCATGAAAATAGCATATAATTGCATAGATACATGGTTACATCTATAAATATCAATGACGATAATCAACAAACACCTAACCAAATATTTAAAGCTGTTATTTACAAGCACATAAAAGTAAGCCAAAAGGCGATCAATCGCCTGTCTGTCTGTCTGTCTGTCTGCCTTCTGTCTGTCTGTCTGTCTGTCTGTCTGTCTCTTCAAAAAGCTGTAAGCTTCATCTCAAAATCGTAACTTTCAAGGTGCAGTTTTTAACTTCTCATATGATACAGTCAAGTCTGATAATATACCTCAAATGTTAGAAAGGATACGTCTTGCTTCTCCCTTTAAATTCATTAATTTTTCTTTCTTTCTTTTCTTTCCTTTCCTTCTCTCTCTCTCTCTCTCTTCTCACTCACCTCTCCGCCTCTCTCCCTCTCTCTCTCCTCTCCACTGTGTGTGTGTGTGTGTGTGTTGTGTGGTGTGTGTTGTGTGTTGTGTGTGTGTGTGTGGTGTGTCACTCACACACAGACACACCCACACCCCCATCCCCCACACTCACCCATCCAGCCCTCCCACCACCCCCATCAACCACCCCACCCTTACACCCCCACCACACCACACCTACACGTACCTGCCGCAAAAGAATAGAGTGCACCCCCAACTGCAGAGTGGCCAGGTGAGAGGTGGGCTTGGACACCAGAATGTCCGGGGACCCCCCTCCAGCGCCGCCCCCCGGCGCTCCCCGAGGTGGAGGGATCTGGAAGATCTTGCACTCGATGTCGGCGTCGTTGGCTGACCAGTCCAGGTTGACTGGCCGTGCCGTCCGGCAGAAGCACGGACCCCAGACTGCGGCCTCCCATGAACCACACCCTGGTGGTCCGGCCTGTTGTTTGGGAAGGAGGAAGAGGACCACATTACAGAAAATTGTTTGTTGTTGTTGCTGTGATTAAATTAATTAACGTCCTTAGCGGAGATTTCCGACTTTAGGGACTTCAGAAAATGAGGGTTTTAACATTTTCTTGGTTTGTTTCTAGCTGTGGGGTGGGTTGTGGAGGGGGGTGGGGGGGGTTTTTGGGGGATGGATTGGTAGGGGGTGAATTGGAGGTGGGTGGATTGGTAGGGATGAATTGGTAGGTGGTGGATTGGTAGGTGGTGGAGGTAGGTGGATGTAGGTGGTGGATTGGTAGGGGTGATTGGTAGGTGGTGATTGGTTAGGTGGTGGATTGGTAGGTGTGAATGGTTGTGGAAATTGGTAGGTGGTGATGGTGGGGTGGATTGGATTTGGTAGGGGTGGAATGTAGGTGAAGGTGGGGGATGGTAGTATTGGGGGTGGTTGAGGTGGTGGATAGTGGAAGGAGTATGGAGGATGGTAGATAGGGGAGGAAGAAAGAATAGAATTGGTATGAAGCATGGTGGGTATTGGAATCATAGAGCTACGTGAAAAGCATGACAAATGCAAACTAAACTCCACACAAACAAACAACAAAACAAACCAATTAACATACAAACAAACAAGCAGAAACAGAAAAGAAAAAAAGGCAACAAACAAAAAAAAAATAACAACCAAGCAAGCAACTAACTGGTTGAACTAAAGGGACCTATCTAAACTACAGCGAGCTAAACACCAGGTTGTACACATAAACAAAACAACTCTGGGGATCACAAAGTCTGTGTGTATGTATGGAAAACGGGATAGCCTAGTGGTCAAACCATTGCGCTCGCAAATTGACGACCCGGGTTCGATTCCCGTTCGAGGGGATTTATCTCCTGGAGTTAACATCAGTGCTGATTCCACTCTCCCCCAAAAGTCCTTCGGATGAAGACTATAAACCAAGGTTCCGTATGCGAGCGCACATAGAACACGTACACGTTAAAACCCGTTCCTCTTTTCGGAAAAGTAGGCCATTGTGTGCCAGTGGGAACAGACAACAAAACTGAAAAAAACTGTATACAAAGGAGGACTGGATGTAAAAGAAAAGCACACGAGTGCTTATTCCATTATCCTCGAAATAAAAGAATAATTATTGAGGAAAAAGTAGTGGAGGAAAAAAATAAAAGAATAAATTAAAAAAAATGAAAGAAAAAAATAAAAGAATAAAAAAATAAATAGATAGATAAATAAATAGACAGATAAATAAATAAATAGATAAATAAAACAAAAACCCAACTCCAAACAAAACCACTCTCCCCCTTACCTTGGCCGTTGGTCAGGGTGAGGGAGTACAGCCCATCAAAAGTCCCGTCGTTCTTCTTCAGCCCCGCCGCCTCCAGCCTCGTGCCGTTGCCCAGCAACACCTCCATCACGCGACTGTCCCCGGGGTGCCAGTACGCCTTGAACCTCCTCACCGACACCCCCCACCCGGACCCCGCGCCTCCCCCTACCCCGCCTCCCCCGACCGCCAACCCGCCTTCCTTACGACCACCTGTCTCCCCTCCCCCGACCACCACGCTCCCGGAAGGGTTAGAAGGCGTCCGCAGAGAGGTAGGAGGACCCCAATCCGAGTCGACCCACAACTTGGAAGAATTGTCCGGCCGGCTCCCGCCAAAAATCCCCCACCCCCTCCCACCCGGTGAGGCGGAAGAGAAGTCGAGGTGGAAGAAGAAGCGTCGTGACCTTGAACTTGACGAAGGTCAGGGTCGTCCTCGGCGGCTTTCATGACCCCGAAGAGCACGCCCAGGCTGATCCCGGCGGCCAGCAGCGCCACGGCCACCAGCACGAGCAGCACGCACCAGCACGGCGCGCGCCTTCGCCGAAGACCTTGCCCGAGCCCGAGCCGGGGCGAGCTCGCGCGGCGCCGGAGCGGCCTCCGCGGTGCCCAGGTCGAAGGAGTGGTGGTGGTGGTTGTGGTGGTGCTTGTGGTGGTGGTGCTGCTGTTGCTGCTGGTGGTTGGGGTAGGGGGCGCCGTTGCCGTTCACCGCGTGGTTTCCGGTCAGCAGGCGGTCATGCGCCGTGGAGGAGTCGCCCGAGATGGTTTTCCGGATCCGGCGACAGGCGCATGGTGGCCCGCAGGTTGGCCAGCTCTATCTCGCTCATCATCTGCAGGAAAGAGAGAGAGGAGGAAGGATGCTGTGTTTACATACATACATACACAAGAGCAGTATTGGTAATTATAACAACATCAGCCATGAAAGGTGGTGGTGGTGGTGGTGATGATTGTATAATGAAAGTGATAATGAAAGATGACGACGATGATTTAGCCCCACCCCAAAAACAAAAACAAACAAACAACAAAAAAAACCCACAAAAACAAAACAACAAAAAAACCCACACCAAATCCAAACAGCAACATTTCATGCACAATCACATAATTATACGAAGCTTGAGCTTCGCTGTGCATGTAATCTGTGTGCCAGAGCCATCTGTTTTTACTTCTGTACTCAGCTAGGCTAACAGAAAAAAATTAAAAAAACAACAACAAATTGCCCCCCCCACAAAAAAAAAAAATTTCTGTAGAGAGAGAGAGAGAGAGAGAAGAGAGAAGAAGAGAGAGAGAAGAGAGAGAGAGAGAGAGAAGAGAGAGAGAAGAGAGAAGAGAGAGAGAAGAGAAGCAGAAGAAGAAGAAGAAGAAGAGAAGAGGAAGAGAAGGAGAGAGAAGAGGAGAGGAAGGGAGAGAGAAAGGAGGAAAGGGAAAGAAGGAAAGACCAGTCAAGAAAGAACGAATGTAAAAAAGAAAAAAAGAAAAGAAAAAAGAAAATAAAAAAAAAGAAAGAAAAGAAAAGAAAACGAAACTAAAGAAAGAAAGGCAGGCGAAGAAGTCAGCCATTCAGTCAGTCAGACCCTGTCTTTTTTCTCACATCTCTATTTCACGGCGGATCAATCTTCTCTCAGTTCTCAGGTACGCTACTGCCACATACATCACCACGCAACGGCACACAGCAAGTGAACGGAAACCAGCGAGAAAAGAACGAATACAAAAAGAATAACAGCAAAATGCGAAAGAAAACATACAAACCCAACTTTCACCGGGCAAACAAAACAAATAGAACAAATAATCCTAATTGTAGAGGCTACAAAATCTCTCTCAACAAAACCCCAACCTTCAACCCCAACCTAACCAAAACAAAGCAAATACAAACAACATAATCCCTAAATGTTGATAGTACTTAGGCTATCAAAAGTCTCTCTCTCTCTCTCACTCACACACACACATTCCAACACACACACCACACACACACACACACACAACACACCAAACCAAACACAACACACACACACACACACACCACACACACACACACACACACACACACACACACACACACACACACACACACACACACAAAATCGCTGTCTATTTTTGGTGTTGTTGCAATATTTCTTCAGGATCAACATAATTCAACTTGTACGGAGAAACCACTGTTAGGAACGACAGTGATTTTTTGGATCATTTCTACCATTATTCTTCCTCTTCCTCGAACGCTCAGACAGCAACTGTTGTTGTCTGTCATATGAGCGAAAATTTGTCACGCTACCGTTAAACGCCTAAACGCCTAACTCAGCGCATCCGACTTCGGCATAAGAGATCATTAGTTATCTGTTAAGTCTTTCTGGAGAAAAACAAGGCAGGAGAGTGGATCAAGAAAGCAGAATATAGACAAGAAGGAGGCTACAGGAAGAAAAGGAAGAAGGCAGAAACAAAGAGAGTGATAGAAAAGAGGAAATTTCTAGCACCCCCCCCCCCCGCATCCCCACGAAGGGGTGGGGATTTCTGCCATATGAAAGCGAAAAAAAAAAGTTTACTTCCCCTCCTTGCTTTTGTATTTCGATAGTATACTTTACAACATGATAATTAATGTTTTTGCTTTGATCTGTCTTTAGCCTTGCCTTCCAGAATCTACCATCTCTCCTGTTTGTTCTCTCCTTTCCAATTCCATTTTCGTACCTTTTTGTTTTTCACAAAGCAATTCTTAAAAAAAAAAGTGTTGGGGGACGGATAGCTCAGTGGTCAAAGCGCTTGTTTTCCCCAAGCCACGCTTAAACAGCATCAAACATGGTTACCAATTGGATGGGTGACCGTTTGCGCGCACTTTGGCTTCAATACAGTCCCCCAGTTCACCCAGCTGTCAGCAGCGAGGGAGAGGAGACGGGCGCCGCCCTCAATATGCTGTCCCCTAGAGAAGCTGAGGTCTCTGATGCCTCGCTCCCCTACGACCACATTGGTTATGGAACACCTTTACCTTTTTATTCTGTTTTCATTGTATTACATTTTCCATGTGCTCTTTTGTTCCAGCGACCAGGTAATGATATTTTATTTATTTATTTATTTATTTATTTATTTATTTATTTATTTATCTATTCTTTTACATCGAGGATAATGGAATAAGCACTCATGTGCTTATTTTTATTTTTATTTTTATTTTTACATCCAGCCCCCGTGTGTATACTGTTTTGTAAATCTTGTCATTTGTTCGCACCGGCACATAATTAAACACGGGGATGGGTATAGGATGTCCATTGTACAGTGTTCTTTATAAATTTACCCAGGAGCCATTTTTTAATGTATATGTTGTACTTGTTCTTATATCATAGTTTTAAAATCAGCCTCTTTTTTGCGGTTTTCTATATCATAGCTGATGATCAGCCATTTTATGTTGTGTTTTCTATATCACTGCATCCAGTGTTTGTTGATCATTTCCACTAAAAGGCTATCACAACCATTTTAATTTAGACCAGTTTGGAGCAACAACAACAAAAATATAATGTATTGGTAGAAAGGATGCTCTACAGACGCGAGTGAAACCTAGGATATATATATATAATATATATATTATATATTATATATATATATATATATATATATATATATATATATAAGTACAAAAAAGAGTGAAGTTTTCCAATTCAGACTGAATTATCATCACAGAAGTTATTTCTGTAATGGGAAGTATTCCCATGTTTTGCTGTTTGTTTTGGTTTGGTTTGTTTCTTTCCTTGTATTTCATTCTTTTGTTTATTTTATTATTATTATTTTTTAAAAACGGAAGTCATACATTACCAGTTCCTATTTAAAGATGACCGTAGGTGTTGTGATAGGAACACACGAAAAAAAGCAAAATAGATAAACAAAACCCAGCCCCATCCAACCCCTTCCCCCCCCCCCCAAAAAAAAAGAATCAAACAAACAAGCAATAGCAAAAACATCTGTCCTGCCAAATTTGATCTCACTGAAAAAGTAATCCCCTTCACCCACCCAATTTGCAGTACACACACACACACACACGCACAACTGATATAACAACGGTTTATTTTTTCCAACACAAGTGAATTAAGAGAGAGAGAGAGAGAGGTGTTTTCACTTGTCCACAAAAAATGAATAAACCTAATAGCGTACAAAATATATAAGAAAAGAAAAGAAAAGAAAGGGACTAAAAAAACATGGATAAGAGAAGGAAGCAAAGCTGACGGGGCTTAGCCTGGTTGTCAATTTTTTTTGTTTTTGTTTGTTGGGTTTTTGTGTGTGTTAAAAAAATTTTTTTGGGGGGTGGGTGGGGGGAAGGGGAGGTGGTGTTTGTGTTTTCGTTGTTTTTTTTC
>CM060325.1:20761159-20766159 GCA_030674155.1 Stramonita haemastoma | reverse complement strand
AATAATAGTATGATAATAATACACATAAAACTCACTCCTACACGTAGGTTACACACACACACACACACACACACACACACACACACACACACACACACACACACACACACATATACATACATACATACATACATACATACATACATACATACATACATACATACATATACGCAACTCACTCACGCATGCACGCTCGCACGCAAATGCACATACAAATATCACACACACACACACACACACACACACACACACACACACACACACACACAAATGCACACACACACACACAAATGCACACACACACACACAAATGCACACACACACACTTACTCACACTTATATTTATAAGCACATATCCGCAGGCGCACATGTACTTGAGGTGGTGGGTTGTTTTGTTTTTTGTTTAAAAAAAAAAAATTTTAGTCATAAAAAAAGAATGATAAAAGTCAAACAATCATATCAGGTGACAATATTATCCTTTCTTTTACATTCATACTTCATATAAAAAAAAGAAGAAACAAAAGCAAACAGCAAAGTTAAAACAAAACAAAAAAAAACAAGAACAAAACATCAAAAACTTGAGGTACAACCTATCAACAACGACAAAAAAGTCATGCAAATCATAATATTTTAGTACAAGGGGAGATGACAAATAAAAACAATTATCCACACACACACACACCTCCCACACACACACACAAACACACCCACCACACACACACACACAATTTCGCGCTCATGTCATCAATAAACTTCATTTTAAAGGAAGTATATGCCTAATTTTAATAAAGTCATGTAACGGAACACAAAAGGAATCCATCCGCTATAAGGCATATATATTAGGACATACATATTCTAGTACCTGAATCTTATGATTATGCATTTATGGTCATAAAAATCACGTTCATAACCATTTTGTAATCATGATGGACATAGTTATTCAGCTTACTTGAAGATTAAAAGGTTATACAAAATCAACTGCATTCAACACATGATTATTAAATAGTACAAATAGTGAATACAGTATTTCTCAATATGGATGGTAACATGTTTAGGCAACAAAGAGAGAGAGAGAGAGAGAGAGAGAGAGAGAGAGAGAGAGAGAGAGAGAGAGAGAGAGAGAGAGAGAGAGAGAGAGAGAGAGAGAGAGAGAGTTCAATGTTCGTTTTATGTCAAGCTCTCCTGATTTATTCGATCTAAAGGGTCCTACAGCTGATCTGATTTCTTGCATCTGAAATTCGACACTAACTGTGTGAGATCCCTGAGTTAGGAGTATTTAAAGACCAGAGCATGTATGCAGGCATGCACACATTACTCTCTCTGGTGTGTGTGTGTGTGTGTGTGTGTGTGTGTGTGTGTGTGTGTGTGTGTGTGTGTGTGTGTGTGTGTGTGTGTGTGTGTGTGTGTGTGTGTGTGTGTGTGTGTGTGTGAGTGTGTGTGTGTGTGTGTGTTCAATTTCTTTTAACGTCTTTTCACAAATTGTGATATTAGACGGAAATGAGGGAGAGAGATACAGAGACAGAGAAAGACAGTCCTACGAGTTCTTCAACGAGCACAATTCCTATTGTCTTTGTGAGTGTGTGATTCGCGTAAAAATAACAGATTTTCCCAGGAAAGTTAAGGAGGAGTTACACGATTGTTTTACGTTCCCAGTCTCCTCTGAGTTTTTATTTCTGTTATATATTTTCCTTGCCATTATTTTGGGTCGTGTTTTTTTCTGTGTGTTGATAGAAACGGATGTGCTAAGCTGTGTTTAAAAAATAACTTCCGGGTTATTTTTTGACCAGGTTGGCGCAGTTGAACATCTTTTCTATATTTCTTTTCTTTTTCTTTCTTTTATTCTTTTATATCGAGGATAATGGAATAAGCACTCATGTGGGTTTTTTTTTACATCCAGTCCCCGTGTGTATGCAGTTTTGTAAATCTTGTCATCTGTTCCCACAGACACACAATGTCCTACTCTTTCGAAAAGCGGAACAGGATTTAACCTGTGCACAAGATGTTCTGCGTGCGTTCGCACACGGGGCCTCGTTTTACAGTCTTATCCAAAGGGCTTGTGGGGAGAGTGGAGTCAGCACTGATGTTAACTCCAGGGGAAAATCCCCTCGAACTGGAATCGAGCCCGGGTCGTCAAATTGCGAGCGCAATGTTCTGACCACAAGGCTATATTCCGTCTTAATCCAGTTAGCGACAAGGGAGCCACTTTAAACGACACCCAAGATGAGTATACAAGAGGAACAAACGGCACAAGGACACTGACCCACAAGCCTAAGCCAACCCTTTCTGTCTTTATTATTTATTATTATACGTCTTTATGCCCCATTATTACACGTATGGAAACAATATATCCCATTTTCCCGTTAATCAAAAACTACCCCCGATTCACCAAAGTGATACATCTTTTGAATTCAAACAGATTTTAGAAGAAGCAGCAAAAACAAAATGCAGAACGAGAAAAAACCTGCATGATCAAATACGTGACAGGTTGGATTGGGAGCAGCACTTTTTCATGCTTCATCCGCTCTTTGGCAGCCATCCGCAAGTCCTGCAAATCTTGTATAATTTTTCTGTTTGTCTGTCTGTATGTTTCTCTGTCTGTCTGTCTGTCTCTACCCCCCCCCCCCTCTCTCTCTCTCTCTTTATATTAAAAAAAAATCAATACTTATTTTGCAATCTTAGGAATAAAAATCGTCATGATCATCGTCATCATCATGATCATTATTTCTTTTTTTCCTTCTCTCTCTCTCTCTCTCTCTCTCTCTCTCTCTCTCTCTCTCTCTCTCTCTCTCTCTCTCTCTCTCTCTCTCTCTCTCTCTCTCTCTCTCTCTCTCTCAAGGCCAATATACAGTAAATAACTGAACCTCTCTCTCTCTCTCTCTCTCTCTCTCTCTCTCTCTCTCTCTCTCTCTCTCTCTCTCCTCTCTCTCTCTCAAGGCCAATATACAGTAAATAACTGAACTCTCTCTCTCTCTCTCTCTCTCTCCTCTCTCTCTCTCTCTCTCTCTCTCTCTCTCTCCCCTTCCCCTCCCCATACCCCTTTTCTGTTCAGTCTCTATCACGCCATCAGTCACTGACAGGCCTGTTGAATATTACATTGCACCCCTTTCCCTATCTCCTCTACTCGATAAAAAACAGATGAATATTCATGAGACCTCTCGAGCAGACTCAACCCATGCACACACTTTTCACATATTTCGCAAGCTGTTTGCAGACTGACAAACAGGCCACAGACAGACAGACAGACAGCCAGCCAGCCAGCCAGACAGACAGATAGAAAGACAGAGGGCACAGAATACACTGATAAGCAGAAAAATGGTTTTGTCTAAGATTGATCCTTTGGCCCATCTATAAAGAGAGTGTGTTCCACTCCCCCCCCTCTCTCTCATGTTAGTTGCCAAGCTTCTCAACAAAGTTTAGTTTTGTGCCAAAACCAGAATCTGCCTGTATATTTCTCGCCAGAAGTCTGTGAGATGACTAAGCTGTATTTGACTTCATCTGCATACGCATAATTCAACCCACGCAGAAGATCAACTTTCATAATTATGCCACGTTAAAGATTCTGTAATTTTCACGTCAGCAAATCAGTGGGTTTTAACTAAGGGAATAGAAGCATACCTAGCATGCATTCCAGGCTTCATGGCTCACTGGGTCATCAAGCATCTGCTTAATGGTGGATGCAGAGCAACGCGCAGTAGATCAGTGTTCGGAGCGATACCTCCATAGAAAAATGAAAACGTAAAACTGGGAGCCTTTTTTTTTCCAGTTGTGTGATTTTGATTTTTTTAAAAACTACCCAAAGTTTGCAGGAATGATCTCCAATTGTTTGCCTAGCTAACACAGAAACAGCGAGAACACGAATGACATTTTTTTTCTGTTTTAACAGCCAAAGAAACTGAAGTGTAGAGTTTTTAGTGTTCTGAATGATCACACAAGATTTGTATTCTATGCGTCTTTTCCTCTCCCTTTTCTTATCGTCCTCTGCTTCTTCTTCTACTTTTTCTTCCCTTTTCTTCTTCTTATTTTCCTCCTCCTCCTCCTCCTCCTACCTCCTCTCTCTCTCTTAATTATCCTCCTCCTCCTCCTCCCTCTTCTTCTTCTCTCTTCTTCTTCTTCTCTTCTTCTTTCTTCTTCTTCTTCTTCTTCTTCTTCTTCTTCTTCTTCTTCTTCTCCTCTTCCTCCTCCTCTTCTTTTTTTCCTTCTTTCACTTCATCGTTTTCTGCTATAGTTAAAAGTTCTGTCTTTGTTTTTCTCACAAAGCCCCCGCCCCCTGATTCCGAGCACCCCCTCACAAGGAACTGCATGCAGATGGCAGGCTAGGGTGCAGATGGAGTTCAATGAAATTTAAAGGCAAACAAGGCAGCTGTCTTTTTCTGTTGCAGTTTGCGTCGCTATCATCACTATTGTATTGTTATTGCAGTTTCAAACTGGTTGCATTCTCTCTCTGTGACTCCCCCCCCCCCCTCTCTCTCTCTCTCTCTCTGTGTCACTGTCTCTCTGTCTCTCATTCTCTGTCTCTCTCTGAGTTTTGCGTGTTTTGTCTAGAAACTTGGTGACTGTATTTAAGCGCTTAAGTAGAGCATAACCTTGCCATTGCCTTTGTAACAATCATCACTCAAAACACACACACACACACACACACACACACACACACACACACACACACACCACACACCACACCTCCTCACACACACACACACGCACCACCACCCTCTCTCTTTCACACACACACACACACACACACACACACACACACACACACACACACACACACACACACACACACACACACACACTACCCTTCCCCACACCCCCCCACACCACCACCACCCTCCATACCCCCTACCCCTAAAGAGGCAAGGAAAGGAAGCGAGGAAGCAACGTGGCTGAAAAAAAGCCAACATAACAAGGAAGCTGTCAACAGCCTGATGTTTTCTCGGCCCCCGACTCCTCTCCTACTACTGCCAGGCTTGTAAGGGGCAGAAGATGACGGTGTGATGATC
>CM060325.1:20743659-20748659 GCA_030674155.1 Stramonita haemastoma | reverse complement strand
GGTTTGTATATGGTCATTCCATTGCTGCCATCGGCAGTCAATCAGTCTTTGCCTGAAAGCGTTTATAAATTCTCTACAATTTCCAACACCTTGATTAAGCCAAACAAATCCAAAACCGAGTTCACATAAACAGGTGCGTATGTGTGTAGCCCAGTTGTTTTTCCCTTTGAGGTCTAGATCATAAAGCATCTTGTAAGACTTAAAAGGTAGCCTGTTCTCATCCATATATAGAATCTTAATCCAGTATCTAATACATCTTACAGCAGCATTAACGGAGAGAGGATATCTATTAGTTTCACTATACACAAGATCATTGGGTGTACGTCTATCTAAGCCTAGAAACTGTTTTAAAGCAAAGAGGTGCACTGATTCACAATGTGTTGCAGCTGCATCCAAACCCCAAATTTTCTGCACCATATAACACAGTGGGTTGTATTTGGGCATCAAATATCTTAATGAACAAATCAAAGGAGTTATTATTCAATATTCGTAATTTTCTCAAAACCAATAACAAACTTCGTTTACCTCGACTTGCCAGATCTTTACATGCAGTTGTGAAACTAAGCTTTGTAGAAAAACAGATTCCTAAGTATTTATATACATTAATCACAGGCATGACTTTTCCATTGTACAACCATTTTTCATGAGCAGCTAAATGACCACCTTTTCTGAATACAACGATATTGCTCTTATTCAGATTAACCTTAAGATCAAGTGCCACTGCAGCACTGCTCAAGCTATTTAACTGCTTTTGTAAGCCAACAACTGTTTCAGATAGCAGGACAACATCATCAGCAAGTAGAAGAATAGATAATTCTGTGGCATCTTGGGGGAAAGTGGCACCATGTTTACCATTATTGATGACTTCTCTGGCTAACTCGTTAATAAAAACCGAAAACAGTAAAGGGCTACATACATCACCCTGTTTAACACCCGTGGTACAGTATATTATATCAGTCAGTTTAGTACCACATCTTATTCTGCTTCTGACATTCTGATACATGGCTCTCAAACATCGTAATAATTTACCCTTCACACCATTTTTCAGGAGAATAGGCCACAACAAGTTTCTATTAACAGAATCAAATGCCTTTTCAAAATCTATAAATGCCACATAGAGTTTACGGTTAAGAGCAAACTGTTTCTGTACAAACGCAAGCAGAGTAAACATATGATCTATAGTGGAATATCCTCTCTTAAAACCAGCTTGGTGTTCACCTGTAATATCATTTTTCATAACCCATTCCTGTAATCTATTATTAATGATAGTACTATACAACTTACTACTTATATCACTAAGAGAAATTCCCCTGTAGTTATTAGGGTTATCAACATCGCCCTTTTTGTGTAATGTTAGGATTATAGATTCAGTCCAGTTATCTGGGAAAAGGCCATCCTCAAAGATTTTGTTGAATAATTTTAGAAGGAAAAGCACAACGTCTTCACCTCCATTTTTCAGCAATTCTCCAATGATTTGATCAGGACCTGCTGCTTTTATCATTCTTTAGTTTTCTAAGTGCCCAATATATTTCACATTTAGATATTGGACGATCAAAATCTTTCTCACTTTCATCATAGTCAAAATTAGTATTCATGGAGTTGTCTGATGAGTCTTTCTCCAACAGGGTTTTGAAATGTTGAAACCAACTGTCAACTGATATTACTATTCTTTGGCTGACTATTTCTAAATGACGCCTTCTTAACACTTTTCCAGAACTGGACTTGAGAAGAGATTGAAGACACCATGTCTGCAAGTAATGTCATATTATACTGTTTCCTTTTCCTTTCTAGCATGTATTTATATTCCCTTCTTAAAACACAGTACAAATTTCTGTCTTCGTTCTTTAACGTTTTCCGGTAAGTCTTTAATAATTTTCTTACCCTGTACTTCATACTTTTACATTCATTATCAAACCATGTTGCATTTGATAAACCTTTTTTTACATGTACCTGTTTCTTCATACATTCAGCACTGGACTTTATACAACTATTGAACAAATCTAGAGCTTCATTAATGTTCTCATCAATCATCTGTAAGGCATTTGAAAAAGTTACACACATGTCTTCCTCACAAAGATTATCTTTATACGCTGAGAGTTTGTTTTCATCCCACACAAACTTTTCCACAACAGATGACTCTTCGGCTGTTACATAAGTTTTTATACAATGGATTAATATGTAATTCCACAGGAAGGTGATCTGAATCAGAACGTTCAGCAACAAACAAACGGCATGAGTCAAAAATCTGAGAGAACAAATCATCTGACACTAAAAAATAATCATTAACACTGCATCCTCCATCAGAAATGTACGTATAGCGACCCTGCTGATCACCATTACATACACCATTCAGAATTTGTAAACTAAATGTAGTACACATGTTCAATAATAATTTACCATAATTATTTATAACAGAATCTTCAGAATAACGATTACCACTAAGAGACATGCTTTTGCTTTGGAGCTCTGAAATAAAATCATCTGCTACATGATGGCAAGAAAAGTTTGATGTCCTACTGTTTAAGTCTCCACACAATATTATATCAACTTCATCCAAAGCAACCACACAATCGGCTAAATATTCTTCCATCATAGCAATCCCACTATCATTATCAAACATGTTATAAAAAGGAGAACCTTCAGGTGGGATATACACACATACAAGCAAAACATTTCTTGAGGTACACAATAAAGATTTGTCACAGAGAAAAGTACAAATGTTAGGGTAAGGAACATCTAAATATTTACAAGTGCAGATAACTCATTCTTAATCAAACAAACTACTCCCCCTGATCGTCTCCCTTGATGGCTAACTTTAGTTGCCGCCTTACAGAAGGCTTTATAGCCACTAAAAACATCTGGCTGGATATTTTCCAAGAACGTTTCTGTCAGACAAATAAAATCAAAGCTACGCACATAAGATACAAAATCTCCATCGACCAGTTTTGACAATAATCCATTTACGTTCCAGGACAAAAATGAAAAAGTTTTTATTTGCTTGATTTGTATTGCCACACTCTAGTTGATGTACTACGTCATCTAAACTCACATTTTCACTACTTCCATTAATATGACAAGACATCAAATTAATGCTATCAACTGTACCAAAATCATTATTTAAAGAGGACTCTTTATTTAAGCATGGTCTAAAGCCAGATGACAAATCATTAGGCCTATGTAGGGTTAGGTCTAGGGCTAGTGTACTGCAGTCTTTGTCTTTGTCTCCTCGCCCGGCAAAGCCAGGTCCCGTCTTGCTGGTTACAGCACAAAGCCCAGTCTTGCTGGTTACAGCACAAAGCCCCTTTACTGAAGTAGGTCTAGGTCTAGTCCTATCTAACTGAGACTTTACGCCCGGTGTATGTTTACTTTTCCTACCCCCCTGTGAAATACCTCTACAGACAGATGTGTGTATGGGCCGGCCAACAAGCTATTTGTTTCTTTCGAGATTATTGAGGGTCATCTTTTCACCATCAATGATCAAATGATCAAAAATCATTCTCACATTCTTTCCTTCTGCTCGGGCACTCTTCAAATACGGGGTCAGTTTGCGTCTAATTTCTCTAACTGTTGGGAAAAATCTTCGTCTACAAAAATCTTTGAGCCCTTCAGCCGAGTCTTTGCCTTCAGTATGCTAAGCTTATCTTGATAAAAACAACACCTAGCAATAATGGGAGAGCTGGGTTTAGAGTTTATCCTATGCACTCTATCGAATTTCACATCTGCTACATCCATTTTTTCTGAGAGAAGACTTTTTACAATCCTCTCACAGTCAGCTCCAGTCTCATCAGCTCTCCTATCTAAACCATGAAAAATGACGTTGTTTCGTCTGGACCTTCCTTCTAAATCATCGGATTTCTTTTCTAGTTTTTCAACCCTATCCATCAATTTTGTATTTGACTGTTTTAAGTCTTCATTTTCAGTTCTAAGAACGTCCATGTCTTTCTTCAGGCTGCACATTTCTTCTTTCAACGCACCAACACTGTCTGTCAACAATTTGATCTCATTGTTCAAACTGTCAGTTGTTGTTTTCAGCAAGTTTTCCACTTTTTCGATTTTTGCTGTCATGGTGTTGAAGGACAGTTCCTTAGGAGACCCAGTAGAAGAGGAGTCCTGGCCACGGTGTATGGTCGTAGGCGTGTTGGTGTAGGTAGTCACATCAGCCCTCGTTCTGGTTTTCCTGGATGCTGTGCCTGTGATGGTGCTACGACCACCAGCACCATCAACCAAGCTGGTCTGCCTCAGCTTGCGGCCAGTGGATCCAGGGGTGGTGGGTCCAGGGTTGGTCTCCACATCGCCACACCGTAATAAAAGCCCCCCCAAAATAAGTAGGTGAGGGTCAGTCCTAACAGGACACCGTCTCGCCGGTTTCTCAACGTCAGAATGGCGTTTCTCATAGTTGATTTGAATTCTGCCCGTTTAGACATAAAGGAGGCGAACACTGCGGCAAATGTCCCACACACAGCTCTGTACAACTGCACGGATATGCCCATCCTCCTGATCTATCTATATACAATCAATGAAGATTTAAAGCCACTTAAAAAACTAGTTTTTGAATCACAAAAACACCAGCTCGATTTCAATACGTCTTCGTCTTCACATCACGTAATTGGCCCCCGAGAGAGAGAGAGAGAGAGAGAGGAGAAGAGAGAGAGGAGAGAGAGAGAGAGAGAGAGAGAGAAGAGAGGGAGAGAGGTAGAGAGGAAAGAGAGAGAGAGAGAGAGAGAGAGAGAGAGAGAGAGAGAGAGAGAGAGAGAGAGAGAGAGAGAAGAGAGAGGAGAGAGAGAGAGAGATTGATTCTCTCCACAACAGTGTGGAACACAGTATTGTAAACAGCCACGAATCTGCCATAACCTTCACTATTGTCACAAACACAGGAAAATAAATCCCACTAAAATAGGACCCCCCTCCCCCTCGAAAAAAACCACCAAAAGAAATCACAGTAACAAGACTGGTATACACATTTTTTTTTTCTCTTCTCTTCTTCTTCTTCTTCTTCCGTT
>CM060325.1:20733659-20738659 GCA_030674155.1 Stramonita haemastoma | reverse complement strand
TGTTGTTGTTGTCGTCGTCGTCGCCGTTGTTGTTGAGCGTTTCCAGGCTTCAGGTACCCATAGTCATCTAAAAAAATTCTCACACTGTCTCACTCATCACAGTTTGGGAGTCACTATTTTTTTTAAAAACTTTATTTTATCTTTATTTTCTTCTTTTTATTTCGAGGGTAATGGAATAATCACTCTTGTGCTTTTTTTTTTTTTTACATCCTACCCCAGTGTGTATGAAATTTTGCCAATTTTGTTATCCGTTCCCACCGGCACACAACGACCTACTCTCCCGAAAAGCGGAACAGGTTTTAACGTGTGCGCAAGATGTTCTGCGTGCGTCTGCACACGGGACCTGGGTTTATAGTCTCACCCGAAGGATTTTTTTTTGGAGGGGGGGGGGGGGAGAGTGGGGTCAGCACTAATGTTAACTCCAGAGAAAGAATCCTCTTGATCGAGATTTAAACCCGGTCAGCAGACCACCAGTGTATCACTCTGACTCCAGCCTATCCCGTCCCCCTTGTGAGACTGTAAGCAAACTCTGAATGAGAAGTTTGCGTGTATGGCTGTTTCCAAGTACCCCACAATATAGGCAGCCATAGTCCGACTTCATTTTTTTTCTCTCTCCGTTGATGCGAGAATATAGGCTTTCATAGTAGATGGTAAAGGTAAAAGTAAAGGTGTCCCCGTAACTTGTGTGAACGTAGGGGAGCGAGGCGTCAGAGACCCCAGCTTCTCTAGGGGCCAGCAATTGAGGGCGACGCCCATCTCCCCTCCTCGCTGCTTTACCTTCCTTGACTCTAAAGAGGGTAGGTACTCATTTACAGATGGTAGAAGCTAGTGGTAAATGAAGACAATCTGAAGACAACATTACAAAGTATCACAACTTTACACTGCAAGCTGGGAACTTTGCTGGCTTCAATAAGTGACCCAGCTTTTGACCTGGGCCTATGCTATGTTTTGCGGTGATTGATTTGTTACATTTTTTCAAACTGTCCTTGCATTGTGTTGTGATGACAATACAAGTTATTTATGTCTTGAATGTGCCACTGTCACTATCTAAAGAATAATTAAGAAAAAAAAGGAAAGAACGAAATGTCTGGGGGTACATTGCCACAAACGTATGATAAGAGAGAGAGAGAGGGGAGGAGGGAGGCAGAGAGAGGAGAGAGAGAGAGAGAGAGAGAGAGAGAGAGAGAGGAGAGAGAGAGAGAGAGAGAGAGAGAGAGAGAGAGAGAGAGAGAGAGAGAGAGAGAGAGAGAGAGAGATAGATTCCTATCTACCTATCTTAATACCTGTCTACCTAATTTTCTACCTACCTACTATCTATCTACATCCTAGGCCCTCCTTACCTACATGAAAGCATATAAACACAGTACATACATTCATGCTCACACACACACAAACACACACACACACACACACACACAACACACACACACACACACACACACACACACACACACACACACGCACGCACACACACGCATGCACGCAAACATACACATACCCCCCATCCCACAAGACCTGAAGCAAAAAAACAAAGCCATCCCCCACCCTCGCCCCCACCCTCAAAACCCCATAAATTCCCAGGGAATATGCCAGAAATCTGTATGCTAGTCTGGCAAAAGAGGAATGCTGACGATGCACTTAGATAAACCCGCCGTGTTCCATCAGATATTGTGCTCTTTAGAGACAGCGCGTTGCGACTGTTCGCATGACAGCATAGCTCTCTGCCTCTATCACCAGCCCCTTTCCCTCGGCGAAATGTGACATGATTGTCGCTCGGTGTTATGTCTCCGTTCTTTTGTTCAGACTCTTAACTTGTGACATCTGTACACGCCACTAGTAAGTCATGTCTGCCTCCCCTTGTATTATATATACCACTGGCTAAGGTCTACTTGCGTCTACAAATTTGTGAAGAAAAAAGAAAGGGGGTGGGAGTCAGAAAAAAGGGAAAATGCATATTATGTACAATTATGTAAGGCAAAAATGTAGATTCTTTGTTGTCGTCTTATAATAATACATGGAATTTATATAGCGCAATATCTTGCAAAAACAAATCAAAGCGCTTTCATTCGACCTATACAACACACCTCCAGTGTTTCTCTTCTGTAAATTTTGTGCCAGAAATTCCCTTAAATACATCTTTTTTTTTCTTTTATCTCCGTTGTCACAAGTTTATCTATTTATTTATTAAACTATATTTTTTTTCTTCATCCAATGCTCTTTCTTGTTCTCAAATAAGAATCAGGACTTTCCCTCTGCAGTCTACTATGTTGTAAGATATGTGCTGTGTTTGCAGTCATGATGAAATGGTAAAATTCTGAATAGGAAAATGGAGACCAGCTTTTTATCCTGTCATTTCAATTTGTTTATGTAACTTATATGCATACTTATTATGCGTTTATTATTTTATTATAAGTAAAGAAGAAAAAAAACCTAATTGAGAAGTCTCATGTCCTGATAATCTGTCTTTTTGTTGTTGTTGAAAGGATGTAAAAATGTCATGAGCTATAATTTGTTTTCCCTTTGCAGGGCTTTATTTCCTTCCGTATTTCGCTACATTTGGAGTGTAATGCATTTGATATACTATCTGATGTGCTTGGTTACTTGCATATCACGAACCGTGTGTAAAGCCTGTGTCCGGCTGAAGTGAATATCTAGTTGATAGTTCAGCACCAGCCATTTTTTCCCTTCTTTTTCTCTTGTATTATCTTTGTTCTATCACCGTGTTCCTATTCATTTCATGATGGCCACAGAGATAAGAGTTGCCGATGGAAATGAAGGAAAATGAGATGCATATGAAGGTTTGATTATGATCAGAGAGTGTAAATCGCAACGCACAGACCATCAGCTATATGGAGCCTTTTGTGTCAGAATGAGTCATGGGTATGCTAATGCTGTCATGGTTATAATGGCAATAGATGGGGCACAGAGAGAGAGAGGGAGAGAGAGAGAGAGAGAGAGAGAGAGAGGGAGAGGGAGAGGGAGAGAGAGAGAGAGAGCGAGAGAGAGAGAGAGAGAGAGAGAGAGAGAGGAGAGAGAGAAAGAGAGAGAGAGAGAGCGGGAGAGACAGAAAGAGAGTGGGGGGGGGGAGACAGACAGACAGACAGAGACAGAGAGAGAGAGAGAAAGAGAGAGAAAGAGAGAGAGAAAGAGAGAGAGGGGATATATATATATATATATATATATATATATATATATATACATATATATATATATACAGAGAGGAGAGAGAGAGAGAGAGGAGGAGAGAGAGAGAAGAGAGAGAGAGGAGAGAGAGAGAGAGAGAGAGAGAGGAGAGAGAGAGAGAGAGAGAGAGAGAAACAGACAGAAGGACGACTACAAAAGGAGGTAGGAGTAAGGCAAGAAGAATTTATTGTGTGCACTGCTCATTGCATTCCTCCCCAGACAGGGGAAATATAGCAGCAAGTCAGCAAGCACGTGCACGCTGGCACACACACACACACACACACACACACACACACACACACCACACACACACACACACACACACACACACACACACACACACACACACACACACACACACAAACACACACACACAAACACTCACACATACACGCAAGCAGACACACACACACAGTCCTATGGAGACACTACTACTATTATACGACTACTACAACCATCATTAATAACAACAACAATCATCGTCATCATCTCCATCAACTATTATTACTAGCATTATAATCATCATCATCGTCGTTACTTTTATTATTACTACTTTAATTACTACTACTACTACCCCAATGACTACAACAACAACATCACTACTACTAGTACTACTAGTACTAGTACTAGTACTACTACTACTACTACTACAACTACTACTATACTACTACTACTACTGCTACTACTACTACTACTACTACTACTATACTACTACTACTACTACTACTACTACTTCCACTACCACCACTTCCACTACCACCACTTCTTTCATCATCATCATCATCATCATCATCATCATCATCATCATCATCATCATCATCATCATCATCATCATCATCATTAGTATCAAAACCGCTTAACTATGAATATGGAATAATGGTATTGCTGATGATTATCAACAAACAAACAAAAAACAAACCACCACCACCACCACCACCACCACCAACAACAACAACAGCAAAAGAAACCCCCAAAGCAGCGCAGAAAAAGACACAATTGGATAACAGAACACTATACCCACCTATTTATTTAACCTTGGCTTTTTTCTTCTTGTTTACGTTCTACAATAAAGGCATTCAAACTTCATCTTGGGCGAAAATGATAAGAAGAGAGGCATCCCGCCTGAAATGACAGGCAGACAGAACGTACAGAAAGAGAGGAATTTTATTTATCTGTTTATTTTATTTATTTGTTTATTCATTCATTTATTCATTCATTCATTTCATTCATTCATTCATTCGTTCATTCATTCATTCGTTCATTCATTCATTTATCTATTATTTTATTTCGAGGATAATGGAATAAGCACTCGTGTGTTTTTTTATATTTCCATCCAGTTCCTGTGTGTATGCAGTTTTGTCAATTTTGTCATCCGTTCCCACCGGCACACAATGACCTACTCTCTCGAAAAACGGAACGGGTTTTAACGTGTGCGCAAGATGTTTTGCGTGCGTTAGCACACGGGACCTCGGTTTATCGTCTCATCCGAAGGACTTTCTTTTTTGGGGGGTGGGGTGGGGGTGGAGTCGGCACTGATGTTAACTCAAGATGAAAAATCCTCTTGAACGAGATTCGAACCCGGTCAGCAGATCACGAACGCATCACTCTGACCACCAGACTGTCCCTTCCCTTTGAGAGAAGCGAGGACAGGAAGAAGGACTTCTCACAGCCCTACACCCCATGCCACTCCACCTCACTCCACTCCACAGCTGCTATGGTTCCATGCACAAGACAAGCCTGTTTTCCATCACACAGATGGGTTTTGAATAACCTCAGTTTATACAGACAATAATTGTATGTGTTTCAACTGAGTTTGC